>CM039589.1:50295393-50639664 GCA_022457205.1 Saccharum spontaneum | reverse complement strand
ATTGTGTTCTGTTAATTAAATTTGTTAGCTTGAACACAATTGTATTAAATTCAAATTAGATGTTCTCACAATTTACTTTGTTTTTGCAAGCTAAAGAATAATTGGTATATAAAAGACACTGAAATATTTGTAACCAAAGTATGATTAGATTTAACTCGGCCTTTTAGTTAACATGAGATTTCTGTGATCTGAATTAATAATGCTTAAGATAGTTTCACTTAATCGAAATAATCAAGCGTGTAGTTGTTTCTTTTATATAATATAAATGTAATTTGATTAATATTGATTTAATATCTTTTAATTAAAAATCAACCTAGGGTTGTAGTTTCGTCTTTTTGCTTTGCGACCATGCCTATGTTAGCTACACGTGAACAATGCCATTTAATATGTCACATGTTGATTAGATTAATCCTATTACTTTGATTAATAACTATGCAAACTTGGTTCTAAATAAAAGCAACATAGGACACTATCGATCTTTTTATAATTAATACTTGTCAACTTAAATACGTATTTATTAATTGTAATTGCCTAGTTTAAACATGATTTATAAAGTTGGGTTAAATGCAATTTGATTAGTATTTATTCAATGTCCCTTGTAATTAAAAGTAATTTAGGTTTATCTCCGATCTTTTATAAATAATAAAATGTTAGCTTGGTAAATAACAACTTAAATATTTCTTTGTTAATTATAATTTATTTAGTTACACATAAAATGAGTTGATTAATGTTTATCTAATGACTATTAATTTATTAAAAACAACTTAGGTTTATAACTTCGGTATCTTATAAATAGATGTTAATATGATTAATATCAACTTAAACGACTTTTCAATTATGACTTCTTAGCTTAAACATGAAACGTAAATGCTTACATTTAGCTTGTCACATGTTCTATGTTTTCTAGGATATAAATAGTTAAATAACTTAAATACAATGAAAAGTTTATATTTATAAGTAGAGTTTAACTTCGGCTTTATAATTTGATTAACTCAGCTTTAGGATATTTCTCTGAAAATGTTAATCACTTTATCTTGATAACTAAAATGAATCAAGCATATAGTTTTCTCTTTTGTTATGTTGCAAGCCTCGATAGTCGTGCACTTTTAACGATAGCTCGATTCTCCGTCGTTCTTGCGTTCTCGTAACCATAGCAACAAGCCGTGACGTTTAGTGTGCTTCCTTTTTAAAGTGTTTCCTTTGTATGATGTTTGTTCTTAGGTGTGTTTGTTGTCTGTTTACTGTGCTTGGTTGCTGCGAGTAGAGGAAGTGTGATCCGTTAGCGTTGAAGACCAGGAGCTGAGGACAGACAGTCGAAGCAAAAGCTAGAGTCCAGAAGATAGCAACTGAAGATTCTGAGCAGCTTAACTTTGGAAAAAGGCAAGTATAACATGGGATTTCCTTGTGGTCCTATTCACTTTAATCACATCAATCATATTGCATGTGTCTATATTGAATTGCCATTAAGGAATTTCCTAGTTTTTGATCTATACCTTGTCACCTATGGGACTTTGCATTGGGTAACTTTTGCTAGCGCTGAACATAAACTATGATCTTGTAATATGATTAATGGAATATGCAACAACACTAAAAGATGACTTTTTGATTATTGTTTAAAGAGGGCTAGAGCATGGGGTTATTTTTGGTGCTCTAGTTTCTCTCCATAAGGACTCATCTGTAAGCGAACATCCGGGACTTACAGTACAACTGTGAGGGCTATATGGCTCTGGCTTTAGTCAAGTATGAGGACCTTTTCTAGCTTGTTAGTGGTAACCTTCATGGCATAAGAATGGCTTGACGAATCGGGTATAGTGCGGCCTCTGTCCTTATGTGTATAGGCTGCGCGTCATTGTGCCATTTGGAAGGGGGGCTCTACATCTGTTTGCCGAGTGAATCTAATGGCCCTAACTTGTTAGACGAACCTTTGAAAGACTTCATAGTGAACCCTGCCGACCTTCCTTGGAAGTGGGTCAAGAGATTAGCTACCTCGGGCGAAAGGGTAAATCACGACTCACAGTGAAAGTGTACAACCTCTGCAGAGTGTAAAACTGGTATATCAGCCGTGCTCACGGTCACGAGTGGCCTTGGACCCTTACGGAATAGATGATCACTGATGACTATAAATGTGTTTTTGCTATTCATTATTCATATTTACATTGATCATATGTTTATTGTGGGATTAATGCAAACTTGATGCTACTTATGTAATAAAATTTTGACAATTAAAAGCTAAGTGCAGTCAAACCAGTGTCTAACCTTTTGAGCCTCATGAACCCCATGTTATATTTGTTGAGTTCGACATGGACTCACTCTTGCTATTTCCACCACACTCCAGTGTGTAGTAAGGTGCTACTTAGAAGAAGGATGAAAGTGTAGTAGAGTTTCCAGAAGTCTTTTCAGAAGTGCCTGGCATACGGAGCCCCCAGTCAGCCGTCCCTGAGAAGAATGGAGCCGAGCAGAAGTTTAGCTACCGTTCTGCGATACTCTGATAGTTGTAAGTGTTAATATATTATGTTTCCCGCTTTATATAAACATTGTTTTGATATCTCTATTCTGTTGTTGTATGTGTGGACTTCCTGGGCACACATATGACGAGCCTAGTTTTGTTCTTTGCAAAACCGGGTGTGACAGAGTTTCTACACAGTCTGGAATCTGGAACAGTTTCTGTTACGCCTTATTTTTCATAGACTTAACGACAGAATCTGGTCTTGAGGTCTGAATAGAAATTGTGGATAATTTCATAAGCTTTCCAACCATATAAAGCACGCCTCTTTTGGACTTCTGTATCCCGAGATATGATTGAAATACCGAACTATCAATATTGCCACTCGTCCAGAAAACTTACAGATCTCATTCTTAATCTTATAAGTGGTTGATAACCTGGATTTCTTAAAGTTTGCATGTTTGTGGGTGGCAGATGGCCGGAAGAGGAAGAGGCAGAGGTCGTGGAAACATTCCCCCAAATCCACCACCACCACCGCCACCAACTATCGAGCAGTTGCTGGCAGTACAGACGCAGTTGATGCAACAACTGGTACAGAATCCGCAGAATCAGCAGAATCAGCCAGTTGCTGGGATTCAACCACGTGATAAGCGTGGTGAATTTTTGAAGGGTCGTCCCCCAGTGTTCACACATGCTGCTGATCCTTTGGAGGCCGATGATTGGCTTCGTGCTGTGGAGAAACAACTCACCATTGCACAATGTGATGACCGACAGAAGGTGTTGTTCGCTTCTGGGCAACTTCAGGGAGAAGCTCAAGATTGGTGGGAGTCATATGAGTATGGTCGTCCTGCTAATGCTCCTGCAGTCACCTGGCAGGAGTTTAGAGAGAACTTCAGGGCTTACCATATACCTGAAGGGATGATAGAATTGAAGGCGGAGGAATTCAGGAACCTGACCCAAGGGTCAATGACTGTAGCTGAGTACCGTGACAAGTTTGCTCAATTGTCACGATATGCTCCACATGAGGTGGCTAATGACAATGATAAGCAGCGCCGCTTCTTGAAGGGATTATACGATGGACTACAATTGCAGTTGATGTCCAATACCTATCCCAACTTTCAGACGCTTGTGAACCGCGCTATTGTGGTGGATAACAAGCGCAAAGAAATGGATGCTAAGAGGAAGAGGTTACAGGGACAAGCCTCCAATAGCAACACCCGTCCACGCACTGGCTTTCAACAGAATACTCAGCAGAGACCTCCTTCTGGACAGTGGAATCGTGGTCAGGCCCCATTCCGTGGACAGTTCCCTCAACGTCCCCCATTTCAGCCACAGAGTAGCAACCAACGTCCACCACAGCAGAATGGGAATCAAGTGCAGCGTCAGGGTCCTTCCAACAACACTTCTACAAAGACCAGTGCTCCCAATACTCCCAATAGGTGTTTCCATTGTGGAAAAGAAGGTCACTTGTCTTACAACTGCCCGGAGAAACCTAACCAGCAGACTCCCCAGAGACAGAGCAGCCACTAGAAGCCCGCACTTAACTCGGGAAGGGTGAATCATTTGTCCCAGGAAACTGCAGTGGAGGAGCCAGAAGTTATGCTTGGTACGTTCGATGTCCACTCTACTCCCGCCACTGTTCTTTTTGATTCTGGAGCATCACATTCTTTCATATCACAATCATTTGTTAGAATACATAGAATCCATTTGTGTGCTATGAAGAACCCTATCTTAGTAAACTCACCTGGTGGAAGCATGCCAGCATCTTATCGCTGTCTTCCCATTAGTCTCAACTTAAGGGGGGTAGAGTTTACAGTTAGCCCTATAGTATTGAGGACAGCTGGGATTGATCTTATATTAGGAATGGATTGGATGATGCAACAACAAGCAGAGATTCAGTGTAAGGATAAATCAGTTGTGCTGACTACACCAAAGGGTGATAGAATCAGGGTTGAAGTCAAAGTGCAAAAACAAGCGACCGCTACAGTAAACCAGCTCAATGATGGTGCCAATCAGGAGGATCCAGTTGTGGAGGAGTTCCCAGATGTGTTTCCGGAGGAATTGCCAGGTATGCCACCAAACCGTGACATTGAATTTATTATTGAATTATTACCTGGAACTGCACCTATAGCTAAGCGTCCATATAGAATGGGAGTAAATGAATTAGAAGAACTTAAGAAACAAATTAAGGAGTTACAGGATAAGGGTTTTATTCGTCCTAGTTCTTCACCATGGGGTGCACCAGTGATTTTTGTGGATAAGAAAGATGGGACTCAGAGGATGTGTGTAGATTATCGGTCTCTTAATGAGGTTACTATTAAGAACAAGTACCCATTGCCTAGAATTGATGACCTGTTTGATCAGTTGAGAGGAGCTTGTGTATTTTCTAAGATTGATCTTCGCTCTGGATATCATCAATTGAAGATTCGTGCCAGGGATATACCCAAGACATCATTTACCACACGTTATGGGTTATATGAGTATACAGTGATGTCCTTTGGTTTGACTAATGCTCCTGCATACTTCATGTATTTAATGAATAAAGTGTTCATGGAATATCTGGACAAGTTTGTAGTGGTATTCATTGATGATATACTAGTGTTTTCCAAGACGAAGGAAGAACATGCTGAACATTTGAGGTTGGTCTTGCAGAAGCTCAGAGAACACCAACTATATGCAAAAAGGAGTAAATGTGAGTTTTGGCTGAAGGAAGTTTCTTTTCTGGGTCACATCGTTTCAAATGGAGGAATATCAGTAGATCCTGGCAAGGTGAAAGATGTATTGAACTGGAAACCACCTATCAATGCAAGTGAGATCCGTAGCTTTTTGGGATTGGCTGGTTATTATAGGAGATTTATAGAGGGATTTTCCAAGCTTGCAAAACCAATGACTGCATTGTTGGAGAAGAATGCCAAGTTTGTGTGGTCCGAGAAGTGTCAGGCTAATTTTGAGGAATTAAAGAAAAGATTGACTACTGCACCCGTCTTAATTTTGCCAGATCTGAATAAACCTTTCTCTATCTATTGTGATGCATCTCGACTGGGTTTGGGATGTGTTCTGATGCAAGAAGGTAGAGTTGTGGCATATGCATCGAGGCAGTTACGGAAGCATGAGTTAAATTACCCTACTCATGATTTGGAATTAGCTGCAGTAGTTCATGCATTAAAGATATGGAGACATTATTTGATTGGACACAAGAGTGATATATACACTGATCACAAGAGTCTCAAGTATATCTTCACTCAAACGGATCTGAACTTGAGGCAGCGTAGATGGTTGGAGTTGATAAAGGACTATGATCTAGAAGTGCATTATCATCCCGGAAAGGCCAACGTTGTTGCTGATGCTCTTAGTAGGAAGAGTTATGCAAATGAAATACAAGTAATGCCTATGCCAAAGGAATTGTGTGCTGAGTGTAAGCATCTGAACTTGGGATTTACTACTAATGCAGTGGAACTAGTATTAGAGCCTACTCTGGAGCAAGAGATCCGTAAAGGTCAGCAGAAGGATGAAAAGTTGAGAGAGATAGCTGAAAACATAGCGAAAGGAAAATCTCCAGGATTTCGTAAGGATGAAAATGGTACGCTATGGTTTGGGAAAAGGTTGTGTGTGCCCGAAGATAAAGATACCCGACTGGCAATTCTGCGTGAAGCTCATGAGTCAGCTTATTCCATACATCCGGGGAGTACTAAGATGTATTTAGATCTGAAAGAGAAATATTGGTGGTATGGTTTAAAGAGAGACGTAGCTGAGTATGTTGCCTTGTGTGACACTTGTCAAAGGGTGAAAGCGGAACATCAGAGGCCTGCAGGATTGTTACAACCTATGCAGATACCTGAGTGGAAATGGGAAGAGGTCGGTATGGATTTTATAGTTGGGTTACCACGGACGCAAAGAGGATATGATTCAATCTGGGTGATAGTGGATCGTCTGACTAAGGTTGCTCATTTTCTGCCTGTGAAGACTACATATAGCAGTGCGAAACTGACAGAGTTGTATATGGAAAGAATAGTGAGTTTACATGGAGTTCCTAAGAAGATTGTGTCTGATCGAGGTACTCAGTTTACATCTCATTATTGGCAAAAGATACATGAATCATTGGGGACCAAACTAAATTTTAGTACAGCTTATCATCCTCAGACAGATGGTCAAACAGAGAGAATTAATCAGATATTGGAAGATATGTTGAGAGCTTGTGCTCTACAATATGGTACTAGCTGGGATAAGAGTTTGCCATACGCAGAGTTCTCTTATAACAATAGTTATCAGAAGAGTCTTCAAATGGCACCGTTTGAGGCTCTGTATGGACGAAAGTGTAGGACCCCGTTGTTCTAGAATCAGACAGGGGAGAGTCAAGTGTTTGGACCTGATGTATTAAAGGATGCTGAAAAGAAAGTGAGAATGATTAGAGATAATCTAAAAATAGCCCAGTCTAGACAGAAAAGTTATGCTGATACTCGCAGAAGAGAGTTGATTTTTGAGGTAGGAGATTATGTCTACTTGAAAGTGTCACCCATGAGAAGTGTGAAGAGATTTAACATGAAGGGTAAATTGGCACCAAGATATATTGGACCTTTCAAGATTATAGAGAGACGTGGTGAAGTGGCTTATCAATTGGAATTACCCGAGAGTCTGGCAGGTGTACATGATGTGTTCCATGTGTCACAATTGAAGAAATGTTTACGAGTACCAGAAGAATAGATTCCGATAGAGGAACTCACTGTTAAGGAGGATCTTACATATGAGGAGTTTCCGGTTAAGATTTTGGAGACTGCGGACAGAGTCACAAGAAGTAGAACAATCAAAATGTGTAAAGTACAGTGGAATCGGTATACCACAGAAGAGGCTACTTGGGAACGAGAAGAGGATCTGAGAAAAACCTACCCGCAACTGTTTGAGTAAGCATCGGTCGAATCTCGGGACGAGATTCATTTTAAGGGGGGTAGAATTGTAACACCCTAAAATTTGAAGAAAAGAAAAATAGGGAAAATGTGATTTTTATATTTATTTTTGGTGAAGCATGCAACTATAGAATAAGAATAATTTTATAAATTTAAAATAAAATATAAGGGTAGAAACATGATTGAGCATTCATGCTGCTGCATTTGGAGTTTTGTATTGAGTGGTTTAAATCAAATTCAAATTTGAGTTGAAAATCATTTGAAAAATGGATTTGAAAAATTGGAAAAGAAAAAGAAAAGAGAAATGCATTTCATTCGGATTTTGGCCCGCTTCCTTTCGCAGCCCAGCACGCGCGGCCCATCCTTCTCTCCTTCCCGCACCCGCGCCGCCTCCGGTTCTCCTGGGCCGAGCCCAAGGCGCGGCCTGCTAAGCCCAACAGCGCGCGCAGCCGCACTAAGTTGCCGACACGCGGGACCCACCTGTCAGCGTCCCTTTCCCCTTACCTTTCTTCTTCCTCCGGTTCCTTCCATCGACGAACGCCGCCTTCTCTCTCTTTCCCGGTTCGGTGATCCGAAATCTCTTCGAAATCTTCCTCCTTTCCATAACCGGTGATGTCTAGGAGCTATAAAACGGAACCCCGTGCCTCCCCGCTCCTCATTGAGCCCTAAAACCCTAGCCTCGACATCCCGGGAGAGCCACCGTCGGAGCTCCGCCTCCACCGCCGCCTTGCCGAGCTAGCCGCCGCCCTCCGGTTGCTCTCCAGCTTCGTTCTCGCGCGGGGTAAGGTCGCGATGATGCGCTTTCTCTTTTGGTGCTTTCGGTTTGGCGATTTGTGCTCGGGATGGTCCTCTTCGCAAGCTCCGGCGAGCTCGAGCTTCATCCGGCCATGGTGCCGCCGTCAGAATCACTGTGGCCGCCGGCTCTCTCTTTCTCTCTCTCCCCGATTCAATCTCGTCCGTTCATTTTGAATCGGACGGATCTTATTTAATGGTACCAGTTCGCTGGTAATCTTGTAAAAGAGCCCCTGAGGTTTTTGAGTTTGTAACCCGCGGTCCAAAACGTAAAACGGAAAAATACGCTTTGATTAGTTGAAAACGTAATTCGTTTCGGAAAAAGAAAAATACGCTTTCTTTTGCCACTCAGATTGTTTTAGTCGTAGAATCTTCGTTTTAACTCCGATTTGATCCATTCAAATTGCGTTAGATTCATATTTGCGAGCTCTATCTAATGGTGTAACTGTACAGTAGGTTTAGATTAATTTATTTTCGAGTTTTAATTAAAGTATTTATTTTTCTATAGGAAATCTTTGGAAATTCATAACTTCGTCGTTTTAGCTCCGTTTTTCGTGATCTTCGCGTCTGTGTGATCCTAGCGAGTTGTAGATTCGTTTTAAAGACTTTTTATCTTATTTTCTTACTGTTGGTGTATTGTTCTAATTATAG
This sequence comes from Saccharum spontaneum, assembly GCA_022457205.1. Taxonomy (NCBI): domain Eukaryota; kingdom Viridiplantae; phylum Streptophyta; class Magnoliopsida; order Poales; family Poaceae; genus Saccharum; species Saccharum spontaneum. The sequence goes on along the minus strand of CM039589.1, from coordinate 50,630,877 downwards.
CCTTGTTTGTCTATGCATGATTGCCTCTGGATGTGTGTTGTTGATAATGGTTGATCGAGTATAGACGGTGAGCAATTCGTTGGAGATCAAGAGCCTTACTACGAGCAAGATCTTCAGGACCAGTTTGAGCAAGGCAAGTATAGCATGGGATTATCCTTGTTGTCCTATCCACCTTATGCAATTAATATCATTATGCATTTATTCCTTGTTAAGGATGACTTAGCGATTGATCCTATACCTTGGTACCCATTATGATGCATTGATTAGTATGGCTAGTGCTTAAACATGGACTATGATGATGTAAATTGATTAGAGGAATATGCAATAAACATTAAAATATGATTTTGATTATTGTATAAAGGGGATTAGAGCATGTGTGTTGCTTTTGATGCTCTAATTGCTCTCCATAAGGACTCATCTATAAGCGACAATCCGGGATTTACAGTACAACTGTGGGGGCTATATGGCTCTGGCTTTAGTCATATAGAAGGACCTTTTCTAGCTTGTTAGAGGTAACCTTTTTGGCGTAAGAATGGCTTGACGAATCGGGTATAGTGCGGCCTCTGTCCTTATGTGTATAGGCTGCGGGTTATTGTGCCATTTGGAAGGGGGGCTCTACATCTGTTTGCCGAGTGAATCTAATGGCCCTAACTTGTTAGACGAACCTTCGAAAGACTTCATAGTGTTTACCCTGCCTGCTCACCTTGGTAGTGTTTTGGGAGTAATTAACCCGGGCATTTGGGTAACACGACTCACAGTGAAAGTGTACAACCTCTACAGAGTGTAAAACTGTTATAACAGTCGTGCTCACGGTCACGAGTGGCCTTGGACCCTTATGGAATAGTTGAATAATTGTTTATGTTTATGTTTTTGCTATTCATTAATCATTTCACATGGATCATATGTTTATTGTTTACATTGAGACCTTTTGATGCTATTGATATGCTAAAATCATGTTAACTAAAAGCTACATGCTGATAAACCAATGATTATGCCTTTTTGAGCCTCATGAACCCCATGTTACACTTGTTGAGTACGAGATGTACTTACGCTTGTTTATTTCTCTTATTTGGATAAAAATCCCGGATGGGTAACAGATGGAGGTAATAGCGACTACTACGCCTACTTCCCTGAGGATTACTAGTCTTGCTGTCAACCAGTCAATGTACCTGTGACTGGAGCTACCACGAGAGATTTTTATTTATACTTCCGCTACATTTGTGTTAAGACTAAGTGTTTAAATATCGTGATGTAATAACATTTGCCATGATACTTCTGTTATAATTTGTGAACTTATGTGTGATTGATCTCTGGGCGCATATAAGGGTAAGCATTCCATTTGGTCGATAAATGGGTGTGACATGGTGCACTCAGCTCGACCTTTCCATTGCGGCAATAGAACCCTAGAGGTTCTTTGGGAAACCTCTTCGCACCGCAGTGACGACAATTTGGGACAGGTTTTAGCATGTGTGTTTCTCTAGGCATGTTACTATACACCTTTTTGTATGGGTCAGGTACTTTAGGGTCAGAAGCCGTGTCTTCCTCAGTAGTATCACTTTGGACATCGTCATCTGATTCCTCTATTGAAATGACATTTGAACATAAAAATAAAGGTTAGATAAAGGAGTGGTTGTATAGAAATGTATTTGGTATTTGGTACAAATACCTTGCCCAGCAAACAGGTATCCCTCATCCTCTTCCTCGTCATCTTCAAATATATCGCCCTAATTATCGTCTGTGATCGTCGTAGTGCCATGACATATTACAACTTTGGTAACAATAAAGAAAAGCAAATATTGTACACGATGTTAACAGTAGTGCAAATTACCGGTGTCATCAAATAATGGTTGTTCAGGTGTAGCTGATGCATTTTGATTGCTTGGTCCAGCACTTTCTGTTAATCACATAATGGACATGGTTGAGATAGGAATAAAGTTGTTTCATGTCAAGGAATGGGGATAGGGAGACCTCTTTGTTTACCGTTGTTGGTCACGGTTGACTGAGGTAAGGGTGTACTTTCATCTGCGTGGTCTTCACCATCATTAATTGATACTCCCGTGTTTCGACCAATGTGACGCACAAACACAGTGTTACAATTGGACAACAATGCATGTCTTTGTCTAGATGGAACATTTTGTCTATGTGTCATATGACCAGGCGAAATATCACCACATCCATCTTCATCTTCTTCATTTGTCTCCTCAGTAGCTTGTGGGAAGAAAACAGGTGTTGCAATGGATTCTAGAATTGCCCAATCACTGGGGCTTACTGTGGGACTGTGAGGCACAGATGAGTTTGTAGTGGGCCACTCCATCGTTGGATTAAAGAGTGGATTCTCCATTGTGATGGACTCACTGTTTAAGGTGTGTCTCCGTACCTCCCTAAAGCGGTTTGTAGTCCCTTTCATTGCCTCTTTACGAGATGGAGCTTGATTGTAATGCCTCTGTTGTTTGCGCCTTTGTTCCCATTGTGCAAGTGTCATGTTTGCATATGCCATCCTCTTCCTTGCACGATCAGCAATGACTTGCTCATTTGTTAATTGTCTCTTACGTGAAGCATCAGTCCGTTGTGACTGAATTTCTCGATTAACTATGCTGCAAGCAGTAATTACTTCGTCGTCATCACCTATATAGTTGTGTTTGAGTTAACATAGTAGCAAGACAACCAGAACACACCAGACATCCTTCAATGATTCTCTCAGTACATATAAAGCTATTGATAGATTCGCCAACACAAAAATGTTTGTGTTGATGCCATATTCACAACAGTTGAATTACCTGATAACGAATTAGATATATCATCAATATTGTTTGCATAGAGAGAATCATTCCTATGCAACCAGTCATCTGTTTCATTAGGATCCATATTTTCCTTGTTTGATACATCCTGACCATCTACCAATTGTGACACAACATATGAGTAACATTAATAGTGTAGTAATATCTATATTATTACTCAACAATGTCTGTACTATACTACCATTGGTAGTTTCAATATGTAGGTGCTGCCCCTTTTTTCTTTTATATGCTTCCCAATGTTTTTTATTTCTTTCATCCCTTTTCTCTTGAGACATTGCGAGCCATCGAGCCTTTTCTCTTTCTCTCTTGCGTTCTCTAGCATCGCTTCCTACAGTCCAAATACTTTAATTATCATTAATAATATAAACAGTACGCTAAATTTAATAATATAGTAAAAGGATGACTTAATTTGTTTACCTTCAATAGTAGTGTTAGTCTTGTCACCCAATGGTGCTGGAGAGCCACTATTTTCTATTGAATTAACCTTTAAATACCTAAGAATCATACGGTAACCATTAGGTGAGAAACAAAAAGACAAGGGATACATCGGCCCAGGTGGGGTTGGCCGAGGCCCAATAAATTAAGGTTGCCCGGACCCCAACAGTTCTTATGCACACCCACTCGGGGAAAGGCCCAATGTCCCTAAAAGACTAGTCCGATAGGGGAAGGGTGACTCTCTCTTTTAAGGTGGCTTCCTCCTCCCAAGCTAAGCAAGGTGGGATTATTCAGAGGCTCACACGGTCGCCGCCCGACTACAACTAGGCCACTTGGCCCTTTTTTGTTGCGTCTTTGCCAGCGGGTAATAGCGGAGGATGTCCTCATCATTCCCACCCCCTTAAACAAGGGCCCCGCTCTGATACCAAATGATACATCCGGCCCAGGTGGGGTTGGCCGAGGCCCAATAAATTAAGGTTGCCCGGACCCCAACAGTTCTTATGCACACCCACTCGGGGAAAGGCCCAATGTCCCTAAAAGACTAGTCCGATAGGGGAAGGGTGACTCTCTCTTTTAAGGTGGCTTCCTCCTCCCAAGCTAAGCAAGGTGGGATTATTCAGAGGCTCACACGGTCGCCGCCCGACTATAACTAGGCCACTTGGCCCTTTTTTGTTGCGTCTTTGCCAGCGGGTAATAGCGGAGGATGTCCTCATCAACAAGTTAGTGCTACATGTTGGCCTAGCAAATAATGCCACCGAGCAGCCAGGCTACACAACAGATAGGACTGAGGAATATTTTTTGGCTACTGCAGAGGCACAAAGCAAAGAATCAATTAATAAGAACGCAGTCCAGTTCCTTCCAATATGAATCAGTTTGATTTAATTAACATTGTTCACTGCAGATGAGGATAAGAAAATGCAGTCCAATGATCGTTCAGCCTAGCAGATGCTTGGCATGGTGACAAAGAGCAACTTGGGATGGGTTTTATAAGCAGATAGCGACAAGCCTAGCAGATGGTTGTGTGTCTTCAATGTCGGTGATTGTGCATGAACGATCAATGAATATGGTCACAATGGGAGTACATACACTGTAAACTTCACTCATCATATGCAATTTATTTTTCGTGAAAAAACTCAAAATTTCTAGACACAAAGAGAGGCGAGCTCTACAGTATAAAAAATGAAATTATTTCTGAAACACCCTTTGCAAATATCTCGGACCGCTAAAGGTTAGAACAAGACAATGCAATTAACGAGCTTTTACATGTTAAGTATTTTTGTCTGATGAATACGACAGTCAAGCCAACTATTCAGTGACTTATATGATCTATGACGGTACAGAATATAGTCGTACAATTTATTTATTTCTTTTACAATACAAATGTCAAAGTTACAAACCAATATCAATTTTATAAAGCTAGTATTATCATAAAACATTGACCATTACCAAGCGACCAAAGCATGGCAGAACCATTAAACTACTCCAGCTTTTGCTAAATTATTAGCCAAACCCTGCACATCCTATCACCCTTAAGCACTTTGCCCCATAGTTGTGGTCTCCAGTATCCTTCAGGTTTCACTAAATCAGCTCCCTTTCTTATAGTCTAGCCAAATGGAGGATGACACATAATCACAAGACAAAATGAAATGAAATAAATTGTCTAAACGGACAAGCATCACATCTTCTTGGAAAAGATCAATAATAACCTAAATAAATTATGAAAAATTTTGTCAAAGACTTGACGAAGATGGCACACATCTGTTTTTCAAGTGCTAAGGAGTGAAGAGGCTTTGGCGGGAGTTGGTGATGGAGGATGTCAGAGTTCAGTTAAGCTTATTGCCAGATGCGAAACAGTGCGATGAACTCATTCTAAAACTGAAACTGGACAAGGCTGAGCGGATCGCTTTCTTACTGAATAACTGGTGGTGGGACCAAAATAGAAGGAGGGATGGAGAAGCTGGTCATGAGCCGCAAGATATTGCTGTACTAACCATGAGACAAGTGCAGGAATTCAAATGGGTGGAGATTTCCGATAGGCCAATGCAGCAGCATCAGACACAAAGAAGGTCAGAGTTCAGTTAAGAAGGTCATCGTATTATACTCAAAGTTCTGACAGCAAGTTCTGCAACCTGCTAAAAATCTAAGCCTAGAATCTATACTGTATGATTTGGAGTGGTGTTTATAAAGAAAATTTGTACAGTAATGCTCTTGTTTGGATTTCAGAGAATACTACAGCTTCAACAATTTTCATGCGACTGCACGAAAGGTTTCAGTCAATAATCCAACTTTCAACAGATCATCCAGTTCCAGTCTAAGTACACTGAATGAACACACATGATTACTTCTTCATAAAAATATATGACACGATTTTAATCTTACCTGATCATGGGGGAACACCTATTCCAGTTGTATTCCCTTCTGCTTATACAACACAAACTACAGTCAGATTCCTAGTTCTCAGCGCTTCCAACCAAGTTATGAACCTCCACTAATTCAGGATTGTTTGCAAAGAATACCTATAAACATGAAATTCTTTGTTTTGAATTTTGACACCAAGGAACCGAACATAACTCAGTCGATAGGAGTCACTTTGAACCTGAATATGACTATATACATGGGTGCCTATTTCATTTGTTTACTAAGCCGAATTCCCATAATGCACCTCAAATAATTACAGAAGACAGTTAACCATTGTAAGGCAATTTAACTCTTTTGGTGGAGTGCATGTCCGGTAATTATTAGGACAGCTAGGACTTATTAGATGAATGGATTTGCTACACCATCTAGGCAATCAGTTATGACTCTGAACTTTGCTTTGGTTCAGTTTTGCCTTTCTGCTACCCATATGCTATATATAACCTACTTGACTAATCATCTACTTATCTTTGATGTGAGGACACACAGTTTGGTTTGTGAGCACGATTTGCAAAGCATATCATGGCCATTTTGACGTTTTATAAATGATATGATTATGGTTTCTCCAAATTGATTCACCAATTATGTGCAGTGTATATTAATTTTTTTCCAAGTTGGTGTAAGCTTTCTAGTAGTAACATTTTTGCACGATATTATGTCTGCAAGTGACCATCTTCTGTCTCTCCAATTAAGCCCTGAGTTGATAAGTTTTCTATGTTTCTTAAGTATAATTCTGTAACTACTCATATCCATCCCGTGCATCCCTGTGCTTTCCTGCTTCCCCCAACCGGAACTAACAAAGCAGAAAAGATGCAATCAAGGCCCATACGGACCTGCCAAGATCCACAAGATGATACCAACACAATCTTTACAGCGCGAATCTAAATCGATTCCTACTCCCTACGCATCAAGTTAACAGTGAAGCGCACCAAATTTGAAATCAGATGGCAGCAGGTCGATGGGAGCCTGACCTGGAGGAGATGTGGGGATTGGGCGAGAAGACGGGGACCGCGGCGGAGTAGGACTGGGCCGACCAGACCTGGTGCTCCCGCAGCTGCTCCACCAGAGTCATAACTGATTGCCTAGATGGTGCACCTCGCAAAGCCACCGCCGTGGAAATGAACCTGGAGGTAGCTGCATGCCTGGCAAAAAGGTGCTTGGCGAGGACCTGCACCCAGAGGTGGCTGCGCGCCTGGCCGAGTCACTTTCTAGGATTGAACCTTTCTGCCACGAATGGTTCATCGGCACGTACAAGGTTATGGTGCCTCTATTCTTCACCTCGCCCCCTAGTTTATTTGTTGCTAAGTATAAATTGAAATCTTCTTGACGTGGGTAGATGGTGTGCTTTTGTTGCCATTATGAACTAACGTTGGTGCGATGAAGTGTACATTATCACTTTGTGTAGCTCAAGTCATTTTGTGTACTAGGTCTAGGTTGTCACTTCCTGTGCATGATGACCTTTTGGTCTCATGATGAACTGTTGTTAGTGTAATTATGAACTGTGCTTTGTGTGATCAACTGATAATTAACGTATGTGTGATTCATCGCAAAAATAAAGCACATGTGTTCATAGGTTATTCATACAAGTGAATTGAGGACCTCTTAGGAAATTTTTCTAGCACTATAGTTAGTTGGTAATTTTGCATTGCGGTTTGTGACAACTCTAGTTTCATAGTAGTGGCACCGGCACACATGATTAGCATAAACTACCACACATTATAAGGTCTTCTCATTTACAGCAGTACACATTATACAGTTTCCAAATTGAAAGCACTACCACCCATGATTAAAATGAGCAAGGACTCATGCTTTATTTACAACATTAGCACACATGATTAGCATCATATTGGGCTCCCAAAATTCTCAATATCACAATATACATGGTATAATTATTTTTCTAGCGATGCCAACACATCCTCGTATAGCTGCCGATCATAGCCAAGGCTTTTAGGCAGCATGCCTAGTGCCTCTAGCCGATCTTTGTCAATGTGAGGAATCTTGTATCTATTTTCTCCGCTGTCTTCCATCACCTCAATCAAACACCATTGTAGTGTCAGGAACACTCTATTCAAAGTGTCTACATCATAATTAGCAAACTTATTTTCTACGTTTCCAATCAGGTCATCCAAGTTCCTAGAGATCCTGTCATAGGTTAGGGATTGAAGAGAATTAAAGAATCATAGGTCTAGTACATTTAAATTTGGGGAATTGGCAGGTTGATTGATGAGTCGTATGTCAAGCACTGTATGTGCTACTGCAGTCCTAAACTCCTCATCATTTACTGGCACATGTGAAGGGGCATTGTCTTGTTGAATATAAATGGTTTTTCCTCTATGTTCCTGTGGCCACCGTCGAACAATAGCATCCAGAACTTTGCTGATCAGATATGACCTCATAGTAGTCCGATCTACCTTAATAGGTTTCGTGACTTCGGCCCCCCTTCCTTTATTATGACTTCTTCTTTTTGCTAGTTCTTGTAGTAAATGAAATCAATTAAGGACCTAAAATTTGTAGCACAAAAACTTATGGAAGAAAGTTAAACAAGTGTATGCAGTATGTTGTACTCTACGTACCTTTCTAACAAATGGCCACACTCCTAGCTTCCCATCAAAAATATAGTTACCTGCATCATCATATATTGGTCTTCCTACTACTGACAAGAACATAATTTTGCCAATGCGATTCTTATTGTGCACAGTCCTGTGTGGATCCTCCTCCTTGGGATGCATATAATATGTCACATACTTGGATGTAGTGTTGAACCACTTCTCATCCATGTGGATGATATTGTACATTTCACGGAATTTGGGTTCATTAGGCAATGTTTGTTCATCTAACATGAAAAGACACCAGCGAAGCCTGTCGTTCTTGTTATCTTCCCTCCACAAAGGCTTTAGTGTGCTGGAGTGGCGTCGAAGGTGGCCGCCCTTGAACCATCTATGCAAGGTGCTCTTCTTTATACCAATAGCATTAGCTAGAGACCATATTGTCCTCCTCCGATGCAAGGGAACTCTAAGAACTTCTGATAGATCAATTTGTTTCCTCTTGCGACCACAATTCTTCTTCCATGATCTAACATCTACTGGTATGCCTTGTGCACGGCACTGCTTAACTCTTTGCCAAACTTGACGCACTTGATACCTACCGACCTAAAACATCTGAGCTACTATATGCATAGTGTTCTTTTTTAATTTTCCACAATTACTTCTCTCAAGCAATGCTTCATATATTTGTTGTCTTTGAGTGACTGTCAAACATCTGAACTTGCATGAATTATTTGCATTTGTATGCTCATCTTCTTCAACATCTGAGTCATCTAACTCTTCATCGAAGACTACATCCACAGCATCAGCATAGACACCATAGTCGTGCATGTCATCGATCATATCTGCAAAAAAAGTGTGAGATAGCAGTAGGAGAATTTTTTTAGATTTTACGAAAAAATCTAGCTGGAAATTGCTGCTAAACAGGTGAGGCAGCAGTACCCCTAGTGTTTGTAAACTGCTTGAAATAGTGTAGGAAAGTTGTTATTATTCTCCTCAATTGTACGAATCATGGACCATTCTTTGCAGAAACCTGTTCACATGTTTACTAAAACAAATGATCATGTTTGAATGTTATTTCTCTTTGGTGAAGTGTGCTATTTTGTTTCTAGTAGTCCAAGTACCTGCTGATCTCAAATATGTAGCTAAGTTCATAGATTAATTCAATAATGCACTTTAGTAGTTCAATGGAATTAAATTCTCTTGCTAGGAAGGTGTGAATGTCTAGCAGGCTGGTACATGAAACTGATTCAACCTTTGCAGGTTACTATTGTTTGTGGCACCACTAGTCATCTTGTTACATGGATAGAGTATGATGGATGCATGGTCAAGTTGGAGAGCATATATGGCTGATTTTTAATTGTCAAACTCTCTGTGAATTCATATGTTATATGTAAAATGATCATGATGATGGTCCATCCTATTCTAGATGTCACCTTGAAAACACCTTGGATGCTTTAGCAGTAACATAGTATTGTTGATTCTTCACTCAAGAAAAAATCATGCGAAATTAGCTGCTGAAAATAGGTGAGGCAGCAGTACGTCTCCATAGTTACTGAACTGCTTGGAATAGTCTACAAAAGTTGTTGCTATTGTATGGAATTAGATTATTTTGAACTTTTCAAGGGTTTCATGTAGATGTCATCCTAGTGAGTCGATATGATCCTTGAAATAGTTTGAAAAAAATTCAAGTTCCATTGAGGCTTACTGATCATTTCTTGCAGCTCATTTTGGTGATCAGCAACTTCTAAGTTGAGGTCAGAATCATCCTGTACATGTGGAGCTGCTTCTAAGTTGAGGTCAAAACCATCCTGTACATGTGAAGCATCAAAGTTGAAATCTCCATCCTGTTGATGGTCGTCCTCAGCAGCAAGAGTTGCAATACGGTGGGGCATAGAACTTTAATTAAGGCAGAAAGTTATTTTTACACAATACACTTGTTTTAATAAAGAAACTAAGACAAACATTACCTTCATAAGATTCTTCTTCTTGTCCCTCAGAAGCAGGAATGTTGAGGTCTATGGCATGCACACCACGATGTTGCTCTTTCTGGAGATAGTGGGACTGACCTTTGAGTGGATGCACTTGTGCTTCTTTGATGGGTTGAAATTGATCTCCTTCATCGTCACCAAGCTCTTGATTTAGGTCTAGTAAGGGCTCTACACTTCCTTCCCCTGGTACTTTGTTTAGATCTATGGCCATGGTTGAAGATGAAAGTGTCCTGCAGGCTATGGAGGGCTCTTCACTCTCTTCACTTGCTACTGTATTTAGATCAATGGCCATGGTTGCAGATGTAACTCTCCTGCATGCTATAGAGATTGGCACATTTGGGGTCTAGATGGCTTGCGTTGGGTTCATTAGGAGCATGTGAGCGTGTGAAGCCATTTTATAGTGGGGCAATGGCGCCAAGGCTGCCGATTCAAATTTTGGTTGTCTAGGCACAATGACGCCAGTGCTAGAAGCTTCTTTATAGTCTGAGTTCTTACTCGTGGACACGTGCTGTTATTAAAGCCATTGGTTTTCTATGAAATTGTTTGCCACATTTCTTTTGTGTTAGCTTTGTATTTTGTACTACAAGTGTAATCATGGTGTTGTCACTATTCAGTGGATGTGTCCTGACTCTTTAGTGGATGCCAGCTCTTCTTTATAGGGGTAGTATAGTAATTTCACAGCCACACTAAATTCCTCCCTTTAATCCCAGACGTGCAATTAAAATGACGGAGGGAGTAAGTGAAAAGTTTTTGGGTGTCACATTGGATGTTTCATAGGATGTCGGAAGGGGTTTTCAGATACTAATAAAAAACTAATTACATAACTCGCCTAGAAACCGCGAGACGAATTTATTAAGCCTAATTAAGTTGTCATTAGCACATGTGTGTATTGTAGCACTTAAGGCTAATCATGGACTAATTAGGCTTAAAAGATTCGTCTCGTGATTTCCAACCAAACTGTGCAATTAAGTTTTTTTTCATCTACATTTAGTACTCCATGCATGTGTCCAAACATTCGTTGTGATGGGGTGAAAATTTTTTGGGTGGGAACTAAACACCCCCTTAATTGTCTGCAGTTGTGTATTTGGTGATTTGAGTCCATCCTTCTATTATCGAGCTGAGAAACTCGTTAAGTTTGAACAATATTTTAAAAACAGTTTTATGACTTTTAATGTACTCTATTTTTTATTTTAATATCTGTAGTTTACTGTATCTTCAATTAAACTTTGTTACATATTTTAATCAGCCAACTAATTTGTGGCTTTACTTTAACTTTTTGATCTAGCCTTGCTTTGCAACGATTGACATTTGGACCTCACAAAAACCTAACTTGCCTCATGGCCCCAGCCACGCCTCGTGTCTCGCGTCACCTGTGCCTCATGCCGCTTACGCCTCGTGTTGCGCTCCGCCGCAACTCGTGTCTCCCACCTAGACTCGTGCTGCGCACAGCTGACCGTGGCATCGAGCTCCGTGCCAGCGTTAAGCTCTGTGTCAATAAGCGTCCATCATGGGTAGCAAAGTAGATGGACACATATTGCAACCATATGTTTCATGCGTTTTAGATGTATGTTGCTCTGTGTCAATAAGCGTCCATCATGGGTAGCAAAGTAGATGGACACATATTGCAACCATATGTTTCTGGATGTTGTAGAAATAGATCTGATATTGCATATGTTGCAATGACTATACACGTATGTTGTAAATATATGTTTCAAATGTTTCAAACTGTATGTTGCAAGTGTTTTTATCTAGATGTTGCATATGTTGCACTGGCTATACATGTATGTTGCAAGTGTATGTTTTAAATGTTTTAGCTATTTTCAAACATATGTTGCAAGTGTGTTTATCTGGATGTTGCATATGTTGCAGTGCCCATACACGTGTTGCAAACGTATGTTGTAATGTTTCATATGTTTTGGACGTATGTTGCAGCAAATATTTTATGTTGCAAGTGTTTCATGAGCAAGCACAGGCGAAGGTGGTCCCCGCAGGCGCAGCGTGCGCATGGGAAACGAAGCAGGCGCGGAGCTAGGTGTGGTAGCAGGCGCGGAGCATGAGGCGAAGCAAAGCACGAACCTACATATATATAGGCGCCTTGAGGGTATCATTATTATTATTATTGAAAACAGGTGGGTAGCAACCACGGGAGTCCATACAGACACTAGTCTCTCCGTTTGTCATGAGCTAGTTTGCCCACTAATAGGCCATCCCTTCATTTTCATTACCTTATATTTATTATTAATGAATAATATATATTAAAATAAAGTTCTTGTCTAAAAATAGAAAGATGCTCTCTAGATTTTATAGGCTAAGTTTATGATAAGGTCACTAGAAGTTTTGATGTTCTGCTAGATAACCTTTGCTCCCACCTCTATCCGTAAAAATCATTTAAGGCATGGATAAGCTTATTCGAGGCTTCTTTTTCCCTTCCTTTGTAGGAACATAATTGAGTCAATTCTCTTTTGCTCCCTATTGTCTTCTAAGTTCCCTTCTATTCTCCCTAAACATCTTTGGTACCTAGATGGGGTAGCCTTGCCAGGCCTGGCTGTGGCGAAGCATGGTAAGACTTCTCATCTTTTTTGGTTATCTTGACTACCAAGTCCTCCCTTTATGTCTCAACATAGGAGGCCTACTATCATCATTGAAAGAAAGAAACTAAGATAGGCACAACAGAGAATCGAGAAGTCGCATAACATCGTCCACAACAGCAACAATAGAAAGTGAGGCAAACGATGCATGGCAAACTGGCAGTCGCTTAGCGGCGGCAGCAAGAGAAGGATGGAGCTCGTGCTAGTAACATAGTGATGCTCTGTCACGGAACCATCCAAATTATAAGAGCACAAGTCCAAAAACAATCACTGAAGCGATCAAGTTCTCAAACTTGAGCCCATATAACTCTGGTAGTCCACGAAATTACGAGGGATTTCAAACCAAACCTAGAGCAACCAAGATCATAGTGATTCAACATAACACAACACTTGTTACAACAGTTCATAAGTAGCTCTCATACATCGGAGTACGAATAATTTATTACAAAACCAAAGTAAAGATTAGAGAAAGCAACATAATTTCTGAAACCATTTGAAGTCAAATACTGCCAGTACATAGTCACCTGCAAAAGCATTCCAGAAGATATACTACAGAGACCATGCCCATATGGTCTAGTCTTCACACCCACGCGGCCAAGACAATACTTGCAGCAACATACAAGAATCTACTACCTGCAACAGGTGGGAATAAACCCTGAGTACAAGAATGTACTCAGCTAGACTTACCCGACAAAAACCAGAAAATAAAGGGACACCAAGGAGTATGCAAGGCTTTATCTAGCGGGCTAGCTTGACTTATTTGCAGAAAAGCTTAATACAGGCAAGTAACCATTATTTGCTTAAGCATCAAGTTAATCATCATTAACCTGCTAACTATATTAGCACCTGTGGTATAACAATCACTTGATTAAGCTAAGCAAGCAATAATAACCATATCCGGTTTAATCATGACTGTCATCATCATCCTTATCATCAATTTTGAACCATCAATATAATTAGTGTATCTACGCTGAAGATAACTAGTCAAGTTTCTCACTATCCGGGAGAGACGGTGACTCGAATCGATTCCAACTCAGCTGAGGGGGTATTCCGGACACTCACCCCACAAACCCCGCTAAAGGAAGCCGTAGATAATCTTTGGTACAACTCATGGTGGGATCGAATAACACCGCATTCTCGGGCATACCAGTGGCCAGGATGTTCAGGACTTTGAACTCACCTGCCCTTGGACCCCCTGGCTCCCTTCCGAGGCGACTTCCACTTTTTAACTTCACAGCCTGAGTTGAGCTACTCGGCTTCACGGTCGGCAACCCCAGGCCAGCTAGCTAAATGTTAGGCATGCATTCAAAATGACATAGAAGGCTCTAGGTCTCGGTCCTTAACCGACACAGGCGACATCACAACAACCGTAAGACCCTGCCTGGTCTATTATTCATATTAACACATGGTTCTTTTCCACGATAGCAATATAGCCAACTGTGACCAGGTAAAGCCCTATATCTCGTAGGTGACAGGGAATCACCTGACTTTCTACCGGTCTAATTAAGCATGGCTAAGCATAGATACGATCCTGTCTACATAGGATTCAGGGTTCATATTGCTGGACAAGGAGTGTTATCAATGCAGCAAGGGTTTCCAACCAACTCCTATAATGTAATGCAACAATACATATATAACATATATATATATATATAGATAATTGCTTTGAAAGTAGGAGGCTTATAATGCTCCGGGGCTTGCCTTAACTGACAGAGGAAGGCTTCAGGCATGACTTCACGAACGGCTCCCGCGTCTCCTCCAGCTCCCGAACGGACTCCAACTTCGGGGTTCACGCCTTGCAGAGCTTTGCTCGTGACACGATCCTTGGCACACCTATTGTATGTATATACACCCAATGAATTTCATGTATGCACCAAGGATGACATGATGATTTATGAACATGTATGAATGATGCGAAGATGAATGTAATGACATGGCAACCTCATAAGCACATAACCAACTCATGTGGTGCTCTATTCAAATCACTTTAAGCTTAGGTGCAAACCTCCTCTCTGGTATTAACATGTTTAAATATCCCTAAGCAACCATTAAGTACCACAAAGTTAAGACTAAACACGCACATAACAAGATTCCAGAAATTTAGCATTTCCAACATGTTAACAGTAGTAGCTAAGAAAATTCATAACTGGAGTTCTATAACTCCAATGGACAAGCATGAGGATATTATAGAAAGCTTATGAAACTTTCTACATTTCATCTTCAGATACCAAAGCATGATTCAAAATTTTACCAGGTCGAAAACATAAATTCCCAGAATCTATTCTGGGCAAACAGAGAGCAAACTGCAACTGGACACTTCTTAAAGCATGCATAGATCCTAAACCATGGGGCCAATTGCCACCAAATTTGAACAACAACTACTTCAAGAAGTTTACTACAACTCTTGTATACAACTTAGAGCATGAAAAACATCATAGTATTGCTCAAATTGTAATTCTTTTAAAACTGTCCAGAACTCAACGAATTATAAAATTATATGATAACATATCCTTAAAACATTGCAAAAGGCCAAACCAACTTGATTAACATTTAGTGCATGTTAAAAGAACACCAGACCATATCATGTTACTTATGTAAACATTTATTTATTTGGACTTTTCTATTTATTTAAATGCATAGGCATAAATAACATTAATTATAAAATGTGTCCAAAAATTCTAATAAAATTACAGAGGCACATACAAGGTACCAGCAGGCTAACATAAAATTTTCAGCCCAATTAAACAAGTAGATTTAGAGATATCAAAATAAACAAATGGATGATCAATGTAAAGCATATACAAAGGAGAATTGATAATTGAAGCATATGACATCCAAAATTCATGAAAATTTAACTGAAGCATCACCAAATCATGCTTAGCATCCCATAACAATTTCACAGCAAAAGGATCACCACACAGTGAGATATGAAATTATCAAATTCACATAATTAAATAACGCACTTAGTAAAAGTAATTATCAACTCCAGAAAACATAAACTAACATGCCATCATTTAATACACTACTGCCAAGTACACTTCATGAGGATTCCAAAAAGTCCACACTTGCCAATTTTGGATTTTTCTAACATTTTATACGAATTTTCAAAGATCAGCAATTAAATCTACATTTCAGAATGATGAGTAAAACCAAATATACAAATAGGCCCTAACGGCCACTGGGCCACTGCTTGCGCCTGAACCGGCCCACACGCTGGCCTAATAGAGCCAAGACAGGGGAGGAGGCGCCGACATGCAGGTCCCACCCATCATAGGGAGCAGAGCAGGGGAGAGGGGATCGACGGCGAGGTCTCGCCGCCAGTGACAACTCTAGCGAGGCCGAGGGTACCAAGGCGCTTAGCTCATCATCCCACGTCAATCGACGAAGAAAAAGGACTCCCTAGCTACAGCGGAAGAGGCTGCCGGTGGTGATGGCGGGTGCGGTGGCGCTGCCCGAGGTGCGCCGACCGTCACCGGCCACGATGGCGTCCGGTGAGGGCAGTGACGCCGTCACGGAGCCCTAGGGCTACTACTGAGCGAACTTGAGAGGACAAGGTGCTATGGAGAGGTGGGACCATGGTGAGCGCTCGCGTGGAGGAGCTCCGGTGAGGTGACCGCGGCGGAGAACCGAGCAATGCGGCCTTACCGGTGCTCAGATGGTTCCACAGAGGGGATGGTGAGGTAGAGAGGGTTGCAGCGGAGCTTTGTGTGGTTGGCATTGGGCAGAGGCGCGACGACGATGGCGGCTCACGGGCTCAGCGAGCTCGCGGCGGCGGCAGCGCGTTCCTCCGCTTCGGCTTGCACAGAGGGGAGGAGAAGAAGAAAATGAGAGAGGGGACAAGCTCGCAACGTCGTGGCGATCATGTAGGATGTCGTGGCCCGGTCGGTGGACCCGCGCCGGCATATGGCTTGCCAAGTGGTGAGCAGGGCCTGAGCTCGGTCGGCCACTACACCTCCCCCTCCATCTCCATTCAGACAAAGGAACCGACTGAAACTGCCTCCTTCACGACCCTCTAGCTCCTAATCCAGCCGAATTTAGTGAGAAGCACAATTAACAAAATGGCAGAGCTATATGTCGGGTACCTAAAACTAGGGGTATCCACAATCAACGATTAAGAAAAACAAAATGCTACCCGCAAACGAGACGAGCCAAAATAGCGGACGAGACACCTCGACTGGGTTCCGACTCGTACGAGGCTAGCTCGACGAGACGCCTCGACTATGTTCCGACTCGTACGATGCACGCTCGACGGGACGCCTCGACTATGTTCTGACTCGTACGAGGCACCCTCGATGGGACGCCTTGACTGCATTCTGACTCGCACGAGGCTCACTCGACAAGGCATCTCGACTATCGGGAAATCTCCGACTCGCACGACCCCGGGTCGGGCCTCTCGACCCACCTTGTTCACCAACTATGAGACAAAAGTCAGAGCATTTAATGCAACTATCTACTACTTCCTACCATCATGGCTACAACAGTAACCGACGTGGAAGTAGTACCGGTGTCAAATCCTACTTTTTACTGCCCATCCCGGGATGGGAGGTGAAAACCTATCACTGTACGCACCATATCGTGCACTATTTCACCACCGATCACCCTCGAGGGAGGATACGACAAGGACCATACCCCACGATCTCGGGGATTCGGCCTTATCCACCCGTCCTCGACCCATCCTCGACCCAGCCTCGACTTATCATTGGTCAGTAAGGAGGAAAGGTCGACGTGGCACAGGGCTCGGGGCCTTTTCACCGTCTCATCCTCTATGTCACCATGGTGTCCAGGGATGGCCGGCTATTCCCGGGGCACGTCGCTACAGCCACCTCCATAGGGATCGACAAAACTTCATCTCAGGGCGCCCCCGGCGTCCCAGCCTCCTCTTACCCTATAAAAGGGTAGGCCGGGGCTCTACAAAGGGAGGGAGGCAGAAGAACAACAAACATCAGACAACGAAACACCAGGCTCCCTCCCTCCAAAGAAGATCAACATCTCAAGCAATCTCCTTTGTACTCTCACTTTTCCTTTGAGACCTAGGCACGGTTCTGTCACACCCGATTTTCTAAAGAACAAAACCAGGCTAATCATATGTGTGCCCAGAAAGTCTACACATATGTCAGAATGAAAAAGTATCAGAAACAATGTTATCATATAACGTATACATAGCTATATTAACACTTACATCAGAGTATCACGGAACGGTGACTAAACTTCAGGCTCCATTCTTCTCAGGGATGGCTGACTGTTGGCTCCGTATGCCAAACACTTCTGAAAGACTTCTGGAAACTCCACTACCTCTTTATCCTTCTTCTGAGGAGCACCTCACTACACACTGAGGTGTGGGGGAAATAGCAAGAGTGAGTCCATGTCGAACTCAACAAGTACAACACAGGGTTCATGAGGCACAAAAGGCTAGACACTGTTTGACTGCGTTTAGCTTTGAATCATCATATAATTAGCAATTGAGTAGCATCAAGGTATTCCAATTCCCATTAATGAACCAATGATCAATTGTAACAAGAATAATGAATAACATTAACATGAGCATAATAGTAACAACAATAATTAAGCATGATATAACAATGGTGATCAACTATTCTGTAAGAATAGTCAAGGCCGCTCGTATCCGTGAGCACGGCTAGTATACCAGTTTTTAACTCTGCGCAGAGGTGTACACTTTCACTGTGAGTCATGACTTCCAAATGCATGGGTTAATTACTCCTAAAACACTGAAAACCATATAAAGCCATTCAAAAGTTCGTCTAACAAGTTAGGGCCATTAGATTCACTCGGCAGGCAGATGTAGGAACCCCCCTTTTCAAATGGCACAATTCCTTCTCGGCTATACTCATAGACTAGAGGTTGTCCTCCACCCAACGTGGCAAGCCATTCTTACGCCATTTAAGGTAACCACTAATAAGCTAGAAAAGGTCTCTTAAACAACTAGAGCCAGAGCCATATAGCCCTCATAGCTATACTATCAATCCCGGTTATCACTTACAAGTAAGTCCTTATGGAGAGTAACTAGAGCATCAAAATAACCCACATGCTCTAGCCCCTTTCGACAATAATAAAATCATCTTAATTGGTTGATTGCATAATCCATTAGTCAAATTACAAGATCATTGTTCATAATTAAGCGCTAGCAATAGCTACCCAAATGCACATCCCATAGGTGACAAGGAAACAAGATATCAATAACTAAGTTATAATATCTATGGTTGTCAAGGAGGACACATGCATATGTATGATAATTTTAGTGAATAGGACAACAAGGATGGTCCCATGTTATACTTGCCTTTTTCCCAAGGTTAAGTTGCTCAGAATCTTCAACTTCTATCTTCTGGTCTCCAACTTTTGCTTCGACTATCGGTCCTCAGCTCCTAGTCTTTAGTGCTAACGAACCATGCTTCCTCTACTCGTAGCAACCAAGCAACACAAACAGACGACAAACACATCTAAGAACAAAACACCAATCACAAGTGAAACTTTGAAAAGAGCATACTAATCGACATGGCTCAATCCTATGATCGCGGGAGCATATCAACGCCTGAGAACGGAGCTATTGTAAAAGAGGACACGTCCAACAAGGTACTTACGACAAAACGGAGAAGATAGACTGTAAGCTTGATGTATTTTAGTCATGGTAAGATGATGGACATTTTTAGAGAAGTAACCTAGAGTTAAATTAACCAATAACCAAATTATGAAAGTCAGAGTATAACCTTAGTCATATTTTAATTATAAATAATTATATCATCTAAGTCATTTGAACACTCATAGTTTAGAAAACATAAAACATGTGAGAATAGTTAATTGAATTATTATATGTTTCATGGTTGATCTAGGTAAGTCATATTTAAGAACGCATTTAGGTTGATATTAATCATATTAATATTGATTCATGAAAAGTCTCATGTATAAACCTAAGTTGGAGCTACTCTTATTTTATTTATAAACAATGTTGTATAATTTAATCAAGTTTATTAACTTTATCTTTGCAAAAGGAAAAGTATATGTGAAAGCAACTGAATGAGTTATATATAAATGTTATGTGTGTAGCATGCTTAAGCAAAGCAAAATATGATTTAAAAAGGCATTCATATTTCCATTAATTTAGTTAGCAATCGTCATGGTCCAAAGCTCATCTTATTTGAAAAACTAGGTTGCGTTAACAATAATCAATTTAATATTAAAATTATAAACTCAAAACATTTAAGTTAGTATTATGATTTGGTTATAAAAGATCAACGTATATACCTAAGTTACTTTTGAATAAGTTATTAAATAAATATTAACCAAATTAATTACATGCTTCACGTTTAACTAAACATATTATAATTGATAAAGACACATTAAGGTTGGTGTTAATCAAGTTAACATTTTATAATTATAAAAGACTGGAGATAAATCTAAATTACTTTTAATTGAAAAGAACATTGATTAAACATTAATCGTATTAATGTAATTTATAATTCACTAACATGTGACAAGGTAAACAACTTTGCTAACACGTAGCTTATATCGGCATGGTCGCAACACAACAAGAACGAAAACGGAATTACAACCCTATGTTGATTTTAACTAAAAAGCTATTAAATAATTATTAATCAAATTAGTATTTCAATCAATATATTCATAACTAAATGACCTGATAAACAATGCCACTACCACATAGAGCACGATGACACAAATCTAACACGACTGGAACGACTTAAATCAGACTTAAAACGACTAAATAGTGGAGATTACATGATTGAGTGGCAATTCTGTAATTACGAGCATCTTGTACCTTGGGTCGTCAGGTTCATCTGAACGTGGCCACGGAGGTACTGCTGTTGCACATCATGGGGAGGGGCTTGGCCAGCGAGGAGGGCCTGGCCGGCCGACGTCAGCACGCGGCTGCGCGTTGGGCCCGCCCGCGGAAGGGCAGGGGCAATGACCGGCTGGGCGCCCACAGCAGTGGCCGAGCGCATACTTGTCAATTCCGTTCCGGTACCGTCGTTGACGAGGAAGACGCTCGGCTCGACTGCTCGAGTCTACGCTCCCGCTCCCACTCGCGTGGCTCATCGGAGTCCTCCTCAGACGCAGGGCCTCCGCTTCTAGCAGGGTCCTACGGGGACGCGATGCGCGTCCGTGTCCTGCTCGGGCACCATCTCTGGCGGGGAGCCGGGGACTGCACCATGGATGACTAGTAGTCGAGTCTGGTTCTAGGCTTCTAGCACTCCGATCTCAGCAAGCGATAGAATCATAGAAGTGCCTTTCCGCCATCTGGAGTTTTTTTTACTATGTGGAACTCAACACTCATGGATTTTGTGTTTGCTTTGGTGTCTCGCTTCTTGGAACGGCAGGTCCAGAGGTAGGTGACTGCGGTACATATTGAGTGTTCCTAAAACCTGGACGTGAGGCTGCAGTTAAATTCAATTGAATGAGGTTTGTGTGCTTTGCCCATGGGTAGGTACATACTTATAGGGAGTAAAACTCTCCACCTTCACATCAACTAGTAATATGGTACTAATTGATGTTGCACCGTCCACCTCCACTAATAGGCCTAAATAGACATTAAGGCCCATTAGTAAATAAATGCATTAGCCTTAGAGATCATTGGCTTTGAGCGTTGGGGTGAAATGAGAGATTTATTATTTTCGGAATTAATTAATTTCATGGATAAAATAATTCTAGAAAAGTCTAGAATTATTATTTAAGCCATGAAAAATACTCCGAAAGCTCCAAAAATTCAGAGAAAATTTCTAGAGACATTATGGAACATGAGGAACCCAAATAAAGTATTTGGAGCTCATGATAAGATAATTTGGAGCATCTAAAAATTAGATTATTCTCCTAAAAAATAGGAAAAGGTTCCAGACAAAGCTCGAATAATTCCGGGAATATTTCAGAGATACCTTGATGGATGATGAAATGAAATAAGTGATTTCGAGTGGAAGAAAAGGATTTTGGGGAAACTCAGAATGAAATGATTAGGACCGAGAAAGCACAAATTTGATTGTAGAAAAAGACAGAGACAAGATGGATAACTAATAAAAGGCATACTAAACACGCTTTAAAACTTTTCACAATCACAACACATAGTCATGCAACAAGCAAACATTACATCAGGCAAGAGCCCACTAAATTAATTTGGAAAAGTTTGAAATACCACAATTTTCTATCCTAAATTTGCTAAAACTTAAATTAGTGTTGTCAAGTCTTAAACAAATATTTAAAGCATTTGTTTTATTTAGTGTTTTCTATTCACAACCCAAAATCAGAAATTTAGGGTGTGACAGGTTCCCTCTCTCACAGCTTGTAACCCCTACGCAAGCACTTAGGTGCAAGGAAATACAATACTCCCCCCTCTCTGCTGGACGTAGGGCCTTTCTTTGCCCGAACCAGGATAAATCCCCGTGTATTCTCCTTGCATCACCATCCAGATTAGGGACACACAGCATTTGATTCACTCGTTGGCTTAGGACCCCCGTGGGACCAAACGCCGACACTATAGGTGTACTACAAGATTGTCAATTGGAGCTCAAGCTGATTCGGTCCAGATTGGAAGATACAAGGTTCCAAAGAGGGGTTCATGAAACTGTTGTGCAGCCAGGACTTAGCCAAACTGGCTAAATGCTGAAATCAGCACCAACATGTGACTTGTGGGCCATGTTAGAGCATGCTACAGCCATTTTCATGAGATGGCACAGGAACAACTTTTGTTCTACACAAAAATTAACTTTGTTAAGGTGGCACCCACATGCAAAGTCCCTAGGTTAGACTTTTTGTTGGGTCAACCAGATGGTTCTGTGGTCAAATTGGGGTCAAACCTAGTCAAAAATGGAATTTGGTCCAAACATGAACATAGACCCACTAACATGTTAAAAATGTTTCCAAGCAACAATTTACACAATAGCATCACATATGAGCAAAAGTCACACCAAAGTGCATTGAAACATTACTAAACCAGCTATTGCAACATGGTGTTGCAACTATGTGTTTCATGAGTCAACTTGGAGTGTTGCATATGTTTCGTGACCATGTTTCAAGGTGTTGTATCACACATCATACTACTACAAGTGTAGTACACACATAAGCTAGCATTAACAAACAAACATATACCTAACACATGCATTCAATCATGGATGTTGCAACTGTTGCAAGGTCATATTTCAAGAACAATGCACATGAAATGATGGTGCACATGCTCATGTCATGCTCATAAGATGCATAGATGCAAGGCAAACACCTGGGGTGTTACATGCTCCATTTTGTAGGCCGCATAGAGGACAAACAACTCAATATAGGGGATTCAATCCACGACAACGACCTCATGATTTAGGAGAGGAGTTCAACTCAATGTGGGTGGAGCTTGAATTCTGCCAGTTGGGTTCAATTAAGCCTTTTTGCCACTGTTGAGCCCTCTAGGGTCTACATTCAATTTGGTTTTCATTGGGCCGCCGATAGCTGCCAAGCTTCAGTTTTGTGGTTCACCGCGGTGGGTGGTCCCTAGTGCTAGACTAGTAAGGCATGATGAGAGAAAGCACTATGAATAGCCTTGTTTGCCAAGAGAGTGAATTTGGCTCTCCTATCCTAGCAAAGAAATCCTTGTCAGTGTGAGCCAATTTGCTTGGCAAAGCGAGCTTTAATTGAGAAACTAAACATCTAGCCTTACCTATCAAGGTATGGTTAGGCAAAGCAAGGGAACCGAGTCAGCAAAACCCCCTATCTTATTGTTAGTGAGGATGACATCATTTCATCAACTAGCATTGCCTTTTTCTATTGCTAAAGTGACTAATTAGTGTTACCATCATGAACACTATGAGCTACCCTTATGGTATCACACATATGGGATTGGTTGATGGAAAAGTTTTGCTCTGATGCTACCACTAGTGTCTCATCGTTGCCACTTGTAGAGAAAAATAGGAGGCCATAATACACTTTGGGCTCCTTATATACTAGTTGTAAAAATCCAACTTAGATATGTCGCTGTGGAAACTAGCACTATTAAGGAGCAGAGCATTCTTGTAGTTTCAGTTATTGCTAATGGTTTCAAAATATTGTCAGGAATAGGAGAGGGCTTTTGTCGGTCGGCAAAACCTGATAGGAAACAACTAGGAAGTCCTAACAGTTGGGTAACACCAACAGAGAACAAGAAACAACCAATGTTTCCTAGACATCAAGCTAGAATATTAAACTGTCTTTCTAGTAATTCTTATGGTCAACACATATATAACTTAGATCTCCTTCCAACATATATTCATTCCGTGATAATTCTTATGATCAACTAATCTTGAAATGTTCTAACTCTAATCCCTTGTAGGTTACTAACTCATCCTCGTTTGTTCATAACAGTGCTGACAAGTTGGTAACTAAGACAATGAGAACAACATTAAGATAGAATGAAAAGGTGAAGGGTGTAGTGAACATTTTTTTGTGTAGTTAGGGTGCGTTTGGCAACGAGAAACGTTTTAGATTCTTAGTAGAATCACTAGAATCCCTGCCAAATTCCACAAAGAGAAACATTTTAGGGATAATCACTTGGCAGTGATTCTCGTTTTTGTACTAGTGAAAGCTCTAGTTTAGTTTTGGTGAATGATGAAACCCTAGGTGCTAACCTTTGCTCTAAGTGTTTATGAGATAGGTTAGTACCAATCCAAGTGGTGGAGCAATTGAAGTCCAAAGTAATGGTGTAGGACATGTGATGATGATCAAGCTCTGGACTTGAAAAAGAAGAAAGAGTAAACAAAAAGGCTCAAGGCAAAGGTATATTTGATAGAAGCTTTTTGTTTTGGCACTCAAGACACCAAGTGGGTGTGAGTGTATTTAGGATAGATAGTTGTACTATTAAGAGAGGTGAAACTCATCGTGAAATGCGGTTATCAAAGTACCACTAGATGTTCTAATTCATTGCATATGCATTTAGATTCTAGTGAGTGCTAACACCCTTGAAAATGCTTGTGAAAAGTTGCTAACACACGTGCACAAGGTGATACACTTGGTGGTTGGCACATTTGATCAAGGGTGATGAAGTTTGAGAAATGGAGGAGGCATCTCGGGCTGACCGGACACTGCCTAGGTAGTGACCGGACTCGGTGCCTGCATCCGATCAATAGTGAGCAGTGAAGGGTGCGCTCGGCTTTGTGATTGGACTCTAGTCCAGGTGGAGGACCGAACTCCAATCACTGGTGACGTACGCTGACGTGGCTCGAAGGACTTGGTGCACAGTGGTGAGAGAGGACCGGACTCTGGCCAGAGTCCGGTCACACCTAAGCGGACGCATCCGGTCACGTAAAAGTGGCTCTAGAACCTTACTAGAGTTGAACGGACGCATGGTGGTGGAGCGTCAGGTCAATCGGCAGTGCGTCCGATCTCGGCTGACTAGCTGCACGGGAGTGCGCATAATCGGACTCCGTGTTGGCTTGTTCGGTCAACGTTTGGTGTGTCTGGTCATGACTAACTGCGCTGACGGGATCATTTTGATCGTTGGGATTGCGCGGCACTCGGTTAACATGGGGGACACATGGACGGAGATCAGCGACCAGACGTGGTGAGCGTGCGTTCGGTCGCCCCAATTTCAGCATAGTGAGGGGGCCAACAGCTCTATTTGTTGGGACTCCCTATATAAACGTAGTAACCGGCTTGGGTTCACTCTCTTGGCCATTTCTATTGAGAATACACCCTATTGGGCCTAGCCATTCCTCTCTCACTCATCCTACTTGATTGATTCATCATTTGGTGGGATTGGAGAGCATCTAAGTGCATTGCTTTGAGTGATTGCATCTAGAGATACTTGGTGATTGTGTTTCACTGCGGATTTCGCTTGTTACTCTTGGTGGTTGCCACCACCTAGACGCGTGGTGCAGCAAGGATCATCGAGCGGAGGAAGGTGATTGTCTCTAGCTCCAATCCTAGTGATTGTAAGGGGTTCTTAACCTTTCCCGATAGAGAGCTAAAAGGTACTCTAGTGGATTGTTCATAGCTTGTGGATCCCCATCTTATGTTGGTTGTGCGGCACCCAATTGCTGGTTAGGCATGTGATGCCTATTAGCACGTGAACCTCCAAGTAGGTGAATCGCTACAGTGAGGACGTAGCTTGCTGGCAAGCAAGTGAACCTCGGAGATAAATCATTGTGTCATCATTGTCTCTAGGATTCTCATTGTGATTGATTGTATATCTCTTGCCATGGCGGTATAAAGCTCACTACCTCTCTTGTATTTACTTTCCTAGTGTAGCTAAGCTATTTAGTGTAACTAGTTTTAAGAGCTAGCTTGTGTCTTGTTAGTTTGGTTAGTGAGGCTCTTAAGTTAGTCTTTGAGAGCTCACTAACTTAGAGAGTAATGACTTAGTTTTTGTGTGAATTAGAGATCATAGCAACTAGAATTGTGGATAGGAGACTTACATTTTTAGTAGGCTAGCACAGCACTTGCTTCACCTCATAATTGTCTAACCATTTGGCTTAGTGTTGTTGTAGAATTTTTAATATGCTATTCACCCCCTCTAGCCATTAGGACCT
This sequence comes from Saccharum spontaneum, assembly GCA_022457205.1. Lineage (NCBI taxonomy): Eukaryota > Viridiplantae > Streptophyta > Magnoliopsida > Poales > Poaceae > Saccharum > Saccharum spontaneum. The sequence continues at coordinate 50,604,605 of CM039589.1, read as the reverse complement.
TTCAACTAGTCTAGAGAAACACCTAAAACCTAATTTCTCCTGATTATAGTTCTAGTTTTAGGAATCTAATAAGCTTGCCAAATGGTTCCACAACGTGATTCTAATTTATTAGAGAAAGAATTCTAAAGGGAATCTGATGAGGACATGCCACCGGTTACTCAAGTTTCACATAAGCAAGTGTATGAAGGGACAATTACGTGTAGCCATGCAAAACTACTCCAAAAATAGGTGAACTCACTTCTAACTGATTGTAATTTTAACACTTCTGAGAATGTTATACTACCTAAATGTTCTATCTTGATATTGCTTAGGTTTACACATGAAGACATGGAAGGCACATGGCCAAAGGATCAAGATACGGTGCTACAGAATGGGTCCTTCAGAAAAGTAAGATGGATAGATGACCTGACCCAGGAAAAAGTGACGTGGATGGCCAACCAGACCCCAGAAAGAAACAACCATATTTTGATTCCCAAAAGCTATAAAGGTTTATGAGGACATTTTGGAAAGCTTATCAAGTCTAGTTTCTAATGGAACTAGTTCCAACTATTTTGGACTTCCCAATGTTGAGATAGATTTAGATTAGTGAAGACTTCTCAGAAGGTCAATAGTTTTCTAGGGACAAAATGTTGGTACAACTTCCCATGCAAAACTACACCATTCTATATAGTTTCGTGATGCATGCTGCACGTGGCTAGAAAGCTTCTTGAGTCTTCTTTCACACCCAATAAATGGTTTGTCTTTTTGACTTCCCAATAAAGAGTTATGGTCAGATTAGTGGAAATTGCTCTAGAGGCCAATAGTCACACGAGACCATTTTAGGAATCCATCTTGTGGTGACCTTTCACATAGCCTATCTTTGAAAACTTCATTTCGTTTTTACACCTAACGGGCTGTTGATAGTATAAATATCTCCTGCCTCTAAGCTATTAGGAACCTTTTTTGATGAATTGATAAACCCCTGATATTGCAGTCGTGCTGCCGAGTGTCTTACTCAAACCTTTGTTCTTCCTTGTTCTTCTTGGACTTGTGAAGAGATCCCTATGGGTTCTCCTAGTTTGTGCTCTACGTTTCCAGTATGGTTGCACCGTTTTGTATGGATTAGTTCCGGATTATGGTTCTACAATCATTCGGAGATCATGTCAAAGTCTTCGCGATTTCAGTGTCTCTCTCCCCGTCGGTTGGTAGCATCCAACCTTGTCAGGTATAAAGCTAGTTATCATGCTATTTGTAGCAAGTTATCTTTAATTCATGACCTACTATCGTGAAGATCGGACCACCCTCAAGGACGTTTGTTATCAACTGGTATCAAAGCTTTCGTTGTCATGGTAGGTCTCACCATCATCCATATATACCTTTGATTTATCCTTTATTTGTTAGTATTTTTGTTCATCTCCTAAAGTCCACTGAAAAAGCCACAAAAAATCCTATAGCCTTTTCGCGGTATTGCTACCTTTTGTGTTGTTGTGTTTATCAAGTTGCTAGTCACCATCTTCACATATATCGTGCTATTTTCATTTGTTATCCGCACCCTTCTTAGCGTCACAAAAGATTCAAAAAAGGAGAAGAAAGAAGAAAGAAAGATTAAAAAAAGAGAAATGAAAAGATTTGAAAGTGGGGGCTGTGCTGCAGGTTGTATAACTACAAATTTTAGTTTACATATTCAAGTTGGTGAAAGCCCTAGTTTGGTTTTGGATAATTGATGAAACCTATGGACTAATCCTAGAGCTAAGTGTGTAGACAAGAGAGGATAGTCCATTCCAAGTGGTGGAGCAAGAGGATGAACTTGGTGGATGGTGATGACCAAAAGATGATCAAGTGCTCAACTTGGAAAAGAAGAAAGAGAAAAATAAAACCCCTATGGAGATCAAGGCAAAGGTATAAATAGGGATTTTGTTTCAGTGATCAAGACACTATAGAGAGTGTGATCACATTTAGGATAGATGACCGTACTATTAAGAGGGGATCTCTAATAGACAATTCGGTCATCTAGTGTCAGTAGGTGTTGGACTTCATGCATTGCATTTAGGCCTAGTGTAGAATCAGAGAGCAAGCGAAAATATTTATTGAAAATATTTTTAAGAAATGCTAACTTGGCTCTAACATGTTTTGATAAAATAATTTGAGAGTTAGCATCGCTTGCGGAAAGATGGTTGAGTTGCCGTGGTCCAGATCGCGACAAAGTTTGTAACTTGGAGAGCTAGTGGAGTTACTTGGGTGGCACCTGTAACACCTCAAGTGTTTAGTCCATAATTGCATTGCATTTGCATAAGCATAAGCATGCATCATTCATGTTTGTTATTTTATGTGATGCAACACATGTGATTGTTTCTAGGGATTTTTGTTTGGCTCATATATTGGATACTTGATAGTTGGTGTAACAAAAAGGTAGGGTAGCCAATTATGTTCCACAACACCTTAGTTATACTTAGAGTAACTCTTGGAGCAAGGTTCATGTTGATCAAAATTGCAAAAATGCCCTCCAAGAGAGGTTTGACCACCATTTGACCCTAGGAGGTTCTAGTTTGACCATTTAAAAAGTCTATCTTAGAGACCTTGCATGGAAGAGCACCCTTAAGCAAAGTTGTAGGGAATTTTATGGAGAACAAAAGTCTCAATATGACCATCTCATGAAATTGAGACCGGGCGGGAGTTCGATGGTACAGCCGCAAGACACTTCACGTCTTGGGTGTGGAGCCATGCCCGTCTGAGTCGTTTAAGGACCGATTCGCTGTACGTCCTTGAGTCATGTTGAACGCAGTCTAACACTTAGTTGGCCGGATAAGTCGTTCCGACCGCGAAGCCGAGTAATGTGATTCAGGCTGGGAATCGAATGGTAGGTTGCTTCTTGGAGGAGAGAAAGGATGTGCTTGGGGATATTGGCGTGAGACCAAGGGGGGGTTAGAGTCCCTATCACCTGGCAGAGTGTCGCCCTTGGGGTCGCGACATCATTCGGACCCGCGATTCCTGAATCATATGAGAAGGTGGCCTGTGCGACCCTGGCAGGGGTCTGCACGGTGAGTGTTAGAAATACCCCTCCAGCTGGATAGGAATTCGATTCGAATCGCCGTCGCTCCCGGTTAGTGAGCACTTGACTTGAGCAGCGGCAACGTAGATCTCATTAATTGAACAGATGGTTAAGTGAATAATACAATGTTGCCACAATTTATACCTGCTATGGAAATAAAATGAATAATTATTTGATGATAATCAAGTGCATGCTTAGTACAGGTGCTAAGATAGATGACAGGTAAATGCTAAAAATAACTGCTAGTACAGGTTATAAGAGTTTCAACTACTTATGCCTTTATGCAAAATGTGGTGTCAGCTAGCCTCTTGTGTAAGCCTTGCATAATCCTTGGTGTCATATTATTTCTGGTTTTTGACGGGTAAGTCTAGCTGAGTACATTCCAGTACTCAGGGTTTATTCCCTCCTGTTGCAGATGACATGCTTTATCAGGGATTCTGCAAGACGTGTCTCCACCCTACGGGTGATGATGACTAGATCACAAGGGTGTGATCGTCTTTATGTACTTTCCTCATGCTTTTGCGGGATGTCGATCATCCAGACTGGTAGTAATTAAGTAACTAATGTGTGTGTTATGCTTCCGCTACTTTCAAACTCGGTTTGTAATATTTGCTACTCCGTGGTGTAAACTTATTTCGGAACTACTTGTGAAATGTAACTTACGATGTGTATGTTGAATGATGCGATCCTGGTTGTAAGCAGTTTGGTTTGAAATCCTTCATGATTTCGATTGACTACCGGGATTATATGGGCTCAAGTTTGAAAATTTGAGCGCTTCGGTGCTTGTTTTTGTACTTGTGCTCTTATAATTTGGTCGGTTCTGTTACAGCTGGTATCGGAGCATAATTCAACATTAAACACATCTTACGAGTAATTAAAAACAAAAGTATTTGTTTGCGAAAAGGGTTAAACTCTAAAAAAAATTATTTTTATAAGAATGCCAGTGATCACATCCCTTAGCCCAAATAAGGACTCTTAGGTGGCTTATTATAAAGACTAACTTGGGGGCCTTGTTTGTTTCTGTTTCGTCGTCCATACGGCGTGATATTGTATGGATGCCATCCACTTGGGTGGTAATGTATGGATCAATTACCTCGACGCTCTGGTAAGTGTGAGTTGTGAGAGCATGATCGTCTAACCGGCGGTCTAGGGGAGAGTAGTTTGGTGACTTACATACTTACATGTTTAAACCATGTAACTATGTAAAAGCACTTAATTGTGGGCATCTATCAATCGGGTAGCTTTGATACTGAAATATATACATCCGGGGATGTGTATATGGAAGATATTTAGTTTGCTGCTTTCTTGAATGTTATTTTGGGAATTGTTGGGCTGCAATGGAATTTTCTGCAGGTACACTAACAGCGTAACGTGTAGACCGATAGTTTTGCTTATATGAGAGAACGTATGTATGCCACCGCTTAGCGTTAGCACTTTAGTTTTCTACTAAGGTGAGAGGACGTACGGAACGTGCATGCATCATGTTTAATTATATCATACATGTCATTCACTCCTTCCTTAAAAATTTCAATAGTCCCGACTAAATTAAATTTCGTATCCCCTAAATGATTCTCACTTTTAGTCATATCTTGTTGATACAGATGGCACGTACTAGGATGACAGCCCGTAAGTCAACTGGTGGAAGGGTCCCTCGCCACCAGCTAGCTCCCCGCGAGCCCCGTCCTGAGCCCACTGAGGTGGAACGGTTACGGGCTGAGTTGGCAGAGGTGACTGCTGCTAGGGATGCAGCACGGCAACAACTGGAGCAAGTGATTCATGATCGTGATCAAGAAACGCTTGTAGTCTAGAGGCTGACAGTGGCAAATCGCAACTGTCAGCGCATGTTGGTCCGTGTGATGGAACAGAGGGATGAAGCCTGGCACGAGGAGAACGTTTTGAGGGCTCATCAGTTTGAGCTCGAGCAACAGTTAGAGAATGCTGAAGAGTACAATGACAACCTTCATGAAGAAGTGCACCGCCTGAACAACCAGCTTAATCCTCTGCTACCTAGAAACAACAATGTAGATGAGGACCTGGGTTCAGGAATCTTCATGGCTGAGGATGATGATGAAGTGGAGGTTGATGGACCACAGGATGCCCCACCTGCAGAAGCACCAGAGGAAGAGCCAGAAGAAGAAGAAGACGAGGAGTTAGAGCCTGTCAGTAATGAGGACGGCGGGGAGATCCTTGATACTGACTCGGAGGATGATGCTTAGAGTAGTCATCACGTACCTATAATGTTAGGATTGTCTTTTGCGTCTCCCTGTGTAGGAGTGAGGCCTTGGAATAACTTGACTTTGGGATGTAAGGTTGAACCGTATGTTTCCTGAATGTAGTTTGGAACCTGTTAATTTCGATCACAATGGGATGTCTTATTGTGTTGTGTTCGATGATGGTGTCACGATTAGCACCCTTCGGTGCCGCGACGAAACCGAGGGCCTCCTATGGCGCGCGACATAAGGTTGTGCTGCTTGGCACGCGCAGGTATCGAGGTGGCTAGTCATGATCCACCATGGAACTCTCCATTGAGAAGTCTCCTTGTGGTCAGTTTGAAGTAGTCTTTCACAGTCAACTAAAAATCTTGAGATCAAATCCAAGTACCGTGCGAAAGGTCAAAAATCACGTAGATAGCAACGTAAACGGTCCGGTAACCGTTGTGCTCCCTGTGAGTGAGCCTTTATCAAAGAACATCTTGTTAGATTACCGAGTATGATTTCGTCAATTGATGCGCTGGAATGGATTGTGCGGTTGTGATGAATTATTGTGCCTCAATTATTATGAGAAATCTATTCTTGAAGTCAGTTTGACATTTCGCAATAATTCATCTACAAATTTCCCACATCGTTAGTGCTCATTGGCTATGCATTTTGCAGATGTCGTACAATCTACGTCGGGGTCATGGAAATGAGGAGGAGGAACAGCCGCCCCCTCCGCCACCACCTACTCCGGCCGAGTTGATGCAATCAGTGGTTGAAGGGCAGCGTATGTTGGCTGACGCCATGCGCCAACTGGTTAATCGAGAGGCTCATCATGGTCGCCAGGGCCCAGAGCCAAATCAGTACAGTGATTTCAAGGACTTTCTGGATACAAAGCCCCCGCTCTTTAAGGAAGCGGAAGAACCACTGCAAGCTGACGAGTGGTTGAATACTATTGAACAAAAGTTTTGTCTACTACGCCTGACTGATGAGCTGAAAACTGAGTATGCTTCCCATCAGTTGCATGGTCCCGCGGGCATTTGGTGGAGTCACTATCGTTCCACACTGCCTGCCAATGTCCCGATTGCTTGAGACCAGTTCAAGGCGGCATTCCGGGGGAACTATATTCCTCCAGGTCTTATGGCAATCAAGCACACGGAGTTCATGAGGCTGTCGCAGGGAAACAAAAGCTTGACTGAATACTTGTAGTCTTTCAACAACCTGGCAAGGTATGCCACCGAGTTTGTGGATACCGATGCCAAGAAGATTGCTATCTTCAAAAGGGGCCTCGGCCCAAAGCTGATGAAGACTATGGGCACTAGCAAGCGTACCACTTTCAATGATTTTATCAGTGATGCTTTGACCCAGGAGAACAACAATGCTATTTATTCTGCCTCTAAGAGCCGTAAAAGGGCCCTTGAGGCGAGTGCTTCTCAGTCACGGGCCTCAGCTGCACCAAGGTCTTCCCCACGCCCACCTGCACAGAATACAAAGTTCCGTCCGCCGCAGAAAAAGCCTGCTACAAAAACTGGATTCCGTAAGGCTTATACAGTCGCTCTGCCAAAGGGGACTTCTGGTCAGAGCAGCTCTAGTGTTCCTCCCAGCAACATGCCTTGCTGGAACTGCAACAAGCCAGGCCATTGGGCCCGGAACTGTCCGTACCCTAAGAAAAATGTCAACCAAGGTGGCCGTCAGGGACACGCTCATTATAACAGCATTGAGGAAATTCCATCTGGTGAGGTGGTCACTGCTGGTAAGTTCCTAGTTGACCAACACCCCGCAGTGGTACTTTTTGATTCAGGTGCTTCGCATTCCTTTATCAGTCCTAAGTTTGCATCCAAATTTGTGCACAAGTTGCATACTGTTGAAGGTGTGGGTTATTGCATTAGTGCTGCAAGTGGGAATATTTCCACAAACAAAGTAGTGGGGAACCTTAAGTTTGAAATAGAAGGGCGAAATTATTCGCTTGCCCTATTGGTTTTACCGGGTTTAGACATAGATGTTATCTTGGGCATGAATTGGATGAGTCAGAATGGGGTACTCATCGATACCTCCGCTCGGGTAGTTATGCTCAGAGATCCTACAGATAACAAGGGTTTTCTAGTACAACTTCCCAGAAAAGTTGAATTATCAAGGGAAGTTCATGCTGTGCAAGCAAAGGCGTTGGCTGAAATTTCGGTAGTAAATGAATTTCCGGATGTTTTTCCCGATGATTTGCCGGGACTCCCTCCGAATCGGGATGTGGAATTTAAAATCGAGTTGTTGCCCGGCACGGCACCCATCTCTAGGAGACCTTATAGGATGCCTCCAAATGAGTTAGCTGAACTGAAAGTGCAGTTGAATGAGCTCTTGAAGAAAGGGTTGATTCGTCCTAGCTTGTCTCCGTGGGGATGCCCTGCTATCTTTGTAAAGAAGAAGGATCAGACCCTGTGGATGTGCGTGGACTATAGACCTTTGAATGCAGTCACTGTTAAGAATAAGTATCCTCTACCGCGTATCGACATCTTGTTCGATCAGTTGTCAAAAGCTAAAGTCTTTTCCAAGATTGATCTAAGGTCTGGGTACCATCAGATTAAAATCCGTCCTGAAGATGTTCCAAAAACAGCCTTCTCGACAAGATACAGCCTTTATGAGTATCTTGTTATGTCCTTCGGCCTGACAAATGCCCCAGCACACTTCATGTGCTTGATGAATTCGGTGTTTATGCCCGAATTGGACAAGTTTGTGGTGGTGTTCATTGATGACATCTTGGTGTATTCTGAAAATGAGGAAGAACACGCCGAACACTTGCGCATTGTCCTCAGCAGACTGCGTGAGCATAAACTGTATGCGAAGTTCAGTAAGTGTGAATTCTGGCTTCGTGAAGTACCTTTCCTTGGGCATGTGTTGTCCGATGGAGGAATTATGGTGGATCCCGCTAAGGTACAAGAAGTATTGAATTGGAGGGCTCCTACTTCGGTTCATGAGGTCTGGAGTTTCCTCGGGTTAGCTGGCTATTATCGTCGCTTCATCCCGGATTTCTCAAAAATAGCCAAACCCATGACTCGGTTGCTGCAAAAAGACACCAGGTTTGTCTGGACTCCTGAGTGTGATGCGGCTTTTCATCAACTACGAACCCTCCTAACCTCGGCTCCGGTTTTGGCACAACCGGATATCGAGAAACCGTTTGATGTTTACTGTGATGCCTCAGGCATAGGTTTGGGAGGTGTTTTGATGCAGGAAGGCCGATTAATTGCATATACTTCGCGGCAACTTCGGAAGCATGAGGTGAATTACCCAACGCATGACTTAGAGCTGGCTGCAGTTGTTCATGCTTTGAAAGTATGGCGGCATTATCTGCTGGGCAATGTCTGCAATATCTATACAGACCACAAAAGCCTCAAATACATATTCACCCAACCCGAGTTAAATATGCGACAGAGAAGATGGCTCGAGTTAATTAAGGATTATAATCTTCAAGTACACTATCACCCAGGCAAGGCAAATGTGGTTGCGGATGCTTTGAGCCGTAAGTCTCACTGCCATTCCTTAGTTGAAACTGATTTTCACCGATCCCGCCTGTTACATCCGGCAGTCTTGTACAACATCACTGTCAGTGGTACTCTCAGAAATAGAATCATTGAGCTCTAAAAGACTGATCCGGGTATCTTTCACATAAAACGGAAGATGAATGAGGGAGAGACTAAGCATTTCAGGCTAGATGACGAAGGTGTGCTGTGGTTTAAGGATAGATTAGTGGTACCTAAGGACCGAGAGCTTAGAGATCAGATCCTGTCCGAAGCACATTCGTCCAAGTTGTCCATTCATCCTGGTAGTAATAAGATGTATTATGATTTGAAGCCACTTTATTGGTGGACCAAGATGCGGAAAGAGATAGCTGCATATGTTGCTAGGTGTGACACCTATTGCAGAGTGAAAGCTGTGCACATGAAAGCTGGGTTGCTCCAGCCACTTTCTATCCTAGGCTGGAAATGGAAAGAGATAAGCATGGATTTCATTGTCGGACTTCCTCCTACTGTCAAAAATCATAACTCCATCTGGGTAATTGTTGATCGTTTGACCAAATCAGCTCATTTCATTCCAGTGAGAGTGGACTATCGTCCCACCGACTATGCTGAGTTGTACTTCAATCAGATAGTCCGGCTTCATGGGATACCTCGTACCATCGTTTCTGACCGTGGGCCCCAGTTCACTGCTCGCTTTTGGGAGCATTTGCATCACCTTCTGGGAACCAAGTTAGTGAGAAGCTCTGCTTATCACCCCCAGACGTCTGGTCAGACGGAACAAGTTAACCAAATCTTGGAAGATCTGTTGCGTGCATGCGTCATTTCATCCAAGGGTTCTTGGGAAAAATGGTTACCCTTAGCCGAATTCTCGTACAATAACAGTTACCAAGAGAGTATTAAGATGGCCCCGTTCGAAGCTTTGTACGGTCGTAAGTGTAGAACTCCACTAAACTGGGTAGAAGCTGGTGAAAGAAGGTATTATGGTATTGATTTTGTCAAGGAAGCCGAAGAACAAGTCCGTACTATCCAAAAACACATGGCTACAGCCCAAGCTAGACAGAAAAGCTATGCTGATCGTCGTAGAAAACCACTCGAGTTTGAAGTTGGAGACTTCGTTTATTTGAAAGTTTCTCCAATGAAGAGTGTCCAACGTTTTGGTGTTAAGCGGAAACTTGCACCAAGATACGTGGGTCCTTTCTAGATCATAGGTAAGAGTGGAGCTGTTGCGTACAAAATCCAGTTACCTCCTGAAATGAGAGCCATATTCAACGTTTTCCATGTATCTCAGCTTAAAAAGTGTCTTCGAGTTCCTAAGGAACAAGTTCCTTTAGGAGATATCAGGCTTGAATCCAACCTAACCTATGAAGAAAAGCCTGTCCGAGTGATCGATACTCAGGAACGAGTAACTCGAAGTAAAGTGGTTAAGTGGTACAAAGTGATGTGGAGTAATCAGGGTAGTGAAAGTGATGCTACGTGGGAACGGGAAGACTATTTGCGGGATGGTTATAAGGAATTCTATGAAAAATGGTACGCTTTCCAAATCTCGGGACGAGATTTTTATAAGGGGGGAGGGCTGTAACACCTCAAGTGTTTAGTCCATAATTGCATTGCATTTGCATAAGCATAAGCATGCATCATTCATGTTTGTTATTTTATGTGATGCAACACATGTGATTGTTTCTAGGGATTTTTGTTTGGCTCATATATTGGATACTTGATAGTTGGTGTAACAAAAAGGTAGGGTAGCCAATTATGTTCCACAACACCTTAGTTATACTTAGAGTAACTCTTGGAGCAAGGTTCATGTTGATCAAAATTGCAAAAATGCCCTCCAAGAGAGGTTTGACCACCATTTGACCCTAGGAGGTTCTAGTTTGACCATTTAAAAAGTCTATCTTAGAGACCTTACATGGAAGAGCACCCTTAAGCAAAGTTGTAGGGAATTTTATGGAGAACAAAAGTCTCAATATGACCATCTCATGAAATTGACCAGAACATGGTCAAAAGTGGCCCACAAGTCAGCTAGAAGAGTGGCCTCAATACTTAGAAATTTTCTAAGTCTAAAATTGATCCTCCAGTTTTACTGATGCCTACTTTAGGGGCTTGTAGTTTGCAAACCAGGCCAAACCAGCTTTCACTCATATTGACAAACTTGTAGTCCTCATGTAGCTCTACAACATTGCCAACATCACCCAAGCCTGGTTCTCAATGGTTCAAGAGATATCGTGCCATGAAATTAGGCTTTCAGTCGGCATCGTTAACTGAAAACCGGTTTCAGTTTCACCGAGCACCACTTTGGGGCCATGTAGTTTCAAATATAGACCGAACCAGCTCGAGCTCTAGTTGACAATTTTGTAGACATCATGTCCCTCTACAACTTTACTAATTGCGGATCATACTAGATCGGCCTAGATTAGGAGTTATGTGTTGTCAAAGTCGCGCTGTCAGGCTCGGCTTAACTGAAACTTCGTTTCAGAAGTTCAGAAACTGAACTCGGCGCGTGGCCGACCGGGGACAGGAAGCCTCCACCGCGTGGCAACACGCGTCGACACGGTGCTCACCTCGGTTGCCCAAATACGCCACGACGCACGGAGGCCCTTCCTCGCTGCTCATTTCTTCTGCCTCCTTGTTCCCTTCTCCACCAAGAGCACGGCGACCGGAGGAGCAGCAGTGGTCGCCACTGAAAAATCCACCGCAGTCGAGCACCACCACCCAATCCCTCGTAGTCACAGTTCCACGGTGAGCTCCTCCACATCGTAGACCACACCCCACAACTGCTTGACCTCAGGTAGAGCTCGCCGAGCTTGCGCCTCCACCGCGGCCGCCATTGTCGCCGCCAGGCTGAGCTCGCGCGTGGCCGTGCTCCTCGGTGCCCTTACCACCTTCCCTCTCTGGTGTTCTAGGTTCGCCTCGAAGTGCTGATGCTCGCGGGGTAGACCGTTTGGGGTCGAGTCACTGCTAGCTCGTCGGAGCCGGCAAGCACGCGGCCGTGGCCGCCATTGCCACTGCCAACCCCCCTAGCCGTGGTCATAGTGTCAATTAGCTATAGCAGTCGTTGCGCGCAGTGGAGGTGAGCGTGCCGGTGCTCTCGGGTTCGTCGGAGTCGTCACCGACGGCGAGCAATCGCCGGCGAGTGTCCCCTCCCCTGTTCTCTGTCCCTGTCGGGCGGGGCCCGCACGTCAGTGCCGCGCGCGGGCGGGATGCCGAGCGGGCCGCGCGCGCGCGTGTCGTGGGCCGCGCTTTCCGGGCCGGCCCAGTTCGTTGAAATATATTTCATTTAATCATTTTTTTGTCACAGATTTTTGTAGAAGTTTGAAAAATGTAGATCTAGGGTTTTACTGACCCAAAAATCATGAGATAAATTTTGTTAGGATCTACATGATGTGTAGTATTTTAGAAAAATATAAATCTGGTATGTGATGTTTAAATTCTGTAAGAATTTAATAGATCCTTTAAATGTGTTTTGAAATGCATGCAAATTTGTTAAATTTATAACTTGAGCTGTAGTGTCCCATAAATCATGAAATTTGGTGGGTAGGTTACTTTATACTTGCCCTTGCTCTGGTAAAAATTTGGGCATCAGTGCTTAAGTAAATCTTAAGATATAAGGCTATCTTGTTATTCTAGGAAATAATTGAATGATTTTTAGTAATTTTTCTACATGTGCAATGTTCTTGTAACTTTTTGGAGAATGTCTTGGTACCCTAGAGTATCTAAGAAAAATATGAAATCTGTTGTTTGATACTTTTCAATATGATGTATTAATTATACAAAAATCAGCCTCTTGGAATTGTGAATTTTGTATAGAGAGTTTCTGTGAATAAAATTTGTTCAAATTTTTACAGTGGTCTATTTTTGGGTCAGAGAGCCCCCTGTAATTTTTGTAGAATTTTAGGAGCAGTTTACATATAGGTTTAAAATCCCACCTAATTAATTAAGTAAAATAAGAAATGAGTATAAATAAATGTTCTAGGTAGTCACACCCTACTTTCTGGTGTTTTTATACCTCATGTGAACTTTTGGTAACATTGGTTTGGTTTTAGGGGACTTTGGCCACATCAATAAATATTTAACCTTTGTAATTTTAGGTTTTCTGGACAGCTGGTAGTATTTCTAAGTTTGGTCTTTGATAAAAATGGTTGCTGGAAAACTTGTAAATGCCAAAGTTGGAGTAAACTTGATAAACTAACTTGTGTCAAAATTTGGGAGCATTTGGCTTAGTAGTTTGAGAGTTACTGTTGTTTAAAGTGGCAGTTCAGAATCTGCTACTCTCTGTTTTGAGAGGACAGATTCTGGGACTTGTGAAATTTGACATGGAAAACTTAGGAGTTTGGGGTTGAGGTCTGAAAATGAATTGTAGAGCAATTCTTAAGCTTTCCATATTGTCTTAGATCATATCTTTTGGAATTGTAAATCTCCAGTTGTGATAAAAACAATTAGCTGCTGTCCAGAATGCTTACTGTGGTATTTTGCTGATTGATGTGGTGTGGTATCCTAAGAAATGCTACTTTTGTAATTGTTAGGTGTTAGAGCCTTAACTGAGGAAGAGCAGCTTTATCTTAGGTTAAGTAGATTAGGTGAGTACTTCTCTACCGGAGAGGAAATTTGCACCTACTCTTTTGAAGTGATTTGAATAGAGCTTTTAAATTGTTGTAATGCATCCATTCCGAGCATACTGCATCTTTCACTATGCATTCATGAGATTTATTATGCACTCATGCAATAGGTGTTCCGGAGGGAGTGACACTCCTAGAATTCGAACAAGTGATACCGGAGGAGGTACAGAGTCAACCGGAGGAGTCAGCAGAAGAACCAAACGTCGGGGAAGCTCCGGCAGAAGATCTACCCGAGTGTCCGGACCACAGACCCGCAACCTTTCTCAAAGGCAAGCCCCAGTACATGCTGAACCCATTGTTTTATAAATATATCTTGAGTACTTTTAATTGTTTACTGCATTAAGTAGTAGGAGTTGTATGAAAACAATTGTTGCATTATACCTGTCCTTGTCCAGATATCGTACTCAAATCCTATATTAGGTTTAGGCACGTGTCAATGCTTAGCCCTGCTTAGTACGGTAGAAGTCGGATGATTTTCGGTCATCCGCGAGAGGTAGGATTGGGTCGCGAGTGGCCTATGGCTATCGTGATGGAACCATGCTTTAAAATGAATAATTATTTGATGATAATCAAGTGCATGCTTAGTACAGGTGCTAAGATAGATGACAGGTAAATGCTAAAAATAACTGCTAGTACAGGTTATAAGAGTTTCAACTACTTATGCCTTTATGCAAAATGTGGTGTCAGCTAGCCTCTTGTGTAAGCCTTGCATAATCCTTGGTGTCATATTATTTTTGGTTTTTGACGGGTAAGTCTAGCTGAGTACATTCCAGTACTCAAGGTTTATTCCCTCCTGTTGCAGATGACATGCTTTATCAGGGATTCTGCAAGACGTGTCTCCACCCTGCGGGTGATGATGACTAGATCACAAGGGCGTGATCGTCTTTATGTACTTTCCTCATGCTTTTGCGGGATGTCGATCATCCAGACTGGCAGTAATTAAGTAACTAATGTGTGTGTTATGCTTCCGCTACTTTCAAACTTGGTTTGTAATATTTGCTACTCCGTGGTGTAAACTTATTTCGGAACTACTTGTGAAATGTAACTTACGATGTGTATGTTGAATGATGCGATCCTGGTTGTAAGCAGTTTGGTTTGAAATCCTTCGTGATTTCGATTGACTACCGGGATTATATGGGCTCAAGTTTGAAAATTTGAGCGCTTCGGTGCTTGTTTTCGTACTTGTGCTCTTATAATTTGGTCGGTTCTGTTACAGCACCGCCACCCCCTATTCGGTGCACTGCCACCCCTATGGCAGTGCCAACCGAGACTTGACCGAGAAGGGCAGTGTAACAACCTAGAAATTTCCCCTAATTCAAAAATCACAACTACAAAAAATTTCTCCAAAACTAACCAATGTTTGGTGAGTGCCATGTAGGAAAACAACCCTATTTGCACAAGTAGCACCTAATGTAGATGGATACATTCTTGCATTTAAATAAATAAGCATGAGTTGTTTCTTACGTTCTTTGTATTGTTAATTGAAAACAATAACATATCTTTAATTAATTGCTTAATTAAATAAATGTTGCAGTATAAGCATGATAAATAATTGGAAACTCCTAACATATCTAATAGGCCCCATTGTGTCGCACAAGTGGTGGAAATATACATTATTTTATTTTATTACCTATAAATGCCTTAGCATATTTTTGAACAATGGAAATATAAATAGAAAAGCTATTTAGCTAAATAGGAAAACCCTTTTCCCCTCCTAATCAACCCAGCTGACCTGCCCATGGCCTAGCCTAGCTAGCGCACAAACGCGCGTGCGCACACTCGCCTACGCGGCCCAACCCAGCAAGCACGGCGACGCCGGCCCGTTTTTGCTCGCTCGTAGGATGGCAAGGACGCCTGTCCTCTTCCTCTATCTCACCGACGAGAGGGCCCCCATGGCGTCATCCCCTACCTCCAGCTCTCCCCTGTCTCAACTGAAATGGCAAAAGGAGGAGGCAGGGTCACACGTCGAGCAAGGAAAGATGCCCTTTGCCCCTTCCAGCTGCCGTGCACGCCAAGCATCCGCGTCCGCCCCCACGAACGTGCCACGTCAGACCCGGCCACACGCTGTAACACCCCTGGTGTTATAGTAACTAAAAACCTGCCATGTCATCATTTGCACTGCAAATCATCCATGATTAGGTTAACACTGTTATGCATTAACTAAAATGAGTTTGAATTCTTAGGTTCGATGTGTTTCTCGGTTTGTGGTTCGAAATCCGAAAACCCTAATTTCGTTATCACCGCAAATACTTAGTTTATGCCCTGCGTAATTTGAGGTGTATGACGGTGTTATACACTAGTGCCAAGTGTAGGGTATAAGCTCAAGTCCAACCTATAAAATAAAGCTTCAAGTTTGAGTTAGGGTTTGGGATCCAAAGCTTGTTACAAGTTGTCCGATTCGAATTCGAATTCAAAATTGAGGATTTACTAAAAGAATTTCTTAAGTCAAATTGGTCAACCTAGGGAGCCATTTGGTCAACCAGGTGAGGCTTGACTCAATGATGTCCTAGGGTGAAGGTGTGATTCCTAAGTAACTAAAGTTAAGAAAGAATCAAGTTTCAATTCAAAACTTTTCCGAAAACATTGAAAAACAAAACCCTAGTTTTACCCCTTTTGATATAAATCAAAATCTAAGAAAAATTTGGGAAAAAGTGTAAAACCAATTTTGTAGATCTTTTCAAGGGCTACAAGTTTGGTGTTTTGAGTTTTCAAAGTTTCAATGTAAAATTTGAAGTAATTTTGAAAAGATTCAAATCTCAAAATTGTCCCCTTTTCATTTTCCCTATCCAATTTCAAAATGCAGGCATAATTTGAAAATATTTTGAATAGCAAAGTTGTAGATCTGTCCTAGATGTACAACTTTGGTATTTTGAGTTTTTGAAGTTTCAATACAAAATTCAAAGTAATTTTGGTATTTCAGATTTCCCAAAAATGTCCCTTTTTGAATTCAAATTCAAATTTCAAAAACTAAGCTGAATTGGAAAAAGTTTATATTGAGAAAGTTGTAGATCTTTGATAATTGAACAACTTTTGTTTTTACAGATTTTCAACTTCTATTGAAAATTTGAGAGTAATTTGATTTTTGATTCCAGTGGCAATTCTGTAAATATTTTGAAATCATCATCAATCACCGCACGCCACCTCTCCCGACGCCGGCGACCTTCGTCCCGCTTCCAGGCGCGCCCGCGGCGTCCCGCGACCGCCTCGTCACGGCCGTTTTCTCCGCGTGTCGCCACAACACCGTCTGGGCTCGGCTATAAAAGCCACCGTCGTCGGCCAAGCCTTTTTCTCTTCCTCCTCCGTTCATCGCCGCGACCGGCCACCGCCATCCGCCGCCCAAATTCGCCGCCGCTATTGCTTCACCGTCCCACCGCTCTCGCCTCCAGCTCCGCAACGTGTGCGCGCAGCTCCTGGAGCACCCAATTGCGCCTCATCTCCTCTGCACTCGCCAGCGCGTCCTTTTCTTCCTCGCGGCCGGCAGTGGCGCCACCGTGACCGCCTCACCGTGGACCGGCCACTCCAGCGCCTCTCCGTCGTCCCCGAGTCGCCCAACGCAATCTCTGTGAGCTCCTGATCATGATGCTCCTCTTGTTTTAGTCTCTACCGTACCGTAATCGCGTTTTACTCGTCACGTCGCCGTTCGGGTCGCCGCCGAGACCGCCATGGCCGCGGTCACGCCTTCCCCGTGCGGTAGCAGCTCCAATTCGTGCTTTAGATAGGTTCGCGAGGTTCAGGTGATGTCGTTGGTATGGTTGAGGTGATCCCGAGACTCCGGAGGCTCGTCGTCGGTGAGCTCACCGTCGACGGTCGCCGTGGCAGCGCGTCCGCGCGCGCGGGAGAGAAAGAGAAGAGAGGGAGGCGAGGATGACATGCGGGGCCGGTGCGTCAGAGAGAGAGGGAGGAGAGGGAGCGTGAGTGAGGCCGGGCCGCGCGGTTGGGCCGAGCGGGCCGCGCGCGTGCGAAGCGGACCGGGCCGAGAGGGGGAACAGGAGCAAGGCAGCCCGCGATGGAAATTTTTGTTTTTTTTCCTTTTTCAAAAATGTGAAATGATTTTTAGTTTTATTATTTATGTTATAATTTATTTATAATTCCAAAAATTGTGAAAATTTTTGAGTAACCCTTTTTCACTGTATACTATTTAATAAAAATAATAAATATCAATTTTAAGTACTTTTTATAGATTATTTAATTAGTCCATTTAATTCTTAAGTGGTTCTTAATTAATTTTTCTAGGCTTATTTATTTATCCAAAATTCATGAAAATTATTTTATCATCTAATTAAGGTATAACCTTCTTAAATTAAAAATTTTAGCTTAATTGGATTAAGTTAATTTTTATTCTTAGATTATGCTTTAATTAATTAATTAATTAATTAATAAGGTAATTAGGGCATGATAATTAATGTTGCTTGACTTTATGATTGAGTGTTGACTTTAGGTCATTAACCCTTGATGACCTTTAGCATTGTTAATTGGTTGCTTAAGCTTTCTTAATTATGTTGTTAATTCCTAATTACTGTCATTTCATGTGTTTGACAAATTTCGTAATAAGTTATTTAGAGTAATCGGACCCTAGATTAGGGTTAGGTTAGAAACCTTTGTTGTTCAGTTGTACCGTGAAGGGAAGTTGTACTCAAGTTGTTAACCTTGTTAAACATCCATTGAGCATCATATTTATTATCTCATCATCCTAAAGCATGCATTATCATTACGTATAGTTCCCGTAAAAGAGGAGGGTACCGAAGCCGAACCTGTTTCCGCCGAAGAGTCACCGTCCGTGGAAGTAGGGTTTGACATCTGCGGTACTGAACCCGAGCCTGAGTTTCCCGTCGACCAAGGCAAGCCCCGGTTACATCTAAACTTACCTTGTGATTTTAAAAAGTTTTATTTAACTTTTATTACGGCTCAATTGCATTAAGTGCTAGGAGTTGAGTGATAACCTAATTACTGCATTATCATCCTTGATATTCCAATACCATCCTTGTTACTGTTTTGATTTAAAAATGCTTAGTATGCTTAGCATTGCTTAATGAAAAAACTTTAAAACTTTTAAACAAAGTTTGAAGGGTTGTTGGATAATTACTTGATGAATGTTAATGTTGATAATTTGGGACTGGTCGGTGGACTTGCATCGGGAAAGGAGTCCCCCTGTAGTGTCTCCGACTGAGTCAGTTAAGGACCGTACCGTTGTTCGAATTGTGTGCGTCGAGACTTTGTAACTGATCACATGCTCCGGTAAGCCTAAGACCTCGGTAATACCAATATGTGAACGGCCAACCGCGCACTGGGAGTGGAAAGATGGCGAGAGTAGTGTGTACCCTCGTAGCCAAGGGCTGGATTGGAGGTGTACTATACTCTCGGGTGGCGCTGGACCCGGTCATGTGTTGGAGGATCCGAGTGAAGGTTGATATATGTCGGTTAGAGTCCTACATATGTCGTGTGATTGGGAATCCCCAGCTGGGTTTAATCGATTCGAATCGTCGCTGCTCCTCGGTTAAGGAGACTCGATTCTCTGTTCAACATCGTAGATAAGAAATGGAACTTTGGTCGGAGAAACAGAAAGATATTGAATGAATTATATGATCTAGATTAGAATCACTTACATTCTGTTGATAATTAATATTGAAATAAAATCATGATCTTAAGGATTCACCATTAGTCGCTTTTATGCAAAAGAACTTGACTTCCTGCTGGAACCTCACCTTGATTCCCCTAGCCTGCATTCCTGAGTCGTTCCACTAGTTTTGTCGGTTAAGTCTTGTTGAGTACTTTCGTACTCAGGGTTTGTTAAACCCCTGTTGCAGGTTCGTCTCATGAGCAGGTGTGTTTTGGACCCTGTTGCATGACTATCTTTGCGGCAAGCGACGACGAGTAGAGATGTTTGGCTCTCGGGCAGAGCATCGCGTTTTGGTGTTGTAATAATGTTAATAATGCTACTCCACTACTATGGTTGTAACACTAAACTTAAGTTTTTATAAGTTTGGAACATCAAGTTTGTAAACCTATGTTATGTAAGACTTCCGCTTTTGTACTCTGATGTAATTTATTATACAACTGTTGTAATACTATGATGCCTCTGCAATGTGATCCTGCTCGGAAGATTGTGGATGATTCGGGTTTCCCGAGGACACCCGACAGACTTCTTAAGATCTGTGGTACACTTGTACAGTGGTTAGAAGTCTTTAAGACAATAACAAGTACAGGTGGGCCATGGTAATTAGGAGGTTCTACCACAGCTGGTATCGGAGCGATCATGGACGGAGCGATTGTAGTATTACATTTTAAAAAACTTCAAAACATTTGGGTCAAATAAATGTAACTGACTATTTTGGTCCAAATTGCTTATTACCTATCTTTATTCCTCTGGTAGATCTTTAGTTATATTTAAAAGCTTCTGGTGGAATAGCATATTAAAAGTGCCCTATAAATAAAGTTTATGTTTTGTTACCCTTGTGCAGTTAATTCAAAAATCTTTAATAATCGTTCGTATATTAAGTCATGCATCATGCTTAATGAATCTGTTAATTTACCTTCCCCGTTACTGAGGTTTGGGTTAAGTAGTATCAATCCTATTCATGCTAACCTTCAGATCCTCCCCAGCTATCCTTACCAAATTCTACCTTTTCCCGCTACAGGATGGCCCGTACTAAGTTGACGCCCCGCAAGTCCACCGGACCAAAGGGAGTTCCTCGTCGCCAGCTTGCTCCCAAGGACGAAAGTGCTAGCGGCAGCAGGACTGTCCCTCAGACGGAGATCGAGAGGCTTTCCGCCGAGTTAGCCCAGGCTACACGTGATAGAGCTACAGACGCTATCCAGGTCGGAGAGTTACAGAATCAGTTACGGAGGCTCACTGGGGCTCATCTGAGCTGTGAGCGGATGATGGGTCGCTTAGTAACGGAAAGGAATGAGGCATGGCACCGAGAGGATGTTGCCAGGGAACGTGCTGATGAGTTACAGTTCTATGTCAACGATCTGTAGGGAGATAATCAGGTTCTCCATGAGGAAGTACATCAGTTGTTCTATCAACTGCATCCTCCACCTGGTGCAGCTGAGCTAGACCCTGGTGTTATCCTCGCTGATGGTGGGGAATCTGCAGAGGAATCAGAGGAAGAAGAAGATCCGGAGGAAGTGGAGCCTGTGGACGAGAGTGACGATGAAGGAGGTCACGTTTCAGGAATGGACACTGACCGTGAGGACTGAGTTGGTCAAGTGCAGTGTGTAGTTAGAAGCTTATGTTAGTTGTCAGCCTTAGTTAACCGGGAAGTCCGGCATGTGTGCGGACCTGTGTTAT
Source organism: Saccharum spontaneum (assembly GCA_022457205.1). Lineage (NCBI taxonomy): Eukaryota > Viridiplantae > Streptophyta > Magnoliopsida > Poales > Poaceae > Saccharum > Saccharum spontaneum. Next base: position 50,583,969 of record CM039589.1, on the reverse strand, counting down.
AAATAAATGCATCTGTGCGGTGTGTTTGTAATCGCTTTTGTAAAGGTTCAATAAAAGTTTGTGAATAAAGTTTGGCTTGTTATCAACAGATGGCTCATAATGATGATGGTACGGGGGCTGCTCAGGGTGGGAATGGTGTCCCTAACCCACCACCCGTTCCACCAAATATGGCAGAGGTTATGTTCGCCCTTGTCAATGCTACTACAGAAAATGCTAGACTACTAAGGGAAGTGGTTCAGAATAATCACAATGCACCACCAGGCAATCGGGGTCGAAATAACCACCGGAATGAAACTACTTATGTGGATTTCACTGATACCCGACCCCCAGTATTTTCCAGAGCTGATGAACCGTTAGAAGCAGATGACTGGCTCCGCACTATGGAGCAAAAGTTTGAACTCATAGAGTGTAGTGACTACCAGAAGCCGGTGTTTGCAGCCCAGCAACTCCGAGGTGCTGCCGGAGCATGGTGGGGAAATCACCTTGCTGCACAGCCAGCTGGTCATCGGGTGACCTGGGCGGAATTCCGTGCGGCTTTCAGAGCTCACTTTATTCCAGAAGGAATTATGATCAGGAAGTTAGAGGAATTTCTTGCACTGAAGCAGGGAGACCAGACAGTAATGCAATATGTGGGCAAGTTCAATCACCTATCACAGTATGCTGCTGACCAAATCAACTCTGATCGCAAGAAGCAAGCTTGTTTTATGAGGGGTCTGAACTCGAAGATTCGTACTATGATGACTGGTTGTCTGAATGTGACTTATCATGAGGCCGTTGATATTGCTCTTTCATCAGAAGAAGAGTACCAGAAGCATAAAGAGGCTAAAAAGAAGAAGGTGTCGTATGGATCATCTGGTGGCAATCAAAAGCGCCAGAAGATAATTTACCATCCCCAAAATCATTTCCGTTCTCCTTTTCGTCCACCACAATTCCAAGCCCGGCAACAGACATTTGTCCGTCCTGTTGCAGCTCTATCCTATCCACGTCAGCCGAGTGCTCCTGGCATTCGTCCCCCACTTCAGCAGGGCAACAATATCAATAATTATCCCTGTTATAACTGTGGAAAGACCGGGCATTTCTCGAGGGAGTGTCCATACCCGAGGCAGTATAATCAGAATTATCAGAAAGCTACTGTGCCACAACAACAGAACCAGAATCAGCAGAGGGGCAATCACCAGAATGCTCAGAAAGGCAAGCCCGAGAAGAAAACTGGACGAGTCTTTTACACGCAGGCCGAGGCAATACCTGAAGGAGAGCCCGTCATGATGGGTATGTTTCCTGTTGCAAATCATCCTGTAGTTATGCTTTTTGATTCAGGCGCATCACATACATTCATCAATCGTACATTTGTTATGAAACATGCAATTCCAATTGGGGAAACAAAAGAGAACTTCTTTATACAGTCGCCCGGGGGTCGTCTGTGTACTAAAGAAATGGTACATCAGGTACCTATAGTATTGGGTGGGCATACTTTTCCCACGTCCATGATAATTTTGAAGGATCAGGATATAGATGTGATCCTAGGCATGAACTAGATGTATCAGCGCGGAGCTGTAATAGATACTCTGAATAGAACCATAAGACTGAACTTACCTGATAATAGTTCTCAACTTCTTATCCAACTTCAAACACCAAAAAGGGCAGTCGAAAGAGTCTGTGCAACGTCTGTGAAAGAAATCAGTGATATACCTGTGGTTTGTGAGTTTTAGGATGTTTTCCCAGATGATCTACCTGGATTACCTCCTGACAGAGATGTGGAATTTGTAATTGAGTTGAAACCTGGTACTGCCCCAATATCTAGAAGAGCATACAGAATGCCACCGAAAGAGTTAGCAGAGCTCTCAAGATACAATTACAAGAGTTGCGTGATAAGGTTTTATTCAACCTAGTTCTTCGCCATGGGATGTCCAGCGATATTTGTGAAAAAGAAGGACAAAACCCTGAGGTTGTGTGTTGATTATCGTCCGTTGAATGAAGTGACTATCAAGAATAAGTATCCCCCTTCCTCGTATTGATCTACTTTTTGATCAACTTGCTGGAGCCAAAGTCTTTTCTAAGATCGATCTTCGATCTGGCTACCACCAAATAAAAATTCGCCCTGAGGACATTCCAAAGACTGCTTTCACTACTAGATATGGCCTTTATGAATATCTAGTCATGTCCTTTGGTCTTACCAATGCCCCCGCTCATTCATGTATCTCATGAATTCGGTCTTCATGCCAGAGCTTGACAAGTTTGGAACATTTATGCATCATTCTCAGTCGCCTGAGGGAACATCAGTTGTATGCTAAGTTCAGCAAATGCGAGTTTTGGCTTAAGGAGGTGCCATTTCTTGGACATGTTTTGTCGGCAGAAGGTGTTGCTGTTGACCCTGGTAAAGTAAGGGATATATTAGATTGGAAGCCCCCAAGTACTGTTCATCAGGTTCGCAGTTTCTTGGGAATGGCGGGCTATTACCGTTGATTCATTCCTGATTTCTCAAAGGTATCGAAACCCATCACTGAGTTGTTGAAGATTCAGGTTAAATTTGTTTGGTCATCAGAATGTGAGAAGGCTTTCCAAACATTGAAGAGGTTGTTAACCACTGCTCCAGTGTTAGCTCAACCAAATATTGAAAAGCCGTTTGACGTCTACTATGATGCTTGTGGCACTGGTATTGGATGTGTGCTGATGCAAGAAGGTCGAGTGATTGCTTATGCTTCTCGCCAACTCAAACAACATGAAGAGCACTATCCAACCCATGAATTAGAGTTAGCGGCTGTTGTTCATGCTTTGAAGATATGGCGGCATTATTTATTGGGTAATCTATGTCACATCTATACAGATCACAAGAGTTTGAAATACATTTTCACCCAGTCTGATTTGAAAATGCGCCAACGAAGATGGTTAGAATTGATAAAGGACTATGACTTAGAAGTGCATTACCATCCGGGTAAGGCAAATGTGGTTGCCGACGCCCTCAGTCGAAAGATTCATTGCAACTGTTTGACAGTGAAACCGCTGGATCTATCTTTGTGTCATGAGATTGAAAAGTTGGGTATTGAAATAGTTCAACATGGTAGTGTTGCCAATATTACGGTGGAAACAACTATAAGAGATAAGATTATTTCTGCTCAGAAGGAAAATAAGGGTATAGTTCACATAAAGGAAAAAGTCAGAAAGGGAAAAGGCTTATGTTTTAGAGTTGATGAAACAGATGTCCTCTGGTTCAAAGATCGTTTGGTTGTACCTAAGGTTCCGGAGTTACGTCAATTGATTCTGGATGAAGCACATTTGACCAAATTCTCTATCCATCCTGGAAGTAATAAAATGTATCATGATCTGAAACAAAGATTCTGGTGGACCAAGATGAAGATTGAGATTGCCAGATACATAGCCAAGTGTGACACCTGTCAGAGAGTAAAAGCTGTACATCTGAAGTCAGCTGGAGTATTGCAGCCGTTACCCATTCCAGCTTGGAAGTGGGAAGATATCAATATGGATTTCATAGTGGGTCTGCCCAAAACAGCAAAAGGGTTTGATTCTATCTGGGTTATTGTGGACCGTCTCACTAAGTCTGCACATTTCATTCCAGTTCAAACTATATATCTAACTATCCGGTATGCTAAGATATATTTTGACAGAATTGTCAGTCTGCATGGGATACCTAAGACAATTGTATCTGATAGAGGTACACAATTTGTTAGCAATTTCTGGAGGCACTTACATGAGTCACTGGGTACTAAACTTCTGCATAGTACCGCTTATCATCCTCAAACAGATGGTCAGGCTGAAAGGGTCAATCAGGTTCTAGAAGATATGTTGAGGTCTTGTGTGCTCAATTACTCAGATTCTTGGGATGACTGTTTGCCGTTAGTAGAATTCTCCTACAATAACAGTTATCAAGAAAGTATCAAAATGGCACCGTTTGAAGCGCTGTATGGACGCCGATGCAGAACTCCACTGAATTGGTCAGAATCAGGAGAAAGATGGTTCTTCGGAGTTGATTTAGTAAAAGAAACTGAAGAAAAAGTCAGACGTATACAAAATAATATAAAGATAGCACAGTCTCGTCAAAAGAGTTATGCAGATAAGAGACGACGAGCACTGGTGTTCGACCAAAGGAGATTATGTATACTTGAAGGTATCACCCATGAAAGGAGTTACCCCGGTTTGGGGGTTAAAGGCAAATTGGCACCCAGATATATTGGACCGTTTCAAATTCTGGAACGATTTGGTAAAGTGGCTTACCGTTTAAGGTTACCTGAACAACTCTCTGCAGTACACAATGTGTTCCATGTGTCACAGCTAAAGAAGTGTCTACAAGTGCCTGACCAAGTGATTGATTTTGAGGGGGTCGAGTTTGAGCCAGATCTAACATATTCAGAGCTTCCTGTCAGAATTTTGGATCAGAAAGATCGTATCACCCGGAGTAGAACAATCAAGTGGTATAAGATTCAATGGAATCAGCATTCAGAAGAAGAAGCAACCTGGGAATCTGAAGATTATTTGCTGGAAAACTTTCCCGACTTCTTTGCTTCCATCTAAGTTACAATTTCCTCTCTAGATTGTAACTCCTTCTTTTAAACCTTGTGATGTAAAATACCTACCTATTTTATGAACAAATCTTGAACGTGTTTGTATGACACGTTTCCTTTTCCTTTACCTAACCCAAGGCTTTAAATCTCGGGACGAGATTTCTTTAAGGGGGAAGGGCTGTAACACCCCTGGTGTTATAGTAACTAAAAACCTGCCATGTCATCATTTGCACTGCAAATCATCCATGATTAGGTTAACACTGTTATGCATTAACTAAAATGAGTTTGAATTCTTAGGTTCGATGTGTTTCTCGGTGTGTGGTTCGAAATCCGAAAACCCTAATTTCGTTATCACCGCAAATACTTAGTTTATGCCCTGCGTAATTTGAGGTGTATGACGGTGTTATACACTAGTGCCAAGTGTAGGGTATAAGCTCAAGTCCAACCTATAAAATAAAGCTTCAAGTTTGAGTTAGGGTTTGGGATCCAAAGCTTGTTACAAGTTTTCCGATTCGAATTCGAATTCAAAATTGAGGATTTACTAAAAGAATTTCTTAAGTCAAATTGGTCAACCTAGGGAGCCATTTGGTCAACCAGGTGAGGCTTGACTCAATGATGTCCTAGGGTGAAGGTGTGATTCCTAAGTAACTAAAGTTAAGAAAGAATCAAGTTTCAATTCAAAACTTTTCCGAAAACATTGAAAAACAAAACCCTAGTTTTACCCCTTTTGATATAAATCAAAATCTAAGAAAAATTTGGGAAAATGTGTAAAACCAATTTTGTAGATCTTTTCAAGGGCTACAAGTTTGGTGTTTTGAGTTTTCAAAGTTTCAATGTAAAATTTGAAGTAATTTTGAAAAGATTCAAATCTCAAAATTGTCCCCTTTTCATTTTCCCTATCCAATTTCAAAATGCAGGCATAATTTGAAAATATTTTGAATAGCAAAGTTGTAGATCTGTCCTAGATGTACAACTTTGGTATTTTGAGTTTTTGAAGTTTCAATACAAAATTCAAAGTAATTTTGGTTTTTCAGTTTTCCCAAAAATGTCCCTTTTTGAATTCAAATTCAAATTTCAAAAACTAAGCTGAATTGGAAAAAGTTTATATTGAGAAAGTTGTAGATCTTTGATAATTGAACAACTTTTGTTTTTACAGATTTTCAACTTCTATTGAAAATTTGAGAGTAATTTGAATTTTGATTCCAGTGGCAATTCTATAAATATTTTGAAATCATCATCAATCACCGCACGCCACCTCTCCCGACGCCAGCGACCTTCGTCCCGCTTCCAGGCGCGCCCGCGGCGTCCCGCGACCGCCTCGTCACGGCCGTTTTCTCCGCGTGTCGCCACCACACCGTCTGGGCTCGGCTATAAAAGCCACCGTCGTCGGCCAAGCCTTTTTCTCTTCCTCCTCCGTTCATCGCCGCGACCGGCCACCGCCATCCGCCGCCCAAATTCGCCGCCGCTATTGCTTCACCGTCCCACCGCTCTCGCCTCCAGCTCCGCAACGTGTGCGCGCAGCTCCTGGAGCACCCAATTGCGCCTCATCTCCTCTGCACTCGCCAGCGCGTCCTTTTCTTCCTCGCGGCCGGCAGTGGCGCCACCGTGACCGCCTCACCGTGGACCGGCCACTCCAGCGCCTCTCCGTCGTCCCCGAGTCGCCCAACGCAATCTCTATGAGCTCCTGATCATGATGCTCCTCTTGTTTTAGTCTCTACCGTACCGTAGTCGCGTTTTACTCGTCACGTCGCCGTTCGGGTCGCCGCCGAGACCGCCATGGCCGCGGTCACGCCTTCCCCGTGCGGTAGCAGCTCCAATTCGTGCTTTAGATAGGTTCGCGAGGTTCAGGTGATGTCGTTGGTATGGTTGAGGTGATCCCGAGACTCCGGAGGCTCGTCGTCGGTGAGCTCACCGTCGACGGTCGCCGTGGCAGCGCGTCCGCGCGCGCGGGAGAGAAAGAGAAGAGAGGGAGGCGAGGATGACATGCGGGGCCGGTGCGTCAGAGAGAGAGGGAGGAGAGGGAGCGTGAGTGAGGCCGGGCCGCGCGGTTGGGCCAAGCGGGCCGCGCGCGTGCGAAGCGGACCGGGCCGAGAGGGGGAACAGGAGCAAGGCAGCCCGCGATGGAAATTTTTGTTTTTTTCCTTTTTCAAAAATGTGAAATGATTTTCAGTTTTATTATTTATGTTATAATTTATTTATAATTCCAAAAATTGTGAAAATTTTTGAGTAACCCTTTTTCACTGTATACTATTTAATAAAAATAATAAATATCAATTTTAAGTACTTTTTATAGATTATTTAATTAGTCCATTTAATTCTTAAGTGGTTCTTAATTAATTTTTCTAGGCTTATTTATTTATCCAAAATTCATGAAAATTATTTTATCATCTAATTAAGGTATAACCTTCTTAAATTAAAAATTTTAGCTTAATTGGATTAAGTTAATTTTTATTCTTAGATTATGCTTTAATTAATTAATTAATTAATAAGGTAATTAGGGCATGATAATTAATGTTGCTTGACTTTATGATTGAGTGTTGACTTTAGGTCATTAACCCTTGATGACCTTTAGCATTGTTAATTGGTTGCTTAAGCTTTCTTAATTATGTTGTTAATTCCTAATTACTGTCATTTCATGTGTTTGACAAATTTCGTAATAAGTTATTTAGAGTAATCGGACCCTAGATTAGGGTTAGGTTAGAAACCTTTGTTGTTCAGTTGTACCGTGAAGGGAAGTTGTACTCAAGTTGTTAACCTTGTTAAACATCCATCGAGCATCATATTTATTATCTCATCATCCTAAAGCATGCATTATCATTACGTATAGTTCCCGTAAAAGAGGAGGGTACCGAAGCCGAACCTGTTTTCGCCGAAGAGTCACCGTCCGTGGAAGTAGGGTTTGACATCTACGGTACTGAACCCGAGCCTGAGTTTCCCGTCGACCAAGGCAAGCCCCGGTTACATCTAAACTTACCTTGTGATTTTAAAAAGTTTTATTTAACTTTTATTACGGCTCTATTGCATTAAGTGCTAGGAGTTGAGTGATAACCTAATTACTGCATTATCATCCTTGATATTCCAATACCATCCTTGTTACTGTTTTGATTTAAAAATGCTTAGTATGCTTAGCATTGCTTAATGAAAAAATTTTTAAAACTTTTAAACAAAGTTTGAAGGGTTGTTGGATAATTACTTGATGAATGTTAATGTTGATAATTTGGGACCGGTCGGTGGACTTGCATCGGGAAAGGAGTCCCCTTGTAGTGTCTCCGACTGAGTCAGTTAAGGACCGTACCGTTGTTCGAATTGTGTGCGTCGAGACTTTGTAACTGATCACATGCTCCGGTAAGCCTAAGACCTCGGTAATACCAATATGTGAACGGCCAACCGCGCACTGGGAGTGGAAAGATGGCGAGAGTAGTGTGTACCCTCGTAGCCAAGGGCTGGATTGGAGGTGTACTATACTCTCGGGTGGCGCTGGACCCGGTCATGTGTTGGAGGATCCGAGTGAAGGTTGATATATGTCGGTTAGAGTCCTACATATGTCGTGTGATTGGGAATCCCCAGCTGGGTTTAATCGATTCGAATCGTCGCTGCTCCTTGGTTAAGGAGACTCGATTCTCTGTTCAACATCGTAGATAAGAAATGGAACTTTGGTCGGAGAAACAGAAAGATATTGAATGAATTATATGATCTAGATTAGAATCACTTACATTCTGTTGATAATTAATATTGAAATAAAATCGTGATCTTAAGGATTCACCATTAGTCGCTTTTATGCAAAAGAACTTGACTTCCTGCTGGAACCTCACCTTGATTCCCCTAGCCTGCATTCCTGAGTCGTTCCACTAGTTTTGTCGGTTAAGTCTTGTTGAGTACTTTCGTACTCAGGGTTTGTTAAACCCCTGTTGCAGGTTCGTCTCATGAGCAGGTGTGTTTTGGACCCTGTTGCATGACTGTCTTTGCGGCAAGCGACGACGAGTAGAGATGTTTGGCTCTCGGGCAGAGCATCGCGTTTTGGTGTTGTAATAATGTTAATAATGCTACTCCACTACTATGGTTGTAACACTAAACTTAAGTTTTTATAAGTTTGGAACATCAAGTTTGTAAACCTATGTTATGTAAGACTTCCGCTTTTGTACTCTGATGTAATTTATTATACAACTGTTGTAATACTATGATGCCTCTACAATGTGATCCTGCTCGGAAGATTGTGGATGATTCGGGTTTCCCGAGGACACCCGACAGACTTCTTAAGATCTGTGGTACACTTGTACAGTGGTTAGAAGTCTTTAAGACAATAACAAGTACAGGTGGGCCATGGTAATTAGGAGGTTCTGCCACACACACCTTGCCCCACCGTCATGCCCCGCGCACGTGCATGGCACTGCCATGGACCGCAGACAGGCATGCTGCATTCTGACACACCAAAACCGCCAAGGATTTGATTTGGCTTCGCCAATCGATCGCCAACCACACCACGGCACCATAAACCTTGTCCTAGAGCACATCACAGCCCTCCTTTCTCCCCATCCACTCATCTTGCCATCCGTTACTTGATCCTGGCCGAGCTCGGTCTATAAAAATCTGAGCCAAAACCCTAGCCATCCCCATTCTTCCTCGCCGCCGCACTAGTGGTACTACCCCCATCACACCGACTCGTCGAAGGGAGAAGGAGAGGAGGAGAAGGTGAAGAGGGAGCGGAGAGAAGTTGGGAATGTCACTGAGGAGGAGTTACCGGAGCTTGAAGCGTCGCCTGCTGGAGCAATGCTAAGCCGTCGGAGACAAGGACAGCATAGCGATCTTCTTCATCTCGGCACGGCACTGCTACCCGTCTACACCGCACCGACTCACCCTGCCTCACCATCCAACTTCATCGCCACCACGGTGAGCACACTAATCCACTCCGCCGCCTTCTTCTAGCACACCAGCATGGCGCTGCCCTGCCGTTCCCGTACCAGGGGCGAGCACGAGGATGCCATGACCCATGCACCTGGCTCATCACACATGCACAAGCCTTGAGTGCACCCGAGAGGGTCTCACCGAGCCTTATCAGCTCGGGAACGGCCACCATGTACACGCGCACAGTGCACGGGCGCCATGGCCATGCTCACCGAAGCAAGGATCGTTGTTGGGCATTCTTAACGTCACTACCAAAAGTAGACTTAGTTTTCTAATTCTGATAACGGCGCCAAAAATGCCAAACCTATCCCTCATGCCACTTAAGCCAAGTTGTCATCCCCAGCATGACATGAGAGACGCGGTATTGAAATATGCATTTGCTCATCAAGATAAATAATAAAAGGGATCTGCAAGCGTATAGATTAATACCGATGTAGCATTTTAACCGGGAAGTATTCCAGGTATCGTTATTTATATTTTTACCACTGGGAAGGGATTTCTAAGTATCATGGTTGATAATGGAATGAGAATATGGAACTGAGTACACATCATTGCATGTATAACCGAGAGTATTTATCAATCTCTTTATACAGGTATAAATGTCACATTAAGTAAAGGTAAAGTGATAATGATGACAAAGATAATTAATCTGATCAGCTAGCCACATATAATAATGATAAGCACCTCAACAGATATTCTAGCAAGTCATTAGCATGGAATTAGGATGAACTACAAAGATATTCCCTAAGTTATTATTAACTATAAAGTCTAGCATATCATAGTTAGTGCAATTATACTTGGCAATCATGGTGAGAAAAGACTATATCCATGCATAGTGAATATTAGCAAGGAAGATGAAGAACATAGCAATCACTCCCCTGTAATAGTGTTGCTCTGCCTGCCCTATACACGAGAGGGGGACTATATAAGAATCAACGAAGCTGTCACTATCGCAAACTACCCCACAATCTGGCATATAGGGTGCAATCGCAGATAAATACGGTATAGACACCACGTCTACACAATAATTATCATTCACCCACTGTACACATGGATAAACGCTATACGATCCTAAGCATGTATATAATTCCAATCTAACTAAGCCAAGCATATAACTATGATAAACTAAGAACAATATAATTGCAAATATGATCAAGTAGAGCAAAGTCATAACCAATATATTGAAATAGAACAAAGTCATATTCATAATATTGAAGAACAATGATGAACAATTGAAGAACAATAGAGGAATTACCAAGAATCCTCTTGACAGATCCGGGAACCAATCGAAGATTGACTCCTTCTAGTTCTAATCCTATGTAGCTATGCTAACTAGAGATCTAGTTGATGTGGTGGCTCTAGGGCTTGATCAGAGGCTCTCCTCCTGAATTAGGGTTTGAAGTATGAGACGAGGGCCTCTCCTCCAGGGCAGGGGCCTTGCTTATATAGCCCTTTCGGATGAATCTGGGCCGTCGGATCAAACCGACATTGAACGGACGGTTTTCCTTGATCCTCTAGGTCGGTGGAGCATAATCCTCGAGGCGGAGCCTGATTGGCTCCGGGGCCAGGGCGGGCGCCCTAAGGACCAGGGCGGGCGCCCTGTGTCCGGCTCCGTTACGCCTCCCGTTCGTTCTCGTGGCTTCTGAACTCTTCTAGATGTAAGATAATTACGTGTTCGGTTAATATCCCGTCATTAATCCGACATGTGGGCCTTTCTTCCGTATTTCCTGATAACCCCCTGCAGAAATAGATAAACAGCAAAACTCGTGGAATTCTGTCAGATAAAACCCTAAGTCTAGGTGTTGGTTTCATTTGGATCCTTTTCTCTATTTATTTAATAGTTATAATTGATACTTAAGGACCGTCAACAAACTCCCCCAAGCTTACCTCTTGCTCGTCCCTGAGCAAGGAGAGACTCAGTAGTTGCTGAAATGCCTTTGAATTTTGACGGTACACATGCTTTCAAATAGAGTCTCATCTCTAAGTTAAAGTAAACTGTCAAGACTTAAAACTTACTCATTATACCTTTCACCATGGGGCTTGCAACCGTCACTTTTGTCTTGAGCGGTTAAAAGTTAGAACAGTCTAGTCAAGCGCCATGTCTCTTATTCTTGATTAGCTATAGCTCTTGGAGTTTTTTGCAGATTTTTAAATAAAACTCAGAGATTCCTTGTATGACTCTCTCAGGTCTCTCTTTTGTGGTATTTCTGGATCCTCACCAAGGCAGTAATGATGTCTGCCTTCTCTCAAAGCAAAGTATGTAGTATTTGTGGTATAAGGCAGAGTGACATTGCCTTCTCTCTCATCCTATTCTAATAAAGCTTTTGATATCTGGAGCTCATCGGTGGGAGATAAAGTATACATACTTACAAGACATTTATTGCATAGTCAAACCATGGATCCAGAGAAACAAGCCAATAAGTCAAATCAAGATGTGCATGTGTGGCGAATAAATGGTGTATGGTGGTAGTGATGATAACAATGATGAAAGTCTAATTCTACATTTGCTCTTTTTGAGGGGATACGTACCTTTCTTGCTTTTAAAGCTCTTGAGGAGAATGAGGTGCTCTATATTTTCTTTTTTTCTCAGGTGGGTATCTTGTACCCCTAATTCTACTGTCGGACACTTGTCCATTTTTACCTCTCTTCTCACACTTTTTCTTTCTTTTTTTCATCGAGGTTCCGAGCACTTGCTCCTTTTTATTTCCTCGTATCTTTTTCTTTTCGAGGTTCTGGGCACCTGAAAGTCTGTATGGACAAAGTGATCGTCTATCTTGACAGGGACGTCAGTTACTGTACCTTCGACCTGTCGGAATGTCTGATCTGCCATCTGGAGCGGAATATATGTTGGGTTTAAGGGCATGGTTCTGAACAGAAGTTCATAGGTGACCTTGGCCATTATGTTGACGCCCGACCCAGTGTCGCAAAGTGTCTTGTAGAAGTGGGACCCATTAATGGAGCAATAAATGCTTGGCATACCTGGGTCGTCCTTCTTAGGCAAGAACGGTGACTTGAGTTGGCGATCTTGACCTTTGTGCACGGCAGTGACCATCTTAGCTGTCTCGGTCCATACTTGCTTCTTGCTCTTGTTCCTCCTGTTGGTCCTCTTCCTTGGTTCATATTGGGGTTGCTCTGGGATTTGTGCGGTCTTGTTCTTGAAGGAAAACGTTTCCTTCCTCCCCTTGATGTAGAAACTGATCTTGGCAGCACTAGCATAGATGACAGCTCCCGCGGTGTTCAGGAATGGTCTCCCTAGGATGACGGGAGCCCTCTCATCAGAACCGGTCTCTATCACTACGAAGTCTGCTGGAGCGTACGAGGAACCCACTCGGACACAGATGTTCTTCTATATTCCTCGCGGGAAACTCAGTGTCCTATCTGCAAGCTGCAAACACATGGTTGTTTCTAATAATGGTTGTGAAAAGAGTTTTTCATAGAGTACCCTGGGCATGATGTTGACGCTGGAGCCAAAGTCACAGAGTGCTTCTGGGAAGTCTCGCATGCCGATGGAGATCGGGATGACGGGGCGTCCTGGATCGCCTCTCTTGACCGGCAGACGGTCAGTACTTACTTCCACGATAGGGTTACTCCAGTAATCTCCTGCATCAAACATGTCTACAAGATTTGCAGATTCTAGTCCTTCCGGTTGTGATGGTATACCGGGGTTAGTAGCAGGAACAGCAGCAGCTATTTGATTCAACTGAGATTCAATCATTTTATTAAAGCTAATCTGGTTCTTGATGGCAGTAGAGAAATTATCCATTCTATTATTTATATTTTCTAGTATTTTATCATTAGATGCCAATTTCTTAGACAGGTTATCCATTAGCTTTCCTTGGTTGGACACTAACTCTCTCAAAGGTGGATAATTATTATTATTATTGAAAGAATTGTTACCTTGGTAATTACCTGAGTAGTTAGGCCTCTGTTGATTCCAACCTTGATTCTGCTGAGGACGGTTGTAGTAGTTGTTGTTGTTATTGTTGATGTAGTTCACGTCCTCCAGCAACTCAGGACAGTGATTGCCCGAGTGTCCAATACCTCCACACTCCTCACAAGTCATGTGGGAGTCGTAGACGTGCATGACTTCTTTCTTTTCTCTAGCTCGATCATCGAGCTTCTTCATGAGTAAGTCTAGCTTGGCAGACAGCATGTCTACCTCCTTGAGCTGGTGCATACCTCCACCTCTCTTGCGTGTCTGAGTTCTTTCTTCATTCCAACCTTGGTTGGATGCCATCTTCTCCACAAAGAGCTGTGGCTTGAGGTATGGTGAGTGATAGGAATGCTCCTCCAGCTGCAGCATCCATGGTTTCACGGGCACTGTTAATGAGCCCATGATAAAATGTCTGCATCAGTAGCCAGCTTTCCATTCCATGATGGGGACATTCTAGGATGTAGTCTTGGAAACGCTCCCATGCTTCTGGAACGGATTCATCATGTTGTTGCTGAAAACTTGTAATCTTCCCACGGAGAGCATTGGTCTTGCCCATGGGAAAGAATTTGGCCAGAAAGTTCGTGGAGCAGAGTGCCCACGTAGTGTTCTTCTCCTTTGTAGCGTAGAACCACTGCTTCGCTCTCCCCAATAGTGAGAATGGGAAAAGGCGAAGTAGTATGGCGTCTCTGGGGACTTCAGCCATGGTGAAAGTGCTGCAGATCTCCAGGAAGTGTTGAAGATGAGCACTAGTGTCTTCATGTGGCTTCCCACAGAACTGGTTAGCTTGCACCATGTTGATGAGCCCAGGCTTGAGCTCGAAGTTGCGGTCGATCTCCCCAGCAGGTCCAGTGCGGATGTTGTCCGTAGTGGGAGCTGAGAACTCGCGGATCGACTTGTTCGCCATGGCTTCGAATTCAGTCGACAAATTCCGGATGAAACTTCGGCGGTCTTCGGATTTGGATGAAGCTTTGTGTTGAAGTGTTGACGATGTCTTCTTGAGCTTGGCTCTTGTTCTTATGAATAAGGCTTCGGGATCGTCAACAAAGTTGTCTGGAAGATGTCTTCTATTCATGCATCACCCTACAATAAATAATCAAAATGGAAAATACAGGGGTAAAACTGTATAAGAGAATTGATAAGCTCGATCAGATTAGTGATGCAAATGATGACTCAAAGTTCCGTATTCATTCCTACTTAGTAATCAACCTTCCCTGGCAACGGCGCCAAAAATGCATGTTGGGCATTCTTAACGTCACTACCAAAAGTAGACTTAGTTTTCTAATTCTGATAACGGCGCCAAAAATGCCAAACCTATGCCTCATGCCACTTAAGCCAAGTTGTCATCCCCAGCATGACATGAGAGACGCGGTATTGAAATATGCATTTGCTCATCAAGATAAATAATAAAAGGGATCTGCAAGCGCACAGATTAATACCGATGTAGCATTTTAACCGGGAAGTATTCCAGGTATCGTTATTTATATTTTTACCACTGGGAAGGGATTTCTAAGTATCATGGTTGATAATGGAATGAGAATATGGAACTGAGTACACATCATTGCATGTATAACCGAGAGTATTTATCAATCTCTTTATACAGGTATAAATGTCACATTAAGTAAAGGTAAAGTGATAATGATGACAAAGATAATTAATCTGATCAGCTAGCCACATATAATAATGATAAGCACCTCAACAGATATTCTAGCAAGTCATTAGCATGGAATTAGGATGAACTACAAAGATATTCCCTAAGTTATTATTAACTATAAAGTCTAGCATATCATAGTTAGTGCAATTATACTTGGCAATCATGGTGAGAAAAGACTATATCCATGCATAGTGAATATTAGCAAGGAAGATGAAGAACATAGCAATCACTCCCCTGTAATAGTGTTGCTCTGCCTGCCCTATACACGAGAGGGGGACTATATAAGAATCAACGAAGCTGTCACTATCGTGAACTACCCCACAATCCGGCATATAGGGTGCAATTGCAGATAAATACGGTATAGACACCACGTCTACACAATAATTATCATTCACCCACTGTACACATGGATAAACGCTATACGATCCTAAGCATGTATATAATTCCAATCTAACTAAGCCAAGCATATAACTATGATAAACTAAGAACAATATAATTGCAAATATGATCAAGTAGAGCAAAGTCATAACCAATATATTGAAATAGAACAAAGTCATATTCATAATATTGAAGAACAATGATGAACAATTGAAGAACAATAGAGGAATTACCAAGAATCCTCTTGACAGATCCGGGAACCAATCGAAGATTGACTCCTTCTAGTTCTAATCCTATGTAGCTATGCTAACTAGAGATCTAGTTGATGTGGTGGCTCTAGGGCTTGATCAGAGGCTCTCCTCCTGAATTAGGGTTTGAAGTATGAGACGAGGGCCTCTCCTCCAGGGCAGGGGCCTTGCTTATATAGCCCTTTCGGATGAATCTGGGCCGTCGGATCAAACCGACATTGAACGGATGGTTTTCCTTGATCCTCTAGGTCGGTGGAGCATAATCCTCGAGGCGGAGCCTGATTGGCTCCGGGGCCAGGGCGGGCGCCCTAAGGACCAGGGCGGGTGCCCTGTGTCCGGCTCCGTTACGCCTCCCGTTCGTTCTCGTGGCTTCTGAACTCTTCTAGATGTAAGATAATTACGTGTTCGGTTAATATCCCGTCATTAATCCGACATGTGGGCCTTTCTTCCGTATTTCCTGATAACCCCCTGCAGAAATAGATAAACAGCAAAACTCATGGAATTCTGTCAGATAAAACCCTAAGTCTAGGTGTTGGTTTCATTTGGATCCTTTTCTCTATTTATTTAATAGTTATAATTGATACTTAAGGACCGTCAACAACCGTGTTCCGGTGAAGTTTGGCAAGAAGAGATGGGAAGGGGAGGTGTGTTCGGCTTGTTTTGGAGTGGAACGCCTAGCGCAATAGAAGAGGGAGGGGAGGAGGCGCACTCGCTGTACCGGTGGTGTCGCGCTCCGAGCACCACCGATACGTGGCTGTCTGATGACCCGGCTACCTTGTTTGTCAAGGGAAGGTCATCGGGTTTCTCTGAGATGTTGCGGACCCGGCCGCGTAGCCGAAGGAGCATCTAGCCACTGTCTGGCAACGGTTCACCGGAGTGCCGCCACATCCTATGACACCGGGGCGGACTCCGTCGTGCAGAAAGGTCATCGCCAGGAGGACCTATGTCTAGTTTTTAGTTTGAATCGAAGGTAGAGAAGCCGAATCAGCTCCTAAGACACCCATAACCGCCCTGTCCTCGTTTCCCGACGCGGCTGAGCCGCTGCTGCCATGGAAGACCTTGCTTGAGACCCCGGCACCCAACTTGGACCTCACTGTTGTGAACCTGGAATCCACGCGCAGCCGTGGATGTCGAAGATGCCACCGTTGAGCCTTCAAGGCACCGGGGAGAGCTCATCGGCGCCGACGGTTTTGCATTCGAAGGAAGGAACAAGGGAAAAGAGAGGGTGTAGCCATGTTGAACTGTGCACCGGGTGCACGTGAGCCATGAGGGTGAAGGACGAGTGTGGACCAAGTCCATAGCGGACCACGTACGCGCCCTGCGAACCGCCACCGACTGTCCACCATAGACCGGTCCTATGGACCCAAGCCCGATCCAAAGTCCATTTAGGTGACGTGGTAGCACTAGATCTCGCCACGTGTCGAACCCAGGCCCGCCCAGACTGGCCTAGCCCGGGCCCAACCGAGCCCGGTCGCGGCCCGGTCAACGTTGACCGTTGACCGGTCAACGCTGATCGTTGACCTGGGCCCACATGTCAGCGACTACAACCCAACCGGCCAATGGGATGCTGCCACGTGTTAGCACTGAGTTATTTCTGTCATTTTCTTTTTCCAGAAAATCATTTAATCTTTAGAAATTCATAACTAATTCATTGTAACTTAGAAAAATACCAAACCAGTTTTTAAATTTTTCTAAAAAGGAGCTCTATGTCATAGGCATGTGATTGAGTGCTTTTGGATCTTTTGAATTTCATTTGGTTCTTTGTGCACCTCTATAGGAGCCGCTAACGCGACTCTACATTACATTTAACAGAGCCAGAGGACCGGCCGACTGAGGAGTACGACCTCGACTACAGCGAGGACTCGGGTGACGACCTGCTAGGTGCCACGCCCCACCGAATCTCGTAGATCCTAATACACATGCTATAACTAGAATTGCTAGCGCTTTATCTTTTATGCAATAATATGATGTTAGGTTGCATGGTAGTTTTAATTTGAGCCTTATACCTTGTTGCAACCTTACTCCTGCACCCCGCTGATAGGCTAGATGCTCGCTTGTTACATACTTACTGCTTTACTCTTACTCGCATTATATCTGTGATGTGATGTTGGTGAGGAAGAGACGTATGTGCCTAAGGCACGAGGTGCCGTAAACTTGGTAAAACTGGATAATAAACATGGGGAGATATTGGCATGTGTTTTGGGTGTGTGGTGAGGGTTGAGTTGATCGGACAGGATCCTATGACGAGTCTTTGGGGCAAGTCTTACCGAAGAGGTGCGACCTAGGCATGCCTTGTGAGAGTTACCTGTGGTGGGTATATGTGAGAGGTGGACCGGGGTGTTGGTTATCCCTGGTGAGGTGCTGTCGTGGCACGAGGAGTTTGTGATCCCCTTTTGAGAAGATATCCTGTCCGATCCCCCTAAGGACTAGTATGTCTTGAGAACCGAAACCATGGGACCTTCATGCACACCACTCGTTCCCGATGGGCGGGGGACGATTACCCGACTGACTAGGGCGGTACCACTACTACTAGGTTGGAAGGTGATAGTGTAGGGAGGTATGGGCATGGAGACCCACACCCTCCTAAGATAGCGTAGTGACCTTGGGGGCCCAGTACTACGTCTCATAGTCTCAGCATTTCGGTGGACTCCAGGGTGGCCCAGGGCTGAGTGGTAGGGTGGTACCGTACCGGTTGGGAGGCAGTCAGAATCAGCCTAGACGAGCCAGATCGTCGAGGATGACGATCTTGTGGATTACCAGGTGTACACACTCTGCAGAGTTGATCGATCTATACGTATAGTTGCGTCCGCGAATATGGACATTCCCATGACCTACGCTTCACTTGATTAGTGAGAGGAGTCCATCTCTACCTTTCCCCTGGGTTTCGTGTTGGTTTCCGGCTTTGGCCGTTGAGGCTAGATCTGAGCGAGAGTCGATCTCGTCGCCTAGAGAGAGAGTGAGATGAGATGTGATGTGTGTGATGGGTTTAGGGAAAAACGTGTGAATAAGATGGGTTAAAAACCTGATGAACATATTATTATTAAAATATTAACTACTTGCATAGGAAACCCACAGCCTAAATAGGTCTCTTTCTACTTCCCTCAATGCATTCCACTTTCCACAAAGCAATGCAAGCATAGGGTGGGTGATGTGTGGCCAGTACCAAGTGTACTGATAGATTTTTAGCAGGTTCTGAGCCCGAGTATGACTACGAGGGCAATGATTGGGAGGACTAGAGGGTCTGTTCTACGCTCGAGCTAGTTCTAGGAGATCGTTTTCTGCTGCTGTCTTCGTCAAATGCAGTTCCGGATGCTGCATGTGAGTGTGTTACGCCCTGCGTGGCAAAGAGAAGAATTTATGTAAAACTCCCTATTGTACTCTGATAATCGTGTATGACTTTGTGTATCACTGAGATTTGGGTAAATTGACAGATCGTTTCGTCATTTTACACTTCATTTCTATGGATTTTCCTTCATGAAAATCAAGGACGTTTTAGTTGGTACCAGAGCCATGCTTGACCCTAGGATGGACCCGTAGGATTGGACAGTAGAATTAGGAAAGATCTTGACACTTTCAGTTATATTACCAACCGTGCTGCATTTTCATGCATGGCTTACCTCAATTTCACACTCTCTTACCTAAATTTCGTTCTACCTTACCTATCACATCGCTCCGTTCCACCCTGAATCACCCTATTTCACTCAGGATTCACCAAGTATCACCCTGATTTACCTTGTTTTGCCTTATCTTACTAAGATTCACTATGTATTACTCAAGTTACTTCATAAATAACAAGGTACTGACTCCGTCTTACGGTTAAATTACAAATGGCTCATGTTGTCGAGCTCCCTGTGGACGAACTGGCCTACCGTGGGTTCGCCACGATCCTGTACGACGTACTAGACTCGCTAGGCGTCCCCACAGAGTAGATCGAGTACGTGTGCCGGGGTGAGCCTGGACCTGACGGGTTCAAGGGCCACATCGTGGTCCACCTCAAGGTCCCCGCCAATGAGTTCGTACCTGTGCTGCGTGCCTTCAAGACACTGGAGGTGGAGAACTCCATCGCTTCATGCGTGTAGTCCGTCTCATGCACTGCTTTTCGCAGTGTGATGCGTGACGCACATGACTACCTCAAGATAGGACCGTATCGCCTGCTGCCTGCTACTCTGGACTTCAACAAGTTCTCGGAGCCATAGGTCACTGCTGCAGACCATGCTGCGTGATGAGGTTGACCCCTGTCTGAGGGCTTCCGTGCAGTACACCATTGCCCAGGATCACTACATCATGGATGTGGAGATGTAGAACCGCCGCTACCGAGACCTCCTGTTCCGTTGCGATCAAGAGTTCCTCAAGGTGGAGCGCAAGGAGGAGGAGATGGTCAGCAAGCTTGAGGAGGAGCGCATGGGCTATGATAGAATGAAGACCTTCTACGAGACCCGTGAGAAGTCACTTCGGGAGGAGATCACCAACCTCAAGGACAAAGTTGGGGAGGCTGAGCTTCGCCACAACTATCTTGAGTCCAAGGTGCTTGAGTGTGAGGATCGGATTGAGCGTCAGAGGCTTACCCTAAGGGAGTTCCACGAGAAGGAGAAGCACTGTGGCATCAAGAAGCTTGCCCTGGAGTCCCGTTGCAACATGATGGAGAAGCTGGCTGTGGAGGCTGCTGTCACCACCACCTACAACTTGCATCACCTGGTTCACTACATCAAGTGCACCGAGTACCTTTAGGACAAGGTGAACCGCATCAGCCAGGCTTGGATCAATGCTGATCGTAAGCGCGTCCAGGAGATCAGGAAGGTCCAAGACTTCCTCTTACTGGGGATGCGCAAGAAGCCACGCAGACAGCCTTTCCACGTTGAGGCCACCAAGCTCAACTTTAATGCTTGCCCGACGGAGGGTTACTCAGAGGTTCCGAGGATAGAGATGCTGGACTACACTCTCACCTACATCGCAAGGATCCACAGCTCTGACGACGAGCTCCGTGCCATGGAGGGCACTCCCGAGGCTTCCACTTCCGGTTCTTCTACACCACCCGTCACTCCCGGACAGGAGTAGTTACTTTTTCACATGATCATGTAATAAGGTAGTAGTAGACATGTTGAGCCCTACATGGCTCGAGATATGACGCACCTATGTAGTAATGTAGGATGTCCCACTTTTGGAGATGCCTGTGAGTAGCACGTTTCTCGCGAATCTGTCAGTGTAGCTACTGGAGATGTCGCTATGTAATAAATTAATGTAATGGATATTTTGGATCTTATTGCATCTTATGGTTCTTATTTGCATCTTTGAATGAGTGTTAGATAGAAATCTATTTTTAAATTGATAAACCGCTTAACAATGCATCTAACGAAAAATGTTAAATAATGGACTAACCCTGCAGAGAGATGTCTTGCCGCCGATCTACTCGTCTGAACAATTGCTTGCTTTCCCTTGCGCCCATGGCCTGTGGTCGTGGCCATGGCCATGGAATAGGCAGGGGTGCTCCCTTCGGTGCCAGGGAGGAGCCCGCACCAGAGGAGCCCGCACTGGGTCGCGTGCCGCCTAGTAGCTTGGAGGAGGAGCACCACCGCCACCACCACCACAGTTGGCGGAGGTGATGGACCGCCAAACCCGCCTCTTGGAGACACTGGCTCAGGGGATGCTTCACCGCCATGGGGGTCCTCCCAATGACTTCCAGCGGAAGTTGGAGGGATTCCTCAAGCTGAGGCCTCCTACTTTCGACACCGCCGACAACGACCCCATTGTCGCTGAGGACTGGCTCCATGAGATGGAAAAGAAGCTAGACCTCACCACCTGCACTGACGAGGAGTGCGTGGGGGTAGCCGCCCACCAGCTCACTGGCACTGCACGTGCATGGTGGCATAGCTACTGCGACGCCCATGAGGACCCGGGGAGTATCTCTTGGGAGGAGTTTGCCGAGGCCTTCCATGAGCACCACGTGCCTGAGGGTGTCATGGATGCCAAGGTGGAGGAGTTTTGCAACATCTCCCAGGGCTCCCAGAAGGTTTAGGAGTACACCACTCGCTTCACCCGCATGATGAGATATGCTCCAAGTGAGACCGATACCGAGAAGAAGAAGATGTACTCTTTCAAGAAGGGGCTAAACTCTCGTCTCAAGGTGGCCCTCTCGGGTCATGCTTGTTGCACCCTTTGTGAGATGGTCAACAAGGTGCTAGAGATGGAGAGGGATTGTCTGGAGGTGGACACCCTCCACAAGGAGAAGAAGCACCAGTTCGAGAGTTCCTCTCGTGGCCCGGCCCCGCAGAGGCCACGTGCTCAAGTGCTTCCTCTGCCTCGCTCTTGCTACACCCAGGGGGCTATGACTGCTCTGAGCCGTGGAGGTGGTACCTACACCGCCAACTACCACCACCCCGCTCAGAGCCGTCCCGCTCTGAGTCGCCTCACTCAGGGAGCTGGCACGTGGAGTGAAAGCATCTAGGCCCCAAGGTTTGGTTTCGGCAATTGATGACAACGCTTTATTACCATGACTAACGTGTGTTTTGCAGAAACTTTGGTAAGTTAGGTCATGGAGGTTATAACTGCTTTGGGCACCATGGTATTCATGTCCCTTGATGGAAATCATTTCGGTTTTCAAAAGAGTGACGTCAAGATTAAGGACGGTTAGTTCCGGATGTTGAGGTGTTGAGATACATTCGGAATAGTCGTTAGGATCTTCGTTTTTCTCTTTTGGCCGTACTATAAAGGGGGCATGAACGGGTAACTTGACCTAGGCGAGTCCTATGTTTAGGTGTGGTGCACACTTGTTAAACTTGGCGCTAGGCAACCCTAGAATAGCTCAAAGTTCAGTTGGAAGCAACTTGGTTCAAGTTGCAACGCGTTTCGGAAAGTTTTGGGCTGTTTTCCCCTGACCGGACGCGGTCTTCGGCATGACCGGACGCGTCCGGTCAGTACTTTACCGCGACTAGGGTTTACTTTCTGACGACCGGACGCGGTCCTCGAGAGGACCGGATGCGGTGGTCAGAGGCTGACACGTGTCACTTGAGGGAAACACCCGATCGGACGCGACCTGGGTGTGATCGGCGTGTCTGGTCACAGTCCAGTAAGGTCCAGAGACGACCGGACGCGTCCAGTCATCACCGATCGGACGTGGCCTCGCGTCCGGTGCGTTTACAGTAAGCTCCTTGCACGATCGGACGCGTCCGGTCACCCATGACCGGCACGTCCGGTCATTCAGTTGAAAAATCAGTTTTTGACCGTTACAGGCGACCGGCGCGTCCGGTCACTTCGACCGGCGCATCCGGTCAGCCCGTGTCAGAACGTAACGGTTCGTTTTGTTTGAGAGGTGTATAAATACATCCCCTCCACCTCTTTTAGAGGTCTCTTGCTCATTTGTTCAGCTGAGAAAACCCTTTAGAGTGCAAGGAAGTGCAAGAGCTCTAGTGAGGATAGAGATTTGAGAATCAAAACTTGAGAGTTCCTCACTAGTGATTCGAGAGTAGCAAGTGTGCATCCACCTTCTCATTTGGGCTCGTTGTGGTCAAGTGAGAGTTCTAGCTTGTTACTCTTGGTGATCGCCATCACCTAGACGGCTTGGTGGTGATTGGGAGTTTGGTGATCATCCGGCGGAGCTTGTGGATGACCCAACTCATCTTGTGAGCGGTTTTGGGTGATTCGCCGCGACGGAGTGTCGAAGAATCAACCCGTAGAGAGCACTTGATCCTTGCGCGGATCAAGGGGGAGCTACACCCTTGCGTGGGTGCTCCAACGAGGACTAGTGGGGAGTGGTGACTCTCCGATACCTCGGAAAAACATCGCCGTGTTCCTTGCCCTTTACATTCAAGCAATTACTTTCTCGTATTTACTTTCATTGCTTGATTTACATTCCTAGAATTGCCATGCTAGACTAGGATTGGAAACTAGGGTGCAAAACTTTTTATCGGTAGACTCTCTAGGAACACAAGTAGGCACTAGGGGTGAATTCCGGTCTGTAGGATTTAATTCTTGCAATTAATTTTTAGAAAAGCCCAATTCACCCCCCCTCTTGGGCATCTTGATCCTTTCAATTGGTATCGGAGCCGTGTTGCTCCTAATTTAGGCTTTACCGCCTAGAGCAAGATGTCTAACGGGGAAGGACCACCTCCCACCTTTGAGGGGGATGATTTTCCATATTGGAAAATCCGCATGGAGGCATATCTCGAAGCCATAGATGTTGGGTGTCTTAGAGCCGCAACCCAAGGGCTTCCCGCTATCAAGGATCCCGCAAACCCCATTGGTGACGAGGAGAAGAACGACCGGTGGAATGCAAAGGCCAAAAATGCACTCTACCGGGGCTTAGGCAAAGATATCTTCAATCGTGTGCGTAATGCAAAGAACGCTCATGAATTGTGGCAAAATCTTTGTGCTCTCCATGAGGGAACTAAGAGTGAGCGTGAGGAACGCTATCACATTGCTTTAAAGAAAATTAATTCTTTTGAGATGCTTCCCAAAGAAAGTGCTAATGACATGTACACTCGCTTGAATGTTCTTGTAGAGGACCTCAATGCTCTTGGGCTCACTCAAATGAGCCAATCGGATGTTGCAAGGAAGATCTTGAGTGTTCTTCCCGTTGAGAAGTATGGTCACATCGTCACCGTGCTTCACCAAAGTGATCTTTCCACCGCAACACCGACACAAGTATTGGGGAAGATCAATGCTCATGAGATGTACATGCATATCACTCTGGAAGAGGGCTCATCATCTTCCAAGAAGAAAGACTTGGCCTTCAAAGCTAGCCATGACAAGAAGAAGAAGAAGGGCCAAGCCATGATGGTGCAAGAAAGCTCAAGTGAAAGTGATGTCGATGATGAATCACTTGCACTCATGGTGAAAAAGACCACCAAGATGCTAAAGAAGCTAAACAAGAGTGGCATCAAGTTCGATGGCAAGAAAAAGAAATTCTTCACAAGTAGCAAAAGAAAGCCAATCTCAGAGATGGATTGCTACAATTGTGGTGAACTTGGCCACCTAGCTCATCAATGCCCTAGACCACCAAAAGACAAGTATAAGAACAAGAACAAGGGCAAGAAAAATGATTCAAGTGATGAAGAAGATGAGAAGAAGAACAAGCCATACAAGAAGAAGGATGGCAAGAAGAAGGAGTTCTACAAGAAGAAGAAGGGAGGAAAGGCATACATTGTTGGTGATTGGCTCACCGACATTGAATCATCTTGTGAGTCCTCCGAAGATGAGAGCAATGATGAGAAAGAGAAGGTCGCCGCTTTTGTGATGGGGCCATCATCTTCACCGACATCTTCATCACCACCTTCACCGCCTTCTTCACCATCATCGTCCACTACTCACCTATGCCTTATGGCCAAGGGTGAACGAAAGGTACAAAACCATGATAGTGATGATGATGATGATAGTGATAGTGATGATGAATTTGATGCACCTTCTTATGATGAACTTGTAAAATTGTTGAACAAATACACTAAAATCATAAGAAGGACAAGAAATGAAAATGATGAACTTCAAAATGAAAATGAATCACTCTCATCAAAGCTTGAAAATGCTCAAAAGACTAGTGGTGAGCTTAGAGATCAAAATGATGTTATGTCTTCTCATCTCAAGGAGCTCAAAACCTCTAATAAAGAGCTTAAAGATCAACATGATAAGCTTGAGAAGAAGCATGATGAGCTCATCACTAGACATAGCTCTCTAAAAGACAAATACACCACATTAAAAATTGACTATGATAGTCTTGTGGTTGCTAATGAACTTGCTCTTGAGACACATGATGCTACTAACAATGTTGTTAAGTGTGATATAGCTACATCATGTGATGACTTGATCATTGAAAGCATTGAGCAAGGTTCTAGTAGCAAAGGCAAGAGTGTGGTTGAGTCAAGCAACTATGATGATTATGCCAAGATCAAGTGTGAGAATGAGAAGCTTGCAAATGAGAACAAGAAGTTTAAAGGTTTGATGGCTCTTGAGAAGCAACCAACAAATGAGTCACTCATTGAAGAGAACAAAAAGCTCAAGCAAGAAAAAGAGCATCTCAAGACCGGTCTAAGCAAGTTCACAAGAGGTCAATATTTGCAAAGTGAGCTCCTCATGAACACCGTAATGAAGATGGATAGAAGTGGTATTGGGTACTTGGCAAATCAAGAGAAGAAGGCAAAAGCTCAACAACAACAAAGCAAGTCAAAGCCCAAGCTAAAGAGATGTGTTGAGTGTGGTCAAGAAGGTCACTTTGCTCATGAATGCAAAACTCCACCACCACAACCCTTGCCCAAGCATGCTAGACCCTTTGCCTTCAATGCTCATTACATGCTAAGAAAAGATTCAAATGGAAAGATGAAAGTCATGTTCTTGGGTCCCCCAAACAAGAATAGGCCAAAGAAAATATGGGTTGCCAAGTCACTAGTTGAGAAAGTCAAGGGCCCCTCTCAAGTTTGGGTCCCTAAACAAAAAGCTTGATCTCTTGTGTGTAGGTGAACTACAAGACTGGTGGATCTCATTGGGTTATTGATAGTGGTTGCACTCAACATATGACCGGTGATCCTCGTATGTTCACCTCCCTTGAAGAGAATGGGATATGTCAAGAGAAGATCACAATCAAATGATCACTCACTCTCAAATGTGCTCTATGTTGCTTCATTGAGTTTCAACTTATTATCCGTTGGGCAACTTTGTGACCTTGGCTTCCAATGCTTGTTCACACCAAATGAAGTGGAAGTTTCAAAGATAGATGACAAGCAAGTGATATTCAAAGGCTTTAGATACAACAACCTTTATCTTGTTGACTTCACCTCCGAAGATGCAAATTTGATGACATGTTTGTTCACCAAGACCTCACTTGGTTGGCTTTGGCATAGGAGGCTTGCTCATGTTGGAATGAACACTCTCAACAAGCTATTGAAGAAAGAATTAGTGAGAGGATTGAAGGATGTGAAGTTTGAAAAGGACAAACCTTGTAGTGCATGTCAAGTGGGCAAACAAGTTGCAAACACTCATCCAACCAAAGCTTTCATGTCAACTTCAAGAGTGCTAGAACTTCTACACATGGATTTGTTTGGGCCTACAACATACAAGAGCTTGGGTGGTAATCTCTATTGTCTTGTGATAGTGGATGACTACTCAAGGTACACATGGACTTTCTTCCTTCATGACAAATCTGAAGTGGCAAATTGCTTCAAGAAGTTTGCAAAGAGAGCTCAAAATGAATTTGAAGTCAAGATAAAGAAGATTAGAAGTGATAATGGCAAAGAGTTTGACAACACCAACATTGAAGCTTACTGTGATGAAATTGGAATCAAGCATGAAGTTTCTTCAACCTACACTCCTCAACAAAATGGTGTAGTTGAGAGAAAGAACCGGACTTTGATCACCCTTGCAAGAACAATGCTAGATGAGTACAACACTCTGGAAAAATTTTGGGCCGAGGCAATCAACACCGCATGCTATGCTTCAAATCGCCTCTTCCTACAAAAGTTTCTTGGCAAGACCCCCTATGAGTTGCTTAATGGGAAGAAGCCGGACGTCTCATTCTTCTGGGTGTTTAGTTGCAAATGCTACATCTACAAGAAGCGTCAACACCTAGGGAAGTTTCAAAGACGTTGTGATATTGGTTTTCTTGTTGGTTACTCATCAAAGTCCAAAGCATATCGAGTATTTAACCATGCCACCGGTTTGGTTGAAGAAACATATGATGTGGAATTTGATGAATCTAATGGCTCCCAAGGAGCAACTGAGAATTGTGATGATGTAGGTGATGAACCCTTAAGGGAGGCCATGAAGAACATGCCCGTGGGAGACATCAAGCCAAAAGATGATGAAGACGATGTACAAATCATTGATCCACCATCTTCATCACATGTGCCTCAAGATGATGACAAGAATGAGAGAGTTGAAAATGAAGATACTTATATCTCTCATGAACAAGCCGAGGCACAAGCTCAAGATGTTGATGCTCCCCATCCACCTCCTCAAGTGGTTGATAGAAGAAACTCACCTCTACTTCAAGCACATCCACAAGAACTCATCATAGGGAGTCCTACTAAGGGAGTGATGACTCGATCTCAAAAGCTTGCTTCTTTTGTTGAACATCACTCTTTTGTCTCTTGTGTTGAACCTAAGAATGTAGAAGAAGCTCTTCAAGATCCGGATTGGGTGAATGCCATGCATGAAGAAATGAACAACTTCACCCGCAATCAAGTATGGACACTTGAAGAGCATCCTAAAGGCGCAAGAGTCATTGGAACCAAGTGGGTGTTCCGAAACAAGCAAGATGACCAAGGCATAGTAGTGAGGAACAAGGCAAGACTAGTTGCAAAGGGGTTCTCTCAAGTTGAAGGCCTTGATTTTGGAGAGACCTTTGCACCCGTTGCAAGACTTGAAGCCATTCGTATCCTCCTTGCATATGCATCACATCATGATATGAAACTATATCAAATGGATGTGAAAAGTGCATTCTTAAATGGCTTTATAAATGAACTAGTCTATATTAATCAACCTCCCGGGTTTTAAGACCCTAGATATCCTAATCATGTTTATAGGTTGTCCAAGGCGCTATATGGGCTCAAGCAAGCCCCTAGAGCGTGGTATGAGCGCCTCCGAGACTTCCTTATTGAGAAGGGCTTCACCATTGGGAAGGTCGACACCACACTATTCACCAAGAAGCTTAAAGGGGAGATCTTCATTTGTCAAGTGTATGTTGATGATATCATCTTCGGGTCAACAAATGAAGAGTATTGCAAGGAATTTGGTGAATTGATGTCGAAGGAGTTCGAGATGTCAATGATTGGTGAGCTCACATTCTTCCTTGGTTTTCAAGTCAAGCAAATGAGAGAAGGGATTTTTATCTCTCAAGAGAAGTACACCAAGGATCTTCTCAAAAGATTCAAGATGGAAGAATGCAAACCAATCAAGACCCCAATGCCATCAAATGGACATCTCGACCTAGATAAGGGAGGTAAACCGGTCGATCAAACTCTCTACCGTTCTATGATTGGTAGCTTGTTGTACCTTACCGCATCTAGGCCCGATATCATGTTTAGTGTGTGCATGTGCGCTCGCTTTCAAGCGTGTCCTAAAGAACCTCACTTAAGTGCCGTAAAAAGAATCCTAAGATATCTTAAGCACACCCCAAGCATTGGTCTTTGGTATCCCAAAGGAGTTAGATTCCAACTAGTTGGCTATTCCGATTCGGATTATGCCGGTTGCAAAATTGATAGAAAAAGCACATCCGGAGGGTGCCATTTGCTTGGGAGATCCTTAGTATCTTGGTCATCTAAAAAGCAAAATAGTGTGGCTTTGTCCACCGCCAAGGCGGAATACATTGCCGCGGGGGCTTGTTGTGCACAAATCTTATATATGAAACAAACCCTCCTAGACTATGGAATTGTTCTTGAAAAGGTGCCACTTTTATGTGACAATGAAAGTGCCGTTAAAATTGCTAACAATCTGGTACAACACTCTCGCACCAAGCACATTGATATCCGCCATCACTTTCTAAGAGATCACGTCGCTAAAAATGACATATCACTAGAAGGTGTAAGAAGTGAAAATCAATTAGCGGATATCTTCACTAAACCTTTGGATGAGGCTACCTTTTGTAGGTTAAGAAGTGAACTTAATGTGCTTGATTCAAGCAACTTTAAAAAATGAGCGTGTGTTGTCCCGTGCATTGCATTGTTCTATATGTCACATTTATTTTATCGCAATGCATCTAGGGCTTGGCTAACACGGTTACGATAACCCTCCTTTGGAGGAGTGAAGAAGCCTAACCGTGGATCAAACTTGACAAGCAACCTAGCTTTACTTTCTTGTATTGCATTGCATATGCATGGTTGTTTGTTTGTCGTTTCTTTTCGGTTTAGCTTTGAGCAACCGCTGTGTTCGTCCATGGATAGAGAGAGCATTTTGACGCTCCAAAAGGTCCAACAACTCTATTGCATGGCCATACGTTGCTCCTCGGGTGTTTATTGCCTATTTTCCTAAAAATAATACTAGCCTAAGGCAAAATATTTTGAAAAATTTGAGGGTTTGAGTGAGATCACTCATATCAGGTTCCAATTGGTGTTTATTTGTGTCTCTTTGAATTGGAACTTGATTGGGAGAAGTCGCGTCGGAGTTTGGAACGAAGAAGGGCGAAGAACAGCGACCGGACGCTGGACCGGACGCTGCATCGGACGCAGTGATGCTTCACCACCGCGTCCGGTCCCGGCGTCCACCAGCGCGTCCGGTCATCCAGAAGACCATCTCCAGACCTAGTGACCGGACGCTGCACCGGACGCGCCTGAGTTGACCACCGCGTCCGGTCCCGGTTACCACCACCGCGTCCGGTCATCCGCGATGAATTCCCGAGCTCCCATCGACCGGACTCTGACCGTGTCCGGTCAGTCCTCACCGGACGCGTCCGGTCACTCCAGGAGCTTACTGGAGTGTGACCAGATGCTGCACCACCGCGTCCGGTCATAACGACCACCGCGTCCGGTCATCGCGCGTCGAGCGGATCTAAGCCCCTCATAAAACCGTTCGCGCTCGGCTCTGTTTTTCACCGTACGCTCTTTTCCGCTGCCGCCGCGAACCCTTGCCTCCGATTCGCCGACTCGCCGAGCTCGCCGCGTTCCTTGCCGCTTTCCTCACCGCCGGCGACCTCGTTCGTGCTCCCGGCCGCGCGCCTCCTCGCCTTCCTGTTCGTGCGCGCGCTCTCTGCCGCCCGTGCTCGCAGCCGTGCGCCACCACCGCTTTCAGCCGCGCCGCCGCCTTCTCCCGCCGTCGGCAAGCACCTCCACCACCGTGAGCCTCTTCAGCAGCGTCGCAGCTTTCCCCCGTGCCAGCCCGAGCTCCTCCTCCGACCTTCGGCCGAGCCACCTAGGGTTTGCCCTAACCCTAGCCTAGGGTTTGCTCGAAACCTAACACGAGGTGATGAAATCGTTCGTTCTCATTCTTTCTCATTCAATTTTGTCGCTAGGGCTGACTTTGACCGTATTATTCCGTTGATTATCTCGACTCGGTCCTTTCAGAGCTCGATCGTTGATTTCGGGAAATCTCGCGACCTAGGTCATCTCACCTTGTCACCGTCGTCTTGTCGATCCGAGGTAGCTTCGCGTCTCGATTCACTTCGTATCTCATATGCTTGCTATCTCTAGGGTTTCGTATCTTTTAGTTATATATGTGCTTATAGTAGCTCTTTCTATTCCGTCGTTGCAGCGAGTCAGTCGGTGTGTCAGGGTCAGATCTGTTTGCTGAATCCGAGGCCAAGCCTGCGGATAAGGATTGAGGCCAAGCCTCTCGAGTGACAGTTCACCATCTTACAGAGGCTCTCAGTCAGTTGGTCAGCATGGTGCGTTGCAAGAACGCCGGTGGAGCTCCTAGTGACGGGGACGACAGTCCTCCTCGTCGTACTGAGATTGCGCGTGGAAAGCAGCGCATCAAGATAATGGCTAGAAAGAGGAAGAAGACGCTTACAGAGGCAGAGATTGCTCAGGCCGTGGCAGATGCTGCAGAGCAGGCAGAGAGAGGTGGCAGGAGCAGTGGCATACGCATAGGCGAGCGTCGCTTTCACCTTGAAGGTCGACAGCTCAGCACTGAGGCCACTGAGGGTACCAAGGATACTGGGGCTACAGAGCAGATGACAGTTGATCCACCTACAGAGCCGATAGAGGCTACAGAGGCTCCAGAGGCTCCAGAGGATACAGAGGAGCAGCCAGCTCAGTCTCCACCATGTCGCCGCTCCACACGTGCTCGCACTCAGGTGACTCCTAGGCCAGAGGGCCAGCGTCGTGGAGCACGTCCTCCTCCCAGAGCCAGAGGGTCACCCCCGGTCGAGCACTTTGACCTGAGGGGTGCTACAGCACGTCAGGTGCAGGGGTTGAGGTTCGTGGAGGTCAGCCGTTGGTTTCCACCTGTCAGGGATCACAGAGCTTCAGAGGGTTTCTATACCCCACTTCAGGAGGATTTCTACAGGGCTTTAGTTGACAGTGGTATTGCTTTCAGACCACAGAGGGTATGTCGGCTTGAGGCACTGGTTGATGTTGTGGGAGAGCAGCTTCGTCCGCACCTGTCCTATATGCCTGGCTTGCCAGATCTTCTTGGACGGATAGGTGCATATTGCGGCACATGGGTCAGAGAGTTTTATGCTTCACTTTGGATTGATCCTGCCCATGAGTTTATTCACTTTGTATTCCGAGGCCGCGATCACAGACTTTACAGCTCCAGAGCGTGAGAGATCCTCAGACTCCCAGCTTCTGACACGAGGATCCATCAGTTGTGTTATGGTCAGACTCCTCCACCCAGATGCCCTCACGGCGGAGCAGTGCCACCTACAGACTTAGTTCGACCCTGCTTTCACGAGCCTTTTGGCGAAGGGTCTCGTCGTACGCCTGCCAGCCTGACACCACTTGCCAGAGTTCTGGATGCCATAGTCAGACGCACACTTCTTCCCAGACTCGGCTACAGAGAGGGACTGACGCGGATGCAACTTTGGGTTGTTCACCACCTCCTCTCACAGACACAGTTTGATATTTGGGATCTCATTCTTAGTGAGATGGAGGACACCATTGCTGAGGGCTTCAAGGGTAATCGTCAGCTGCCTTATGCACACTGGATCTGCTTTATTATTAGATCTTCTATTCAGATGCCACCAGAGATCAGGGCTGAGATATCAGACACTACCACTGCTTTCCCTGAGTACGATATCCGTCAGCTTTGGGCCTCAGTCACCAGAGATCAGGCCCAGTGCCAGGACAGCGTGAGCGACCTGAGGTCCCTGAGACAGCAGCTGAGCAGGATGCCAGAGTTGACGAGCTTGCTGAGGCAGAGCTTGCAGACCTTGACGCTCAGACTGCTGATATACCTGAGGATGCGACTTCTGACAGCACCGATGAGGATTACCAGCCCATCCCCAGGTACCGGTCTCCTCGGTCTCACGATCACGAGGCCAGTGGCTCTGGCTCAGCCTCCCGCTCAGAGACAGCCATGGTGGCTATACTTGAGAGGTTGACCCAAGCTCAGGAGCAGCAGCAGCCGATTCAGCGACAGGCACAGGACACAGCTGCAGCACTTGCACAGATGCAGGCACGCCAGGACGAGTTTCAGCGTCAGCAGCTTGAGATTCAGAGGCAGCAGGTTGAGATGCAGCGACAGCAATACGAGATTCAGCGTCAGAGTGCAGCTAGTCAGCAGCAGTACTTGGATCTCCTGCGCCACCTTGTCACAGTCGGGGTTCCTCCACCTGCTTCTGTCATGACTCAGGCTTTACAGTCTAGTGGTCCGTCGAGTCAGGGACAGCCGAGCTTCCAGTTCACATCTCCACAACAGCAGGTTCCCCAGTCTTTCCAGTCCCCGAGCTTCACTCCTATTCATACGGGGTTTACACCGTCAGACCAGCTTCGCCCGCACCTCCTGACAGGCACACTACTTGGTGATTTCAGTGCTACTTACAGTGAGTTGACTGGTCAGCCGACACCCTCGCATACTACTACATTTCATACTTCTTCAGGGTTGTCAGCTCCCGAGGCAGCTATTCCTCCAGTGACAGGGACCGGGACTACAGAGACTATCCCTTCGTCAGTTGCCTCGACAGATCCCCCTGCTATTGGCTCACTACAGGCTCAGGTCACTCAGACAGATCCTCTTGTTGCTACTCAGTCAGTACCTATTCCTGCTCAGACCCAGACTGCTTCGCAGCCACGTGCTTCTTCAGAGGGTCAGCCAGATAGCTCAGACTCCGAGGGCGATTCGCTACACTTCGTGATTACTCCGCACACCTCGGCACCCGACACGACTCCGTCTGTCCCCCCGTCAGATCCTTGGATTAGTTTTTGGCGCTTCATGCCAAAGGGGGAGAGAGAGTAGTTTTAGGGGGAGTTTTGATAGAGGGTTTTCGTTCTTTGTGTGCTACATTCATGCATCATGTTTACTTTTCAGTCATTGCATTCGTGTGACATGTCATCGTGTGATAAACTTTGAGTCTTAATGTGTTATCTCGTCAGTGTTAATTAATGTCACGTTTTAGTTATAGCTCTAAGGTTGTGCTTCCGTGCCTTACTCCGATTTCTTATGAGCTATATCTTTATGTGTACTAACGCTTTTTGTCTTATCTTATGAGTACACTCTTTTGGCTTGGGGCACATAAGTAATTCCTAACCCTTTGTGCTTATTGTCTTTTGCTTATGTGAACCAAGCATGCTCAAAAACCTTCACTCCAATCTTTGGAAATCTTAGTGTTGTCATCAATCACCAAAAAGGGGGAGATTGAAAGCATCTAGGCCCCAAGGTTTGGTTTCGGCAATTGATGACAACGCTTTATTACCATGACTAACGTGTGTTTTGCAGAAACTTTGGTAAGTTAGGTCATGGAGGTTATAACTGCTTTGGGCACCATGGTATTCATGTCCCTTGATGGAAATCGTTTCGGTTTTCAAAAGAGTGACGTCAAGATTAAGGACGGTTAGTTCCGGATGTCGAGGTGTTGAGATACATTCGGAATAGTCGTTAGGATCTTCGTTTTTCTCTTTTGGCCGTACTATAAAGGGGGGCATGAATGGGTAACTTGACCTAGGCGAGTCCTATGTTTAGGTGTGGTGCACACTTGTTAAACTTGGCGCTAGGCAACCCTAGAATAGCTCAAAGTTCAGTTGGAAGCAACTTGGTTCAAGTTGCAACGCGTTTCGAAAAGTTTTGGGCTGTTTTCCCCTGACCGGACGCGGTCTTCGGCATGACCGGACGCGTCCAGTCAGTACTTTACCGCGACTAGGGTTTGCTTTCTGACGACCGGATGCGGTCCTCGAGAGGACCGGACGCGGTGGTCAGAGGCTGACACGTGTCACTTGAGGGAAACACCCGATCGGACGCGACCTGGGTGTGATCGGCGCGTCCG
Source organism: Saccharum spontaneum (assembly GCA_022457205.1). Taxonomy (NCBI): domain Eukaryota; kingdom Viridiplantae; phylum Streptophyta; class Magnoliopsida; order Poales; family Poaceae; genus Saccharum; species Saccharum spontaneum. Next base: position 50,549,507 of record CM039589.1, on the reverse strand, counting down.
GTCACAGTCCAGTAAGGTCCAGAGACGACCGGACGCGTCCGGTCATCACCGATCGGACGCGGCCTCGCGTCCGGTGCGTTTACAGTAAGCTCCTTGCACGATCGGACGCGTCCGGTCACCCCTGACCGGCGCGTTCGGTCATTCAGTTGAAAAATCGATTTTCGACCGTTACAGGCGACCGGCGCGTCCGGTCACTTCGACCGGCGCGTCCGGTCAGCCCGTGTCAGAACGTAACGGTTCATTTTGTTTGAGGGGTGTATAAATACATCCCCTCCACCTCTTTTAGAGGTCTCTTGCTCATTTGTTCAGCTGAGAAAACCCTTTAGAGTGCAAGGAAGTGCAAGAGCTCTAGTGAGGATAGAGATTTGAGAATCAAAACTTGAGAGTTCCTCACTAGTGATTCAAGAGTAGCAAGTGTGCATCCACCTTCTCATTTGGGCTCGTTATGGTCAAGTGAGAGTTCTAGCTTGTTACTCTTGGTGATCGCCATCACCTAGACGGCTTGGTGGTGATTGGGAGTTTGGTGATCATCCGGCGGAGCTTGTGGATGACCCAACTCATCTTATGAGCGGTTTTGGGTGATTCGCCGCGACGGAGTGTCGAAGAATCAACCCATAGAGAGCACTTGATCCTTGCACGGATCAAGGGGGAGCTACACCCTTGCGCGGGTGCTCCAACGAGGACTAGTGGGGAGTGGCGACTCTCCGATACCTCGGAAAAACATCGCCGTGTTCCTTGCCCTTTACATTCAAGCAATTACTTTCTCGTATTTACTTTCATTGCTTGATTTACATTCCTAGAATTGCCATGCTAGACTAGGATTGGAAACTAGGGTGCAAAACTTTTTATCGGTAGACTCTCTAGGAACACAAGTAGGCACTAGGGGTGAATTTCGGCTTGTAGGATTTAATTCTTGCAATTAATTTTTAGAAAAGCCCAATTCACCCCCCTCTTGGGCATCTTGATCCTTTCATGGAGGACCGCTACGCCCACCTCCACAGGTAGCGCACCCTTCACCTGCTTTGGTTGTGGCCAACCCAGCCATAAGATCGCTGAGTGCCCCGTCAAGAACGGCACACCGCCTACTTTGACCCAGGCGAGACAGGCTGCTACACTTGCTGCTCTGCGCAAGAACGTTGCAGGGGCTGTCTGTAGTTGTCTCAACCACATGACCGCGGAGGATGCCCAGGATGCTCCTGACGTGGTGTATGGTATGTTTTTGGTATAGGGAGTTATAGCTTCTGTTCTGTTTGACTCAGGAGCTACTTGTTCTTACATTTCCACCAAGTTTGCACGGGAACATAGCATACCTGTGACTCCCCGCAAGGTGCCCATTGACACTAGTTCACCTTTAGGTCACATTATGTGCACCAAGAGATGTTAGGGAGTGAGTATCACCATTGAGGGCTACCCTTTTGTAGTTGATCTCACCTTACTTCCATCTGAGGGACTAGATGTCATAATGGGGATGGATTGGTTGACATAGCATAAAGGAGTGATATCTTGTTCACCAAGGTATGTAGAGATCTCACACCCGGGTGGTCACATAATCCGCTGTAAGCCTAATCAGGGAAAGACAATCTCCATGTTGTGTGCCTTAGAGGCCAAGACAGTCGAGGAGGTACCCATTGTGAATGAGTACCCTGACGTGTTTCCTAAGGAGTTGCCAGGCATGCCACCCGAACGGGGTGTAGAGTTTGCAATTGACCTTCTGCCTGGTACCGGGCCTATTGCTAAGAGGCCCTACCGCATGTCAGTCGACGAGCTGGAGGAGCTGAAGAAGTAGCTCAAGGAGTTGTTAGACAAGGGGTACATTAGACCCAGTGCTTCACCCTGGGGTTCCCCTGTTTTGTTCGTGAAAAAGAAGGATGGATCCATGAGGATGTGCATTGACTATCGAAACTTGAATGCCGTGACAGTCAAGAGCAAGTATCCTCTGCCCAGGATCGATGACCTCCTAGATCAGCTGAAAGGTGCCAAGTTCTTTTCCAAGATTGATATCAGGTCTGGGTACCATCAGATGAAAATCAGACCCGAGGACATTCCTAAGACATCTTTCGTCACCAGATACGTGCTATATGAGTTCACTGTGGTGTCTTTTGGGCTCACTAATGCCCCAACTTATTTCATGAACATGATGAATAAGGTATTCATGGATGAGCTAGACAAGTTCATAGTAGTGTTCATTGATGACATCCTTATCTATTCCTCCACCGCCGAAGAGCATGAACAACACTTGAGAGTGGTTCTGGAGAAGTTGAGGCAGAATCAGCTTTATGCCAAGTTTAGCAAGTGTGACTTCTGGCTCAAAGAAGTTGCCTTTCTTGGTCACGTTCTCACTGCTGAGGGAGTTGCTGTAGATCCCACAAAGATTGAATCTATGAAGGAGTGGGAACAACCCCGCAATGTGACCGATATCCATAGTTTTCTCAGATTGGCCGGGTACTATCGCAGATTCATCAAGAACTTCTCAAAGATAGCCAAGCCCATGACCAACCTACTGAAGAAGACTGATGAGTTTGAATGGATGCCCAAGTGTGAGCACAGCTTCTAGGTTCTAAAACAGAAGCTTACCACCACTCCTGTTCTTGCATTGCTTGACATTCAGAAAGACTTTGTGGTCTATTGTGATGCATCCAGACAGGGACTCGGCTATGTTCTGATGCAAAGCAGAAGAGTCATTGCCTATGCGTCCCGACAGTTGATGGACCATGAGCAATGCTACCCAACCCATGATCTTGAGCTTGTCGCTGTTGTGCATGCCCTAAAGATCTGGAGGCACTACTTGATCGGAAATAAGTGTGATATCTACACCGATCACAAGAGCCTAAAGTACTTCTTCACTCAAGAGGATCTGAACATGAGACAGCACAGATGGCTAGAGCTTATAAAGGATTACAATATGGAGATTCACTGCCATCTAGGAAAATCTAATGTAGTCGCTGATGCCTTGAACCGAAAGAGCTATTGCCACAATCTGTCCATGGAAGCTGTACCACCCGAGATGTGTCAGGAAATGGGTGACCTTCATCTTGAGATCCTACCAAAGGGTATGCTAAATGAGCTTCGAGTGCAATACAACCTCAAGGATCAGATCCGCAATGCTCAACTAGAGTGTTCGAAAATCTAGGAGATCCGAGAACTCATGAAGAGGCGCCAGTGCCCCGAGTTCAGGGAAGATGTGCAAGGAGTGTATTGGTACAAAGATAGAATCTATGTACCATCTGATCCCGCTTTGCGGTGAGAAATCTTGGAAGAGGGCCATGACTCCAAGTATTGTATCCACCTAGGAAGCACCAAAATGTATGCTGATCTGAAGAAACAGTTCTAGTGGAAGAACATGAAGGCAAATATTGCTAGGCATGTCACGTGATGCGACATTTGCAATAGGATCAAGGCCGAGCATCAGAGACCGGCTAGGTTACTTAATCCCTTGGATGTCCCGATGTGGAAATGGGAGAGCATATCTATGGACTTTATAGTGGGTTTACCTCGAACCCCTAAAGGCCATGACTCGATTTGGGTGATTGTTGACTGACTGACCAAGGTAGCTCACTTCATAGCTATGAGGAATGACTACAGAGTTGAGAAGCTAGCAGATCTATACATCAAACATATTCTTAGACTCCATAGAGCCCCCACTAGCATAGTGTCTGCTCGTGACACACAATACGTGTCCAAGTTCTGGAAGACTCTCCACAAGGCCATAGGGACTCGATTGGATTATAGCATCGCATACCACCCACAGACAGGTGGTCAGACAGAGAGGGTTAATCAGATTTTGGAGGACATGCTCCGAGCTTGTGTCTTGAAGTGTGTGTCCGATTGGGAGAAAAGCTTGTCCCACGCAGAGTTCTCGTACAACAATAGCTACCAAGCTAGTCTCAAGATGTCACCGTTTGAGGCACTGTATGGCAGGAAGTGTAGAACCCCTCTGATGTGGTCGAAGGCGGGAGAGAGATCATTCTTTGGCCCCGCAAAAATCAAGGACGCCGAAGGAGTCGCCCAAGTGCGAGAGAATTTGAGGATTGCCCAAAGCCAACAAAAGAGTTACGTAGATAACCATCGGAGAGACCTCAAGTTCAAAGTTGGAGACTATGTCTATCTCAAAGTTTCTCTGCTCTGAAGCACTAGAGGATTCCATGTGAAAGGGAAGCTAGCACCCAGGTATGTGGGACCCTACAGGATCTACCAGAGAATTGGTAAGTTAGCATACAATATAGAATTGCCTGAAGAATTGACAGGGGTACATCGTGATACCCATGTGCAAGGTATAGTGGAGCAGGAAGTCCAGCTATGCAAGTGTCTAAAGCTGTCTGAGCTATCTAAAGCTGTCTGAGCAGGAAGTCCACACTGACACACTAGATATCCAAGATACCCTAGAGTACAAGGAGCACCCGATCCAGATACTAGACCGAACCGAGAAGAAGACTAGAAGCATCGTGATACCCATGTGCAAGGTATAGTGGAGCAACTACACCGAACGAGAAGTCACTTGGGAAAAGGAGTCCAAACTTCAGACGCTCTACCCCTACCTCTTTGAAAGGTACGACCTACTTTAAATCTCAAGGACAAGATTCCAATAAGGGGGAAGGACTGTAACAAACCAGAAATTCCCCTAATTCAAAAATCACAACTACAAAAAATTTCTCCAAAACTAACCAATGTTTGGTGAGTGCCATGTAGGAAAACAACCCTATTTGCACAAGTAGCACCTAATGTAGATGGATACATTCTTGCATTTAAATAAATAAGCATGAGTTGTTTCTTACGTTCTTTGTATTGTTAATTGAAAACAATAACATATCTTTAATTAATTGCTTAATTAAATAAATGTTGCAGTATAAGCATGATAAATAATTGGAAACTCCTAACATATCTAATAGGCCCCATTGTGTCACACAAGTGGTGGAAATATACATTATTTTATTTTATTACCTATAAATGCCTTGGCATATTTTTGAACAAGGGAAATATAAATAGAAAAGCTATTTAGCTAAATAGGAAAACCCTTTTTCCCTCCTAATCAACCCAGCCGACCTGCCCATGGCCTAGCCCAGCTAGCGCACAAACGCGCGTGCGCACACTCGCCTACGCGGCCCAACCCAGCAAGCACGGCGACGCCGGCCCGTTTTTGCTCGCTCGCAGGATGGCAAGGACGCCTGTCCTCTTCCTCTGTCTCACCGACGAGAGGGCCCCCGTGGCGTCATCCCCTACCTCCAGCTCTCCCCTGTCTCAACTGAAATGGCAAAACGAGGAGGCAGGGTCACACGTCGAGCAAGGAAAGATGCCCTTTGCCCCTTCCAGCTGCCGTGCACGCCAAGCATCCGTGTCCGCCCCCATGAACACGCCACGTCAGACCCGGCCGCGCGCCTTGCCCCACCGTCATGCCCCGTGCACGTGGATGGCACCGCCATGGACCGCAGACAGGCCTTCTGCCTTCTGACACACCAAAACCACCAAGGATTCGATTTGGCTTCGCCAATTGATCGCCAACCACACCACGACACCATAAACCTTGTCCTAGAGCACACCACAGCCCTCCTATCTCCCCATCCACTCATCCCACCATCCGCTACTTGATCCTGGCCGAGCTCGGTCTATAAAAATCAGAGCCAAAACCCTAGCCATCCCCATTCTTCCTCGCCGCATTGGTGGTACTACTCCCATCACACCGACTCGTTGAAGGGAGAAGGGGAGCAGGAGAAGGTGAATAGGGAGCGGAGAGAAGTCGGGAACATCACCAAGGAGGAGCTGCCGGAGTTTGAAGCGTCGCCTGCTGGAGCAACCCTGAGCCGTCAGAGACAAGGACGGCGTAGCGATCTTCACCTCGGCACGGCACTGCTACCCGTCTACATCGCACCGACTCGCCCTGCCTCGCCATCCAACTTCACCACCACCATGGTGAGCACACTAATCCACTCCGCCTTCTTCTTCTAGCACACCGGCATGGCACTGCCATGCCGTTCTTGTACCGGGGGCGAGCACGAGGATGCCATGATGAAAGGTCAAGATGGCTAGAGGGGGGTGAATAGCCTTTTTAAAAAATTCTACAAAGACAAGCTAAACAAGTTTATCAATATAACAAATAGCGAGATGCGTGTTTTGCTTAGCCTACGGGGTGTTTGCAAGCCACCTATCCAATTCACAATTCTAGTATATTTGCACTCAACCGCACAAGTCAAACCGAGAAGGAAACTACAACTAGCAAGCTACACAAAAGAGCTACTCTAGCAAAGTGACTAAGAAAATAATACAAGAGAGAGTTAGAAGGGTATCACCGAGGGGCGAAGTATTGAGCCAACCAAACAATAAGATTAAGAGATGAATTCCACAATACACAACCACCGGGATCGATCAATCACAATAAGAATGATGACACAAAGATTTATCCCGAGGTTCACGTGCTTGCCGGCACGCTAGTCCCCGTTGTGTCCCTCTTTACCACGTGGTTCGGTGGCTAATCGGTCTCACACCGAGCCTCTCAAAAGGCGCCACAAGAACCTACCAAATGGCAAAAGGTTTCAAATGACACGAGCAATCCACTAACGTTGCCTTTGGCGCTTCGCCGAGGTAGGCACAAACCCCTCACAATCACCGGAGGTGGCCAAGAACAATCACCAACTCTTGCCAACGCCTCCAAGCTGCTCCAAGCTGTCTAGGTGGCGGCAACCACCAAGAAAAACAAGAATCCCGCAGCAAATCAACCACCAAGTGCCAACTAGATGCAATCTCACAATGCAAATGCACTTGGATCACTCAATCTCACTTCGAATATGCAAACAAGCAAGAGAGATGAGTGGGAGGGGAGTTGCTTAGCTCAAAGTGCTCACAAGTATGTCAAAATGTCCAAGAGGGAGAGCCTTGAGCCGGCCAACGAGTATTTATAGACATACCCCTTCGAATATAGCCGTTAGGAACTTGAAACAGCCGAAGTCGCGCTGACCGGACGCGCTGGTCCAACTGACCGGACGCGCCGATCACACAACGGCTACTTTCACGAACCACCGACCGGACGTGCTGGTCGCGTGGACCAGACGCGCTGGGCACGACCGGACACGCTGGTCCCGTACCGGACCGGACGCGCTGGTCAAGCCAGAGCAGCGCACAATGAAACAACGACCGGACGCGCTAGAGAACTGACCGGACGCCACAGTGCCAGCGTCCGGTTGGAGTCCAGTAAGCTCCCTGATCGACCGGACGCGTCCGGTCGGTCGTGACTGGACGCGCTGCATGTCCGATCAAAACGCTGAGACACGCGTAGACGCTGAACACTGACCGGACGCGTCCAGTCAAACAGAGACCGCGTCCGGTCCAGCGTCCCGTCACCACTGTGACCTCCGTTTGCCTCCGTTTGATTTCCGGAGAGAGGACCCCAAACCCTCTCTACCGCTCAAACTCCACCGCCTTCGCAAACGTGCTAACATCACCAAGTGACCATCACCATGTGCATGTGTGTTAGCATTTTCACATTCATTTTTCGAGGCGTTATTAGTTCTATCCAAATGCATATGACATGAAATGCACACCTAGAGGCACTTAGGAGTTCAATAGCTGCGTCATTCCCCTCTTTATAGTACGGCTATCTATCCTATAATGTAACCACACCCACTAGGTGTCTTGGTTACTAAAACACAACCCTTAAGCATATACCTTTGCCTTGATCACGTAGGGTTGCGTCCAAATCCAAGTGTGGCCATCATGATCACCATGTCCATCTTGCCACCAACCTTGGAATGTACTAATCCTCATATGCTACATACAACTTAGGCATAGGATTAGTACTTAGGCATTGTCACTAATTACCAACACCAAACATAGAGCTTTCACATGACCCATGCACCTAGCTCATCACACATGCACACGCCTTGAGTGCACACGAGAGGGTCTCACCGAGCCTTATCGGCTCAGGAGCGGCCACCATGTATACGCGCACAGTGCACGGGCGCCATGGCCATGCTCGCCGAAGCAAGGATCGCATTCCGGTGAAGTTTGGAAAGAAGAGATGGGAAGGGGAGGTGTGTTTGGCTTGTTTTGGAGTAGAACGCCTAGCGCAATAGAAGAGGGAGGGGAGGAGACCCTGGGGCACCAAGGCGCACTCACCGTACCAGCGGTGTCGCGCTTTAAGCGCCACCGATATGTGGCTGTCCGACAACCCGGCCACCTTGTTCGTCAAGGGAAGGTCATCGAGTTTCTCTGAGATGTCGCGGACCCAGCCGCATAACCGAAGGAGCATCTAGCCACTGTCTAGCAATGGTTCACCGGATCCTATGATGCCGGGGCAGACTCGGTCGTGCAGAAAGGTCATCGCCGGGAGGACCTATGTCTTATTTTTGGTTCAAATCGAAGGTAATGAAGCCGAATCAGCTCCTAAGACGCCTGGAACTGCCCTGTCCTCATTTGCCGCCGTGGCTAAGCCACCGCTGCCATGGAAGACCTCGCTTGTGACCCTGGCACCTTACTTGGACCTCACTGTTGTGACCCTGAAATCCACGCGCAGCCGTGGATGTCGAAGATGACACCGTTGAGCCTTCAAGGCACCGGGGAGAGCTCATCTTCGCCGGTGGTTTTGCATTCAAAGGAAGGAGCAGGGGAAAAGAGAGGGTGCAGCCGTGTTGAACTGTGCACCGGGTGCACATGAGCCATGATGGTGAAGGACGAGTGTGGACCAAGTCCATAGCGGACCACGTACGCGCCCTGTGAACCGCCACCGTCTGTCCACCATAGACCGGTCCTTTGGACCCAAGCCCAATCCAAAGTCCATTTAGGTGATGTGGCAGCACCAGATCTCACCACGTGTCAGGCCCGGGCCAGCCCAAACTAGCCTAGCTCGGCCCAGCCCAGGCCCAACCGAGCCTGGTCGTGGCCCGGTCAATGTCGACCGTTGACCGGTCAATGATGACCGTTGACCTAGGCCCACATGTCAGTGACTCCAACCCAACCGGCCAAAGGGATGCTGCCACGTTCAGCACTGGGTTATTTCTGTCATTTTCTTTTTCTAGAAAATCATTTAATCTTTAGAAATTCATAACTAATTCATTGTAACTCAGAAAAATACCAAACCAGTTTTTAAATTTTTCTAAAAAGGAGCTCTACATCATAGGCCTGTGATTGAATGCTTTTGGATCTTTTGAATTTCATTTGGTTCTTTGTGCACCTCTATAGGAGCTGTCGAACCTCCCCACCCCCCACCCTGGACCCCTACCCTACCCCCAGACTCTACCTAGACCCCTTCCCTATACTTAGAGCCGAAGGACCTGCCGACTGAGGAGTATGACCCCGACTATAGCGAGGACTTGGGTGACGACCTGCTAGGTGCCACGCCCCACCGAATCTCGTAGATCCTAATACACATGCTATAACTAGAATTGCTAGCGCTTTATCTTTTATGCAATAATATGATGTTAGGTTGCATGGTAGTTTTACTTTGAGCCTTATACCTTGTTGCAACCTTACTCCTGCACATCCGCTGATAGGCTAGATGCTCGCTTGTTACATACTTACTGCTTTACTCTTACTCGCATTATATCTGTGATGTGATGCCGGTGAGGGAGAGACGTATGTGCCTAAGGCACGAGGTGCCGTAAACTTGGTAAAACTAGATAATAAATATGGGGAGATCTTGGCATGTGTTTTGGGTGTGTGGTGAGGGTTGAGTTGATCGGATAGGATCCTACGACGAGTCTTTGGGGCAAGTCTTACAGAAGAGGTGCGACCTGGGCATCCCTTGTGAGAGTTACCTATGGCGGGTATATGTGAGAGGTGGACTGGGGTGTTGGTTGTCCCTGGTGAGGTGCTGTCGTGGCACGGGGAGTTGGTGATCCCCTTTCGAGAAGATATCCTGTCCGATCCCCTTAAGGACTGGTATGTCTTGAGAACCTGAACCATGGGACCTTCATGCACACCACTCGCTCCTGATGGGCGGGGGACGATTACCCAACTGACTAGGGTGGAACCACTACTACTAGGTTGGAAGGTGATAGTGTAGGGAGGTACGGGCATGGAGACCCACACCCTCCTAAGACAGTGTAGTGACCTTGGGGGCCCGGTACTACGTCTCACAGTCTCAGCATTTCGGTGGACTCCAGGGTGGCCCGGGGCTGAGTGGTAGGGTGGTACCGTACCGGTTGGGAGGCAGTTGGAATCAGCCTAGATGAGCCGGATCATTGAGGATGGCGATCTTGTGGATTACCAGGTGTACGCACTCTGCAGAGTTGATCGATCTATACGTATAGCCGCGTCCACGGATATGGACATTCCCATGACCTACGCTTCACTTGATTAGTAAGAGGAGTCCTTCTCTACCTTTCCCCCGTGTTTTGTGTTGGTTTCCGACTTTGGCCGTTGAGGCGAGATCTGAGCGGGAGTCAATCTCGTCGCCTAGTGAGAGAGAGAGTGAGATGTGATGTGATGTGTGTGATGGGTTTGGTGAAAAACATGTGAATAAGATGGGTTAAAAACCTGATGAGAATATTATTATTAAAGTATTAACTACTTGCATAGGAAACCCACAACCTAAATAGGTGTCTTTCTACTTCCCTCAATGCATTCCACTTTCCACAAAGCAATACAATCATAGGGTGGGCGATGCGTGGCCAGTACCAAGTATACTGATAGATTTTTGGCAGGTTCTGATCCTGAGTATGACTACGAGGGCGATGAATGGGAGGACTAGAGGGTTTGTTCTATGCTCGAGTTGGTTCCAGGAGATCGTTTTCCGCTGCTATCTTCATCAAATGCTGTTTCGGATGCTGCGTGTGAGTGTGTTCCGTCCTGCGTGGTGAAGAGAATAATTTATGTAAAACTCCCTATTGTACTCTGATAATCGTGTATGACATTGTGTATCACTGGGATTTGGGTAAATTGACGGATTGTTTCGTCATTTTACATTTCGTTTCTGTGGATTTTCCTTCATGAAAATCAAGGACATTTCAGGCAGTTGTGGGGTGGTCACCGGACATGGCTATGTGCACCGCCACTGACATGACAGTGCGTCGTCATGGGCTGTCTGGTGGCACCGCCACTTTTCACCCGAGGCTAGGGTTCTGGACTTGAATGCAGGGGTCACCACCACGGTCACCACTATGGTGACAGCGGTACACCGCCGCTTTCCTCTAGACGCAAGCGAAGGGGGCACCACCATGGTCACTGCCATGGGTGTGGTGTGGCAGAACCGCCTAATCAAATGCCCTCCCAAGAGTACTTGTCTTCCATTAGACACTAAGTACCCAAGGGAGAACACTAAACTACACAATTCCGTCAAGCACACCGCAAGGGAGAACTCGAAGATCCACATTTTTACATTAGGATCACAAATGAGAGAGTAAAGCTTACAACATCCTTACCATTTCTTACATCACTTTTAGTACAACCTCAGAGTAATTCATTATTGGGTTATAACAGCGGAACATAAAATGTTATCAGAGTTCAGCGGAAATGAAACCATTTAATGATAAGTTAAACATTAACATGATAAACTTTTATAACCAGGAAATGATAACTAGTTGCCAGTATTTTCATTGTAAAGCTTTTGGTGAGAGTTTTAATAAATAAACTCTACTCCGCATCGCAAAGAAAATCCTTGATGAGCCCACAATTAGGTTTCCACACACAAGTGTCAGCTTATCAGCACCTGTCACCTGCAACAGGGTAGAACAAACCCTATGTACTCAATTGTACTCCGCAAGACTTACCTGTCAGGAGGAAAGAAAAAGACTCCAAGGATTATGCAAGGCTTTCTAGCTTGTGGGTTTATTGCATTTGCAAGAAGCATTACTAAAGGTGCATCCTTATATTTCTTTTTATTAGTAGTCATTAGTAGCTCAGTAACCAACCATTCTCGGTTAGCTCAAGCAAGGGTTGAGCAATTAGAGCCATTTTTTCCATCTTTCATTTTTCAGTTCTTACTACGGTGCCAGAGTGCAGTCAAGCCGTACCGTCACATAGAAACGGCGATTCGCGAATCAATATACCCAGCTGGATGCCCCAAAAACACACACCTCACTTGCACATTAGACACAAGCAAGACCAACCCATTTCACTCCTGTCAAGGGGTCCAGGTCCCCGTCCAAACTAGGACTCCAAGCTCCCAACACTGCAGGCCCGGCCTCAGCGTGGTGCTTAGACCTCCAACTAAAACCCACCCCTAACAGTCAGTTCGGAAAGAGCCGGAACCCATGACAAGAGAGCAACAAGTCTTCCTACTCCCATAAGCAAGTATGTGCTCGGGACAATATCTCTATGACTTGACCGGGGATCCAGTGCAATGAACGGTCCTTAATCGACACAGGCGGGACAGATGCAACCTGAGCCTCGCTCATTTGCCAACCAGGTCCAAATCCAATCCAAAAACACAATCTCGCCGGGTCTCCAATTATTATCCAGATGTATTTACATTCCATGTGAGAGTAACAAGATAATAGTAACAATAATATATTTTCTATCTCTCGCGAGCGACAGGCGATCACTCGACTTCTACCGAAGTCCTGTAGCATAGCACTCTACATGATCCTAACATACTAGTAAGACTCATGGGATCAGGATATTTATATGCAAGTGGATTTCATTCAACTCCTTGAAACTTAATGCACAAGCATAAAAATGAATTGCAGAATAATAGGGGTTATGCACCGGGGCTTGCCTGGGTAAAAATATAACTAAGTTAGCATTTCATCACGGCACGATCATCACGGCACCACTTTTCTACTGCCTCCTGATGGCTTCATGGTCCATCGTTGTTCCTAATACGATAAACGCGAATGCAACATGGAAATGTAATTAATCAACGGCAACCGCAGAGCTCAAGTATGATTTCGTTCTCTCAAGCTAACGAGCTAGCTCTAATGGCTAACGTACTGGCCTTGTATCTCCGTCGATGAGTATAGCATCATTTCCCAACACACATTTTATTTACTTGAACCCAATACGTTGCTTTATCCATTTTATCGATGTAATAGATATTTAAACTAGGACTCATCAACTATCCTAGCAACTAATTATTTTGGGAGCTACAAAATTACAGAGAGGGGATAATGATGTTAGGAGCTTACTGTATAATTTTTAGAGCCAACACTGTTATCATTTTCTTACAAAAACTCTCACAAGTTTATGCTTAGCAATATTAAGGATTTTAGAATAATTAGTGAACTCCTAAAAATATTATACAACTATGTGGATAAAAATACACCAACAGATAGATCTTGATTTTAGGAACCTAATAAACTTAGTTTTACCATTTTTGGACTCCTACACATCACATTTTGAATTTACAAGTTCATAGCATTATTAGAGAAAAAGAAAACTACTTGGATACGCTAGAAAAATGAAAAGGGGCGGCACCAGCCATATGGCCCAACAACCCGACGCGGGGCGCAGCTGAGCGTAGCAAGCTGGCCCAGCCAGCAGCCTAGGCTGGGAGCCCGCGAGCACGCCCGCGCAGACATTTTTGCAAAGTAGCCCCTAGACTAGCAAGTTATTACACATCGCTTTAGAGCACTATTGCAAAAGAGTAGAGGTTCACGTTTAGACCCTTGAAGTGCCTCATCTTCTCAAAGGGCAGTCCCCGGCGCCCCCGCGCACGACGACGCGGCACCGGGCGGCACCGGGCGATTGCGCCGGCCAACTGGAGGTCACTAAGGTGCACCAAGAGGGCCGACGTCCACCTTCGGGCCAACGCGCAGCGGTGGGTGGTGACTTGGTGGCCTACGAGGTACCGCAGCCTACTAGCCACGATAGCAGGGTGTTCAGCACAGTTCACGGCCGTGACGGGGAGGTGCGGGAGCACCAAGAGCTTACCCCGGTTCCAGCCATAGCGATGGTTGGGGCGGGAGGGTGCCTAGGTGGTCTGGCCGTGACACGACCCCGCAGAAAGGCGGCGCTCCGGGCGTGGCACGACCACACCATCACCTCAACGACGCATGCCCTAGCCGCAAGGAAGCGAGCACCGGATAGGGTAAATCAAAGTAAGTTCGCGGGTACAAGCAATTGGAAAATTATTTATGCTACGGGCCTTACCCCAAGCGTGCCATCCACGGCGGCGAGATGGCCGATTGTCACGGAAACACCAAATTGGCGACCGGCGGTACACGGTCGAGCTTGGCAAGAATAGGGCACCAAGCTAACTCTCCAAGCTAACCACCAACTTGAGGAATCTCACTGCGGGGCTCGAATTTGGCAATAGGTGGGGGTGAAGAGGCGGTGGCTCTACGAACGGTGCGGCCAGGAAGGGGGGTATACGAGTGAGTCGAGCAAAATAAGCCGAGCGGCTTCCACCAAGGCATGATGAGGACATAGCCGTGAGGAGGCAAGGTCATGCAGGTGATGGCAAATGCGTGTCGGTGAGGGAGTGAAAGGAGGCAGGATGGGACAGGACCGAGCGCCAGGCACAGCGCGCGCCAAGGTGACAAGGGCACGTGGGCGACAAAGCAGGGGCGGCACGCACTGACGCTGTGCCCATGTCAACGACTCAACACGGCCACAGAGACTGCGCCAGCACTAGCACAGTAGGTGGGCAGGCGAGCTGGCGAGAGCCACGATGGCCACACAACGTCCGTTGCGAACTCTACCCGGCCCCCACGCATAGCACAGCAGCCGGCCTCCCAGACGCGGCAGCGCGGGACCTACCACAGCCAACCGAACTGGCCCACAACCGGCTTAAACATGGAGAGACTCCGGCACCAAACGTTAGCAGCGCTAGCAATGGCTAGGCGCGATGCACGCGTGGCAGAGCGCGCTCAGAGACTGTGTCGCTGTTGACACCATTTTTTGGCACGTGTCAAGATGGTCAGAGTGGGTTAATCGGTAGGAGAAAAGTTACTGTGTACGCTGACAGCCGATGAAAATCAGCTTGTAAAGAAGGTTGCCGATATGGTGGTGACCGATGGAAAGGTTGATTTAGATTGAGGCGTTGCCGATAAAGTTGAAGATGTTATTGCCAATGCCGATGAAGGGAGGCTTGAAGACTGCTGCCGATGAAACAGGAAGTATGCCGATGGAAAGGAGGTCGGTGAGAATTCCATCGTAATTAAGGCGGACAAGGAAATAGATAGGAGTTGATTTCCTTTTCTATGATTGTTAGAGTCTGATTTGTATAAGAGTCATGTGTTTTCTTAGATTTGGACTTGGTGTCCTAGTCGTATTTGGTTATGTTTCAGTAGATCAAGGTATAAATATAGATTGAAGGGCAATGTAATACAATCATCAATCAATATCAAAAACCAACTTTTACTCCTATTTACATCTATTTACTTTTCGACGACTTCGTCAATTTGCATATTTTTCCTTTTTCATGAGTTCTCATCGATTCGGTGAGCTGCATCGCTTCAGTGCGACCTTCGACGATCCTCGAGTTCCGCATGAGTACCTCTTGGCCGTGACTTTCGGGCGTATCGCTGTTGTCAGGACTAAAGTGCTCGTATCTTCATCCTTGTCGATTAACAGGTCAAATCGACTGGCACACTTTGGATATCGATTTCGGGTATTAGCCCTTTGTGTTTGCAGATCCACTTTTGTATCAACACATCTTTTGGCACGCTCGGTGGGACAAATCTGATCAATATGTTCAATCCTGAGATCGATGCGGGGAACATCATCGCGGTATCAGAAGAAGATCTTAAGGAAGAGTAGAAGTAGGCTATGGAAAAGGCTATAGAAGAATACAAACAACTTTGCCTGAAATCATTCAGCTTGAACAAGAGCGGACAAGTCATCCAGAAGCAAGATTTGTCGTTGCCTCGGCATATTACCTTTGACTCCAATCCGGGTAAACTTCAAGAGATGGTTAATTCTGTAGTAAATCATGCTTTAATTAATCACTCCAATGTGTTGTCCAATACTGTTCATAATGCTGTGGTTCGAACTCTCAAAGAAGGGCAAGCGTCACCACCTTACGTTGGGCCTGCCTATCATCAACCAGAGCCGGCATCTGTCAATACTCCATCGTCTCCCTTGGCCGTTGTGGGTACAGAAGTTACTTCCCCTCCAGTATCAGCAGGCTTACCTAATGTGCAATCTACACCGATACGATCAGACTCGATACTATCAGGAGGACGAGTTCAGCTTAATACAGATCTATCGGCATCAGCTTTGTCAGGCCCTGTGTCACAGAATAGTCAGATTCCTGCTAATTGGTGGGGATATGGTATGCCTCCAGAGTCATCTGCTTTCAACCCTGGGTTACCTCAAGTGTTTGATGCAGCAGGAAAAGCTCTTATGCCATCGGCTGTTTCGCCGATAGCTCAAGTGCCTCAATATGCTACAGCAACTACTATGCAACCAACTCCAGAAAGTTTCCAGATGCCTTTGATTCAAACATCTAATTCAAGTCCATCGGCAAGCTTACTACCGATGCAGCAGAAGGCTCCTGCTATGAGTCAACCTAGAGTCCAGTTCATGCCTCAAGCTGGTTATAATTATCCAACAATATCAGCAAATTACCAGCCATCGGCAAATTTTGTACCGATGAATTCTAATAATGGTTGGTCAGGACAGTTGCCTGTTCAACATACAGTTCAGCAAAATCAGCAGGTTGCGGGGATTCATCAAGGTCATATGCAAGCTGGTTTTCAGAATCAAGCATCGGCAGCTCAGCCGATGAATCCTTTCCAGCAGGTTAATGGACCACAAGTAACGGCAAATATGCCGATTGCTGGAGATCGTGGGCCACAAAGATACGCAGAGAGATATCAGCAAGTACCTCCTGTAGAAATTCAGCAATATCGTCAACAAGAGGCTGATGCTTTTTGGGCCGATAAGATAGCAGAAATTATGAAGGATCAGTTTGGGATAAAACCCAAGGTCAACAGTTATTCTTATCGGACTTCATACCCTCCGGCATATAATTTAATTCCTCTCCCAAATTGGTACAAGGTACCAGATTTCACTAAGTTCTCTGGGCAAGACGATACATCAACCATGGAACATGTTAATCGCTTCATTATTCAATGTAGAGAGGTAGCTAGCAGAGATGAATTAAGAGTCTGTTTATTTTCATCATCTTTGTCTGGATCAGCATTCACATGGTTTATTTCATTATCACCAAATTCTATTATTACTTGGGCTGATCTGGAAAAGCAATTTCATAAATATTTCTTTGCTGGAATTCATGAAATGAAGCTTACCGATTTGGTAAAATTGAGACAGCGTAATGATGAATCGGTAGAAGGCTTTGTGCAAAGGCTACGAGATGTAAAAAATAAGTGCTATAGCCTGGTACTGGATGATCGGCAACTTACCGATTTGGCTTTCCAAGGATTATTGCCACACCTTAAGGACAGATATGCTTCTCAGGAATTTGAAAGCCTGAGTAATCTCATGCAAAGGATCTCTGATCAAGATACTAGGGTTTTTGAACCTAAAAAGAATTGGAGCAAGAAGGTTTCATTTGTCGGAGAGGTAGAAGATTCTTATTCAGATGAAGAGCCAGTTATCGGTTTAGCTGAGTGGGTTAAGAATAAAAAGCCGATATCTTGTCCCTTTGGTCAGAAAGAGCCAGAGAAGTTTACTTTTGATATCACCAAGGCTAACAAGATATTTGATCTTCTGCTTCAAGAGGGCCAGATTAAGCTGTCACCTAATCATGTGATCCCATCAGCAGAAGAGTTGAAGAAAATTCTGTACTACAAATGGCACAATGCAACTTCACACAGTACAAATGAGTGCAAAGTGTTTAGGCAACAATTACAATTAGCTATTGAATCTAGGAGAATTAAGTTTGGTAATTCCAAGATCCAGAAGCCGATGAAAATTGATCAACATCCTTTTCCAGCGAATATGTTGGATGCTAAAGGTAAGACCAAGGTGTTGACATCAGAAGCTGCTAAGAAAAACGCATCAGTGGATCCCCAACATTGGATAACTACCGATGATGCAAAAAGCAAGGGGCTATTGGGAGAAATTAGTAGTTCCAGAAAACCCCCTCGATCTAGCATTGTGATCACCCATCGAAGGCAGCAGGAGGGTTGGCGTCAGCGAAGGGACCGATATCGATAGCAACAAGAAGAGAAACGCCGAGAAGAGTGGAATCGGCATAAGGATCATTGGAGGTGTCCGTTTTTATCCATTGTTGGGAAGAAGGTATTAAATTACCTACTGTTGAAAATTGCCCGGAGTGCAATAGTTATTATAGAGTTAATCGGTCAGAAAGGAGGTTTCAACCTGGCAATCAGGTTTTGTCTATCAATGAGCTGATCAAAGGTAGAGCATCAGTGCATGATCGGCTAGGGGGCAGACTTAGTGTACATGAGAGGCTTGGTAAACGCGCTGGATACTTTCCAAGGAATCAAGAGGAGCTTGAAGAGATGGCAAACGCAAGAGTTCCCGATGAAGAAATATTTTACAGGGATCCTAATATACGTCACGTAGAATCAACTGGGACCTGTTATCAGCCGGTTTGGAAAACTAAGCTCTCTCAATGGTGCCCAGAGGGTTTGACAAAGACACAGAAAAGGAGGATGCAGCGGGAGCGTCAGGAGGACCTATACCGAGAGGAAAATTCCTCCAATGAGAGATCTGGCAATCAGTAGTGGCAAGTGAAACAAAAAAATAAGGGCCCATTGGCAGATGTTAATATGGTATTTATGTTGCCGATGGAGTTTTTGGCACTATCTGATAATGAGGAAGAAGTCGTTTTCTCTGACCGAGTAGCTCAGTTGACGCTAGATCCAATGATGGCTGTTTTTGAGAAACCTACCGATGATGAGAGACAGCATCTCAAGGCTTTGTTTGTGAAAGGCAGAGTTGATGGGCAGCCTGTATCCAAGATACTTATCGATGGAGGAGCTGCAATTAATATTATGCCTTATGTGATGTATCAGAAACTTGGTAAGGGAGATCAAGACTTAACCAAAACCGATATGATGCTAAAGGATTTTGAAGGCAATGTGTCACCGGCTAAAGGGGCAGTGTGCGTTGAGTTGACCATCGGCAGCAAAACCTTACCAACGACATTCTTTGTTATTAATGGCAAGGGTGCATATAATCTGCTTCTAGGTAGGGACTGGATTCATGCTAATTGTTGTGTTCCTTCTACAATGCATCAATGCCTTGTACAATGGATTGGGGATAAAATTGAGGTTGTTTCTGGTGATTCTTCTTATATCATCACATCGGCGGAATCAGATACTTATGAACGAACCAAATGCATATCAGGAGAAGTTTGGGAAAAAGAGTTCCTCAAGGTTGCTGATTATGAAATTCCACCGATCCAAGAAGTCGGTTCTGAAGAAGAGTTTTAATGGATAGGTTTGCCGATGATGGAAAATTAGGTCAAGGGTTCACATCGGCTGATGATTTAATAGAAGTAGATATTGGTGATGGTGATAGGCCAAGACGTACTTTTATTAGTGCTAAGTTAGATTCCAAGTGTAAATAGCAAATAATCAATTTATTAAAAGAATATAAAGATTGTTTTGCTTGGGATTATACTGAAATGCCTGGATTAGACCGATCGATAGTTGAACATCGGTTACCTATCAAGTCTGGATTTCGGCTGTCATGGAACCGTCCAAATTATAAGAGCACAAGTACAAAAACAATCACCGAAGTGATCAAATTCTCGCACTTGAGCCCATATAACTCCGGTAGTCCAATGAAATCGCGAGGGATTTCAAACCAACCAACATACAAGCCAAGATCGTAGTGATTCAACATAACAAGTCACATGTTACAACCATTTTATAAGAAGTTCAATATACATCGGAGTTCAACATAGTTATTACAACTTAAATTGAAAAGTAGCAGAAGCAAAGTAATTTGAAACTAACATTAATCTTATTTCAAGTACATGCCAGTACCAAAGTCGACTTCCAACAAAAGCATTAGAGACAAGATAACTCAGAAGGATCATGCCCATGATCACACTCCGCCTCTACGGCAGGAGCCAACCAACTCTTGTAGTCGCCATGATACATCACAACCTACAACAAGTGGGGATAAAACCCTGAGTACGACAATGTACTCAGCTAGACTTACCCGTCAAAACTAGAAATAAAGTGACACCAGGGATCATGCAAGGCTGATATAAAGTGGGCTAGCTTGACAACATTTTGCATAAAAAGCTTAATATGGATAAGTAATCATTAATGCTTAAGCATCAAGTTAATTATCATTAACCTGTCATCTATATTAGAACCTGTACTAGAGCACTCACTTTATTAGGAGCAAACAATATTAACCATAGTAGGTATAAATTGAGGCAACCTTTCCATCGTTATCCATTTAACCATCCATTTAATTTAATGGAATCTACATTGCCGCTGCTCAAGTCAAGTGCTCACTAACCGGGAGCGACGGTGATTCGAATCGAATTCCTATCCAGCTGGAGAGGTATTTCTAACACTCACCGCGCAGGCCCCTGCCATGGTCGCACAAGCCACCTTTCGTACAATTCAGGAGTCGCGGGTTCGAATGATGTCGCATCCCCAAGGGCGACACTCTGCCAGGTGATAGGGACTCTAACCCCCCTTGGTCTCACGCCAATGTCCCCAAGCACATCCTTTCTCTCCTCCAAGATGCGACCTACCATTTGATTTGCAACCTGAACCGTATTACTCGGCTTCGCGGTCGGAACGACTTATCCGGCCAACTAAGTGTTAGACTGCGTTCAACATGACTCAAGGACGTACAGCGAATCGGTCCTTAAACGACTCAGATGGGGATAGATCCACACCCAAGACCTCCATGCCTTGTTGCTTCACTATCGTCATCCTGCCCGGTCTCGTTTCATTTTATTAACACATGGTTCCATTCCACGATAGCAAATATAGCCAACCGTGCCATATAAGAATATCCCTACATCTTGCAGGTGATAGGAAATCACCTGACTTCTACCACTTAAAGCAGGGCTAAGCATCTACTCGATCCTAGTCTATGTAGGATTCAAGGATTCATATATCTGGACAAGGAATGATATAATGCAGCAAGGTTTTCAACCAACTCCTACCACTTAATGCAACAATACTTATAACATATAAAGAATTAATTGCTTTGAAGGTAGGAGGCTTATAATGCTCTGGGGCTTGCCTGGGATCCGACACAAGTCAGTAGTTGTCAGATGACACTCGCTTGGCGAGCACCTCCCATTCTAGCACTTGTCCAGTCCTTCCGTCTTCGAGATAGGTCCACCAAACACCATCTTCGGGTTAGGCTCCAACATCTCGTCCTTCACATGGTGCATCTTGCGTACCTAGATGAGATGCTAGTTGCAAGTGTATGAATATATGGAAATACAATGGATGATGCATCACACACTAAACAAGGCAAGTACAAGGTTATCTAAATACACATAAGCACTTCACATTGCTTAATTAAACACTACACGACCTATCATGCTAAGATAGCAAGGAAACCAATACCAAACATGACATAAGATTTACAAAGTCTTAGGTGCACTAACTTCATCACCAAGGACATGAATCACACTTAGCAACATGCAAAGCAAGTCAAGATGAAGCAACAACGATAATTGGAATATGCCAATTTCTGGACTTGCAAACAGTAGCTTCATAAATCAATCATATCTGGAGTTTTATAAATCTAAATGACTTGAAAGAAGACATTATGGAAAGCTTATAAAATTCTCTACATTTCATTTATAATCATCCTAGCATGATTCCAAAGTTAATCATGTCAAATCTACACAAACACAGAAACTGGTCTAACAAGACAGAGAGCAAGCAATTCTGTAACCCAACTTTAAACAGCTATAACTCCTAAACCACATGGACAAATGCCACCAAATTTTAACAGCAGCTAGATACATAAATTATCTACAACTTTTGTATAAACAAGTTTCACAACAAAGCACATTATCATGAAGAACTTTGCTAAGTTCCCAGATCTGTCCAGAAACCTCATTTGCAAGAAATAATTATTTACTTATGTTGCAAACATATAATTGGACAAAACCAACTTTACCAACATGTCGACTAATGAACACCAGAAAACATAGTCTCCAATGCTAGATAAATTATTTTAATACATTTCTTAATTTATCTTAGATAATTAGGTGGAATTATGAACACATATCCAAGGTGCACAATAAATTCTACCAACATTACCGTGGCCTACATATGCTCCTAATAGTCTACTGTCCAAATTTCAAGACATTTGGTCAAGTATATCAACCTCTATGAAAAAGACAAATCGCTATTACAAGAATTCATGTGAGAGCAAGATGAATAAATAACTCATTCATACTACCACCAAAATTCATGAAATTTTTACCACACATCAAACATCACAGGTGTAGCATGCCACATAAATTTCACTTCATTTTGAGCCCTACAACTACAGTTATGAAAAAGACAAATACCACTAGTATTAAAAACCTAATCTGAAAATTCCATTTTTACAAAAAAACATTAAACTAAAATATGTTATATTATAGATCTACTGCATAGACAATTTCACAAGGATTCCAAAAAGTCCTCATTTGCTATTGTACGAATTTCCTATGATTTACTATGTAATTTCAAAGTTCCTACAAAATCATCACAAGACAGTCCTCGTGGCACTATTCACATGAGTCTTGGCTTCTGCAGAAAGACCCCTCCCTTTGGTCAAATTGTCACGCGAGGTCCCCGACGGGAATTGAAACAGAGGAGGCGGAGCAGGGTCATTGGGAACGGCGATGTCGGCCGGCTGAGGGCCTGCCGGGCAGCTGGGAAATGGTGGGGAAGCACTAGGGAACCGGTGCGCATGCATAGGGCTGCCAAGCTTGGTCGGAGATGGCCCTGAACGGCCTAGCCACGCCCATGGGCGGCTCCAGCAGGAGATGCTCGCCGACGTCGGTGCTCCGGCGCGGAGGAGACAGCTCTGACGAATCTGAGGGGTTCACGAGCACCGTGGTGACCTGGCACATGTGCCGGTGGTCACAGCTCAGTCGATGGTGGCCCTTGGCTTCCCGGCCACACGCACGGATGGCTGCGACCACGTCCTCCCGCGGCGGGCTAGCACCAGCAGTGGGGAACCGTGGAGGAGGGGCGTGACACGCACGGGGTGGCTCGAGGAACGCGAAGGCGAGGCCGGTTGGGACGGCGGAGGCTCATAGCAGTGGTGGCCATGGAGCTCGCTCGGCCATGGTTGTGGCAAGCTCAAGATAGACAGCGAGAGGGAGGAGGAGAATGGAGAGGGTAGAGGGTGCCGGCCTATTCACTCGACACGAGGACGCGTGGGCACAAGGTGTCGAGCAGCGAGGGCACCCGAGAGCCACGCGGCGCTTGGCCTCAGTTACGCGGGCGCTCGGCCTCAATCCGTGTCGGCCATTGCTGCTGTGCAACAATTTTAAAATTCCAATACCACCTCAAACGTACAGCTGAAACATCAACTTTCCTCTCTTTGTAACTCCTAAACCGTTTAGTTTTGGCACGAGCTGTAGTAACCAAAGTTGTAGAGCTACGCGAGGTCTCCAACTTCTCTTAAAGGGTCAAAGTCTGATTCGGCATTGTTTGCAAGATACAAAGCTTCAAATGTGGGTACCTCAAAACCGTTCGCTGCAGTTCAGTTTGCAAGTTGACTGAAACTCTCATCTTTCCCCTTTCCTATCTTCTTATCTGTGCACTAATTTGATCAATAAATTTCACCATCAGCTAGACCTACATGAGTACTCAAACTTTTCTCAAAGGATCATAGTCTAATTCGGTTTGGTTTGCAATTGATAAATCACCAAAGAAGGGTAAACGAAAACTGAAATCCGAAAATGCAGTCATCCCAGACTAACCAAATTTTTCGTCCCTGAAAACAGCACAAGATTCGATTTTGCGAACCCTATTTGACCAAGCTACGCACAAAATAAGCTCTTGCTCATTAAACAAAGTTTGTAGTACTCAAACCAAACTACAATTATTATTCAATGATAGAGGTTTGAATCAGCTTGTCTTGCAAGATATAAAGCTCCAACTAAAGCACTTAGCACTAAAACAGCATAAGGACTTAGCCAAATTTTGCAAGTGCCAATCAGCCCCTATTCCTGGCTTGTGGGCAACCTTTGAGATTGTTCTGGTCATTTTCATGAGATGATCATTAAACAACTTTTGTTCCATAACAAATTTGCTACAACTTTGTTTAAGGGTGCAGCTACAGGAAAACAATTTTAGCTACCCTTTTAAAACAGTCAAGCAACTGTGCTCTCTAGGTCAAACAAGGTCAAATCAAGGTCAACTATCACTTAGAGACTTAATTAGTCAACATGGTCAACATGAACATTGCTCCATCAAGTGTCCTAAGCATAGTTAAGGTATTGTAGAGGCTAAACATACAAATCATGCATAGGTTGCACAAGAATATAGGCCTCACATGCATTGAAACATAGGAATTAAGTGAAATGCTATAGTTGTTTCATCCCCATGTTTCAATTGTTTCACGTGTTTGTTTCAAAGTACATGCTACACATGTTTCACTAGGTTGTTCCACATGTGTCCTAGATGTATTGTACATGTTGCATTTGTATGTTGCATAAACACTAGTTCACATGGAATGTAAGGCATGTTTCCTTGTTTCAGAAGTATGTTTCAGTTATAATCCAAACAAGCATATAACTTATCATTTCATGTGACTTTTTGATTCTAAAATTCATGAAACTTTTCCAGGGATCAATATAGATAGGTACTAAGGTGAGACACATGAAGATATTGCAATAACACTACCCAAGCATATATCTTGAAAAAGGACCTATATGTAAAGCAATGGTGCAACATCCAACTTTAGGTTAGGCTCATCTCCATAGGTTGACCTTGACATTGTCATCTCCACTTAATATGTCATGTTTGAACTCAAACCCACTGCTTAATGAGGGACAAACACCTGGGGTGTTACATCGGCCACATCAGCAGTCAGCGCGCCGATGCAATCCTAATATACTTCCTGACATTAAGGCTGAAATAACTAAATTAATTGAGGAAAAATTTATTCGACAGTGTCAATATGCGGAGTGGATTTCTAATGTGGTTCCTATTTATAAAAAAATGGGAAACTTCGTGTTTGTATTGATTTCAGGAATCTCAACAAAGCCACACCGATGGATGGTTATCCAATGCCGATTACTGATTTGTTGATTGATGCTGCAGCCGGACATCAAATTATCAGCTTCATGGATGGTAATGCAGGTTACAATCAAATATTCATGGCTTGAAGATATTTCCAAGACTGCTTTTAGATGTCCAGGTCATGTGGGGTTGTTTGAGTGGATAGTCATGACTTTTGGGTTGAAAAATGCCGATGCTACTTATCAGAGAGCTATGAATTTTATTTTTCATGAATACATCGGTGCATTAGTGGAGATTTACATTGATGATGTAGTGATTAAGTCTAGGGATATCACAAAACATCTAGCCGATCTACGAAAAATACTGGAGTGCACAAGGAAGCATGGATTGAAGATGAACCCTAATAAGTGTGCATTTGGTGTATCGGTAGGTCAATTCTTGGGTTTTATGGTGCATCAGAGGGGTATCGAGATTAGTAGGAAGTCTATTGATGCAATTAACAAGGTGGTTGCTTCTGCCAATAAAACTGAATTGCAATATTTGATCGGCAAGATTAATTTCATTAGAAGATTCATATCCAATCTGTCGGGTAGGATCAAGGCTTTCAGTCCATTGCTTAAATTGAAGGCCGATCGGGAATTTGTATGGGGAGCTGAGTAGCAGTTAGCCCTAGATGAAATTAAGAAATATTTAACAAATCCTCCAGTGCTAGTTCCACCTTAACACGGGAAACCTTTCAGGTTGTATTTGTCAACTGATGATACCGTTATCGGTTCAACTCTTATTCAAGAATTTGAAGGGAAAGAATATGTTATTTATTCTTTGAGCAGAAGATTAGTGGATGCTGAGACAAGGTATTCGGCTATCGAGAAATTATGTCTGTGTCTATACTTTTCTTGTATCAAATTGAGACATTATTTGCTATCGGCCGAGTGTACTGTCATATGCAAAGATGACGTGGTCAAATATATGCTGTCGATGCTGATATTAAGTTGTAGAATCGGCAAGTGGATTTTAGCATTATCAGAATTTGACCTACGTTATGAATCGGCTAAGGCAGTTAAGGGGCAGGTTATGGCTGATTTTGTCACTCAATATTGCAAAACAGTGGACTCTCTAGAGGTTGCTCCTTGGACACTTTTCTTCGATGGGTCTACATGTGGTGAAGGAGCAGGTATTGGCATTGTATTGATTTCACCTCAAGGAAAGAAGTATGAGTTTTCATTGCCGATTGTTGCTACATCGACAAACAATCAGGTTGAATGCCAAGCCTTGATAAAAGGGTTAGAATTGCTTAAGGAGATACGTGCCGATGCTGTTGAAATCTTTGGTGATTCTATGCTAGTTATAAATCAATTGGCTGGGATTTACGAATGCCGAAGTGAAGTTTTAATTTCGTATTATGAAAATGTGTGCAATTGTTGAAAGGGTTTAGAGATTTTCGTCTTGAACATATTTCTCGATTGCATAATGAAGAAGCTAATCGACTAGCTCAGCATGCTTCAGGGTATCAGCCTATCCAAGAAGTGCTAACATCGGCAGTTGATACCGATGACTGGAGAAAGGAAATTGTCGATTATTTAAAGGATCCATCTAAAAAGGTTGAAAGGCGTATAAGATTCCAAGCCACCAAGTATGTGCTCCTTGACGATGAATTATATTATCGGACTATAGATGGAGTTTTACTCAAATGTATTAGCGGTGATGAATCAAAAAGCTTGATGGGTGAAATCTATGAAGGAGTATGCGGGGCACATCAATCAGCTTTTAAGATGAAATGGATGATTAGAAGGAATGGATACTATTGGCCAACTATTCTTGAAGATTGTTTTAAATATTTTAAAGGATGTTAGGGGTGTCAGAGGTTTGGTAATACTCAAAGAGCGCCTGCATCGGCTATGAACCCTATAATTAAACCTTGGCCGTTCCAGGGATGGGCTATTGATCTCATTGGTCAGATTTATCCGCCATCGAGCAAGGGGCATAAATTTATTCTGGTTGCTACCGATTATTTCACAAAATGGGTTGAAGCAATTCCTTTGAAAAAGGTGACATCGGCTAATATTATCGATTTTGTGAAAGAGCATATTGTTTACCGATTTGGTATTCCTCAAACCATCACTACCGATCAGGGTACTATGTTTACATCGGGAGAATTTGATGAGTTTGCTGTAAGTATGGGAATTAAAGTTTTAAATTCTTCTCCATATTATGCTCAAGCTAATGGTCAGGCTGAGGCTTCTAACAAAGGGATTATCAAGCTCATTAAGCACAAAATTAAAGAAAATCCTAAGAGGTGGCATACGGTATTAAATGAAGCCTTGTGGTCATATCGGATGTTGTGTCATGGTGCAACCAAGGTAACGCCTTATCAGTTAGTATATGGACACGACGTAGTGTTGCCTTGGGAGATTAAAATTGGCTCTAGGCGAATACATTCTCAAGATCAACTAACAGCCGATGACTATGATACTCTTATGAAGGATGAGTTGGAAGATGTGGTAGGTCATTGGTTAAGGGCTTTAGTTAGCATCGAAGAGAATAAGAAAAGAGTAGCCAGATGGTATGACAAGAAGGTGAAGATAAAGGAGTTTGCCAATGGAGATCTGGTCTGGAAGTTGATTTTACCGATTAGGACTAAAAGTTCAAAGTTTGGAAAGTGGTCTCCTAATTGGGAGGGTCCATATCGGATAAATCAATCTGTTCCTGGTAACGCATATATTCTCGAAACCCTCGAAGGGGTTGTGTTTCCTAGAGCATTAAATGGAAAATATTTAAAGAAAAATTACCCTAGTATCTGGATGGATGCACAAAAGTATAAGTGCCGATAACAGTCCTTCGGCTAGAGTTATACAGGATGTCGATGTCTCATAAATTGCCGATGCAGTAAACAAGAATTACAAGTTTAACAAGGATTGGATAGCCGATATCGTGCACAGGCGAATCTGGTCGGCTTCCCTCATTTCTTTAATGTCTTCATCAGCAACACCTTCCACAGGCTTAAGTTTCTTCTTCAAGGCCAAGGCTTTGCGAGCTTGGACGTCTCTTTCTTGCTGAAGGGCCTTGATGACATCATGAAGCTGACTTTCTTCTTGTCTGGCGTGAGTTAGTGCTGTTTCAACTTCCTCCAATTCAGCTAGTAGAGCTGTCCTCTTTGCCGATAGATCCAGAATTTTCTGCTTAAGATCGACACCTGAGTTCTGCAAGTTGCTGATACTCTTGTGCTTCTCATCGGCAATCTGTTTTAGCTGCAGCATCTCTTCCTTGAGCTGGGCTTGAGCTGTTCTATCGGTAATACGGTGAGTAGCCCGTTGATATTGCAATTGTCGGCTCTCTAGATGGACTGCTGGGAAGAGGGTTTCTTCGATATCGGCAGAAACTTGGCCATGGATTGTTTTGAAAATGGCCTTTGCAGGATCTAAATCATTCACCAATTGAGTAGTATCCTGTTGTAACAATTCTAGGAGAGCTTCTAACTTGGCGTAGATTTCTACCGATATTGTTCCTAGTGCCAAGGAAGAGCTTGCTTCTTCTCCATCATCATCGGAAAAATCGATAGCGAAGGAAAATATGCTATTGGGAGAGTCTTGTTACTAGGGAGAAGAAAGGAAGTCAGTTAAGGATAGATATGAATATTATAAATCGACTAGGTCAATCGGCTTACCTGCTTCAAGGCGATTTCCTATGCTTGGCTGGAAGGAGCGGCTTGGAGGGTGCCATGTGGAGGATCGGCAAAGCTTGCCGATGGGATATCTTCTGTGACTTCATCAGTGGTTGGCCCTTGGGGTATGATGGCCGATGGTATATTCTGTACAGAAGGGTCAACTTGCTCAGCTACGTCGATTGGCTGGCTTGCAGATGTTGGGGCAGATGTGGGGATTAGCATGGACTTCTGTCGTTTTTACTGAGCCTCGGCATCTGTTAAAGCTTTGTGCTTTACTTGGGTCTCAACAACGGTTGGCTGGGGGGCATCGGCACTTGTTGATTGTGGAACTTGAGTGCCTGGTATGCTTGCCGATATACCCATTTGTTGCTGTAAAACAAGTGTAAGATTGGATGTTTAACAGATAAAATGTAAAGTTAAAAGAATACCTCTGAAGGCTGGTTGGAGGTAGTGGTGCTTGATGTTGGAGGAGTTGCCGATGACGATCCAGCAGCGGCTCTTACACCCTGATGGTTAAATGTTAATATAGTTTGTATTGGCATGAGTAAAAATAAACAAGGTTATTACCTTAAATGCCTTAATTAGGCTTGTAGCGACAGTCAATGGAGTAGCCCTAGCTGTTGATAGTTTTGATCTGGAGGTGATAGTCTTGGCACGGACCCTCTGGTGAAGTAAAGCAGCTAGGGTGGGGGCGTTGTAGCCGATCGGTGATATTGGGGAAGCAGGTCGAAGGTCGAAGGGTTTCCCACTCTTGCTCATAGATGGTACTGGGTCGTCGACCTGACACGAGAAAGTTAGCTGCCGATATATGAAAGGAAAAAAATAGAAGGGAATTAAAATAAACTTACTGCGTCATCGGGAATGGCGTCTTCAGGGTCGATCATGTGCCGATATGCGTGAGCAGATGTTGCAAATAGTTGTTCCCTCCACTCTCGCCACCATTGCTTATATGATTTAATGATGAAAGATGCTGGCGACCAGATGGAAAGATCCACGTCTGAGATATTGGCATCGGGGGAAAGTCTCACTACCCTGCTCCATTCTGTTCCACTGGTGATTGTTTCTCTAGGCTTGATCACATCGGCAAAGCAGAGTTTGATTGGCAGTTGTCCAAAAGCCAATTGACAGGATACTACCGATGGATTGTAAAACTCATAAGTGGTATTGGTATTTTTCCCGCTACCAAATGTGTTCACTGGGATTGCCTTGGGAGTAATGATGGCCATCATGAGTTCATTATCCTGGTTTAGCTCGTCATCGGCAAAGTTGAAGAGAAGGAGGAACTTGTTTTCTTCATCGATATAGGGTACCCAAGCCCTATGGTCACGAGGAAGACCATTATAGAAATTTTGGAAGAATCTGCCGATCTAATCTTCATTGGCTTCTGTTCCAGGGAGGACAATTATGGCTTCACCAAAATTGAGAGGTGGGCGTGTTGCCGATTCCTCATCTCTGAGGACGTAGTCTTCAGCGATTTCTCGTGGGAACTCTTGAGCGAAGAAGTCCCATTGCAGGCATTTATGCATATGGGCATTTAGCCACATGTTATAAACCACCAGGGGCCTCCTAAATTGCCAATGGGTTCGCCAAGCAAAAGTTTCTGAGACACTTGGTGAAGGAGGTGATAGGTGGAGCTTAGAAGGTATCGGCCAAGCGGGAACCTTACACCATTGGCCAAGAGTTCAGCCGCGGGGAGGAAGGCATTGGTTGGTCCTACCGATCGACCGCAGAAGATAAATTTTTCTAACCACATATTCAAGAATATGGCATGTTCCCTCTGGTTAACTGTCCCGGTCCTTTGGTATTCTTGAATGTATCCTGTCCAGCCGCCGATGTTGCGGGTATTCACTCTATGTTCATCTTTTCTACCATAAATGGAGCCCTCATCGACAGTTGAGATATCCAAGCCGGTAAGCATGTATACATCGGCAAGAGTGGGGGTGGCTGGGCCATGTCCAAACATGAAGGTGTTTGTTGTGTCTGACTAGAAATAAGCAGCAGCAATCATCATTGACTCATTTTTCTGCATATCGGCAATAGATAGCCTAATGCATTGGTCTATCTTACGTTCTGCCGAGTACACCTGCATTGATCCATTTACCCTCAGATACCAATCTTTCCACCCTTTGGTGGTTTTGGGCCAGGATCGGAATGTGTCTTTCCATAGATTTAGAGAAAAGTTCTAGGCTCTAAAGGGGATTCTATTAACCTCTGCGTTGATTAAATCGGTTGGATCTAGGTCACCCATTAGACCTAGGCATTGGAAGTGTGGTTGATCGGTTGGAATAACCAATTTGTTGCGTAGTTCCTAAGTTCGGAGGATCAAAAGAATAGGGAAAAGAGGAAAAATTACCAACTGTATGGACTCATAAAGACCAAAGGAATCAAGGTAAAAGTAACAGAAGTAGAATGAACCGCAGGGACGTCGAAGTTGATCGCCATTGCTCTGAGGAGGATGAGGGCACAGGCTGGGGACTTGAGGTTGACGCTGGAAGGAGTTCTTGTTGGTTGAGGTCGCGCAGTTGTTCGTCGGAGTCGCCGCCGGAAAGAGAGAATGCCAAAGGTTGGAGTCTGAGGGTAGAAGACGAGCGTTCCGGAGAAATCTATTTATAGGCCGCTTGGAGTAGGGGTATTCTGGACTTATCTCTATGCCGCGCGCGTGTGGGTCGAGGTGGTTCAGATGGATACGGTAACTGTTCGCACGATAATCAAGGAATTGTACAGAAGATTTGATGGCAAGTAATCATGACTTGGAAGAGATCTCAGTACAAGATCTTTTAGTTCTAAAAATGGCGGCGTTATTATGTTAGGATCTTGCCGATGGGTTATTATTTCGGTATCTTAACCGTAATCGGGGCAAGAATGGTTGAAGATTATGCTATATTTACTGAGGTGTGTGAATCAAAATTAGATTTGATTAGATTCAGTAACCAATTATGTTATACTTGGAGAATGGGTTAAGATAAATGGGCGAAGATAAGCATTATCTAGGGTAAATTTCGGAGCATCAATGTTTTATACTCTGAAATTGGGGGGCATGTGTTGACACCATTTTTTGGCATGTGTCAAGATGGTCAGAGTGGGTTAATCAGTAGGAGAAAAGTTACTGTGTACGCTGACAGCCGATGAAAATCAGCTTGTAAGGAAGGTTGCCGATATGGTGGCGACCGATGGAAAGGTTGATTTAGATTGAGGCGTTACCGATAAAGTTGAAGATGTTATTGCCGATGCCATGAAGGGAGGCTTGAAGATTGCTGCCGATGAAATAGGAAGTATGCCGATGGAAAGGAGGTCAGTGAGAATTCCATCGTAATTAAGGCGGACAAGGAAATAGATAGGAGTTGATTTCCTTTTCTATGTTTGTTAGAGTCTGATTTGTATAAGAGTCATGTGTTTCCTTAGATTTGGACTTGGTGTCCTAGTCGTATTTGGTTATGTTTTAGTAGATCAGGGTATAAATATAGATTGAAGGGCAATGTAATACAATCATCAATCAATATCAAAAACCAACTTTTACTCCTATTTACATCTATTTACTTTTCGGCGACTTCGTCAATTTGCATATTTTTCCTTTTTCACGAGTTCTCATCGATTCGGCGAGCTGCATCACTTCAGTGCGACCTTCGACGATCCTCGAGTTCCGCGTGAGTACCTCTTGGCCATGACTTCCGGGCGTATCGCTATTGTTAGGACCAAAGTGCTCGTATCTTCATCCTTGTCGATTAACAGGTCAAATCGACTTGCACGCTTTGGATATCGATTTCGGGTATTAGCCCTTTGTGTTTGCAGATCCACTTTTGTATCAACAGTCGCAACCCACGGCGCGGTGTTCACGACCACGGGGCCAAAAAGGCCGAACCCGTGCCCTGCACGCATTTTAAAGTGCACACCAAGAATTAGTCTGCTCGGATGTGATTCGACCAGCTACACAGTCCTAAAGTGGGCATCGCCAGCTACCCAAAGAAACAACCGTTGAGGCCAAAGGGTGACTAATGAGGGAGAGAGGAGGATGCCAACATGGGCTTGCCAGGCTACGCTCTAGAGCGCGAACCCGACACCGCAACACCATCCACAGCGCGTTCTAGGGGTTTGTGATAATTTTTAAAAGGTTAGTGCTACCCCCAACTCAACTGTAACTTACACCACGCTCAAGTGCTAGGTTAGAAGTAACCAACTATGGAAAAACTTGATGTTAGTGCTTAAGCATTTTTGTTGGAATTTAAACGTCGAAATGGCATTGTCATGACCTCACTTTGTCATAGACGCGATCTAGGGTTAGGTAGGATTGAATTACGAATCCAATTTTTGAGCTTGCAAATTGGTGGCTAACAATATTTATTCCCCAAACATGAAAGTTGCACTTTTATCTGCGGAACTTGCTCATAAACTTTACTTAAACACAATACTCAAGTTACATTTTATTTTTTGTTTATAAAAATTATTTTTCATGCCAACAATTAAAGATACCTGTTCTACATATACGCATATTTTATTTGGAGTTTCATTATCAGTGGTACGCACTAAATAATTTAACTTAGGTTTTGATTTGATTCCTCTTAGATATTAATCTGGGTGCTAAGCATGCTCGTAACACCAGGGTGTTACATGCGACAGTGCACCGCCCTATTTTTCTAGAGAGGGTTGTTTTCGAGGACTTGGCTAGGATGGTCACCGCCATCCCTAGGGTGGTGCCACCGCCATGCCTTGTCCAGTGACCAATGGCTAGTTTCTAGCTATTGGAATTCGACTGTTTGGGAGGTCACCACCCTATCCAGTGCTAGGCACCACCCTATCCGGTGACCTTGCAGACAACAGCTCTAAAGGGCCAACATCTCTATTTGCTTGTGTGCTATAAGTAGAGGGTGTGGCTAGCCTTGGCCACTCTCTTGGCACCTTATACACTTGTGCACACCCTTTAGGAGCCGAGCAAACACAATCCACTCACTTGCACACTTGGTTTCATCATTTGAGTAAGATTGGTGAGCCTCTAGTGCATTGCATTGAGTTGCATCATCTTGTGGCACTAGGTGGAAGCTTTGGGCTAGTTGTGAGCTTGTTACTCTTGGTGTTTGCCAACACTTAGACGGCCTGGTGATTGGAGGATCATTGAGCAGAGTTTGTGATTATCTCCGGCCTTGATCAGTTGCTTGTGCGGGTTCTTGAGCTTCTCCCGGTGAAGAGCCAAAAGGTACTCTATTGGATTGCTTGTGTCATTGAGCTACCTCACTTGTGGGTAGGTTCTTGCAGCGCCCTTGTGGTGGGCTAGGTGTGTGATACCTATTAGCCACTGAACCACCAAGTTTTGGTCAAAACAATGAGGAGTAGCATGCCAGCAAGCATGTGAACCTTGGAAGAAAAATCGTGTGTCATCTTGTGATTGGATTTCTCCCAGTGGTTAAATTGGTATTCATCTTGTGATTGGTTAATTCCTCTACACGGCTATGTAATCACTCTACTCAGTCCTTTACATTTCTTGCAAACTAGTTGCCAAGCTCTTTAGTGTAGACAGTCTTTGAGCGCTTGTTAGTTTGGTTAGTGTGGCTCTTTAGTTAGTCTTTGAGAGCACACTAGCTTAGTGAGTAGTGACTTAGCTCTTATGTGTACTAGTGATCATAGCAACTAGAATTGTTGGGATAGGTGGCTTGCAACTGAAAGGACCTTGATGTCGCCTAGAGGGGGGGTGAATAGGCCTATTTAAAATGAAACTCAAACCTACTGTTAGTTTAGACGCGACACTGCTGCTCTGAAGGTGTGGCACTGCCGCACTGAAAATGCAGCACTGTTGCGCCTGTAGACAAGCTCGAACTATAATTCAAATTCTACTAAAGGAATTTTAGATCAGGTAAATTACTAAGCTTCCTGGGGCAGATAAGAGTCTATTTCACCAGCTAAATGTATGCGAAAGCTTAAGCACAAGTGGATCGGGACCAAACCCTAGAATCACCACAAACACAAGTAAAGTAATGCAAATCACGAGAACACAAGTGAGACACCGATTTATCCCATGGTTCAGCTTGCCACTAAGGCTTGTCTATGTCCATGTTGTTGAGGTTGCCACAAAGGCTTTGGGTCTCTTTCAACCCTTTCCTTATTCTCAAGTTAAGAGAATGAATTCTTGAGATGAGAGGTGATTTTACTAGCTGATTAGGGTGATTAGAAACCTCCCAGGGTTGCCACACAAGTTGGTAAGCTCCATGGGTGACGCTCTAGCCGACTAGGAGCAAGCTCCAAGAGTTACAAACATAATCCACCAGCTTGAACGTGAACCAAGTGCTTTGGTAGTTGAAGAACAGTTGGGGCTGCTCTCTAATGCACTTTGGAGGGTCAAACTCTCTTGGATTTGGAAGAGAATCAAAGGAAGAAGCTTGAGGGGCTCTAATAGTGAGTGAGGCAGAGAGAGCTGCTCTAGTCACACCTAGGAAGGGAATGGTCGATCTGAAAATAGGTTACCGTTGTGGGAGAGAAGAGAAGGTATAAATATCCCTTGCTCTCAACGTTCAGTTATGTCATGGCAATGCCGTGGCTCAACTGCGGCAGTGCCACAGTGCCTCACCTCTAGTGTAGCAGTGCCTCACCTGCCAGGCAGCATAAAAGATAGGATTGCAAAGCTTGCTGTCTTGGCTAAGGCTTTAAGGATATTTGGTGGGTAAGTGAGCACTTGGTTACACATTAAAGCTTGTATATTGTATCTCCCTTTATAGTATGGCTTTTCCTAAACTCAAGATCAATGTATCAAAGAATTTAAACACCTTTGAGTTGGTTACCGCATCCTTTTATAATTTGGAGGCTCCACCATCACATGTATTATCCTCTTTCTGAATATCACTTCATAAAGGCTTTGCAATCATCTTTATCTCATCTCTTTGAGCGAACATACCTTGAGCATGTGACTTGAACCATTTTCATATATATGAGTTCACCTCATGGCTTCAAGTCACTTCCACCAATGATTTGATCCTCAACACAATATGACTCCTCATAGCTTGATTAGTTCCTCGACTCAATGTAAGTACTCTCTTCTTCACCTTAGCCATGCTACCTCGGTCCTCAAGCCATTGCTTGCCCTTTACCTCCGCTTAGTCTCTCGAAGCCCTTTCCTTGCTATGTTCACTTTATCAAGCCATACTCAAGTCACATCATATTAAGCATCCATTGAAAAACCATTTCTTTACTATTGTGATCCTTGCTTGAATATCTTCTAGATATGAATGTTGAGATCAATCAAGCTTTAGTTTGACTGACATAGAGACATATATGGATCAACATCAATATGGTCAAGCCAATTCATGATTCCTTATATCCTCTTCATTTTGGCTTGACACTCCTAACACTCACTTCAATATCTATCTTCATACTTCTAGCTTGATCAACTCAATGCAAAGTGATTTTCCAAATCTTTATCCATACAAGCAAACCAACATAGACACCGACTTATATCCAATATGTCCTTTGTCATTAAACCTTTGCTTGGTATTTCTTCACTTTTGCATTCTTTACTCATTCATCAATCCTTGATCAAGGTTAATCCACTATCAAACTCTTCTTGTTCATACAAAGCAAGCCATTATTGAGACCAATCCAAAATCATCAACTCATGCCTTATTTACCATTTGTCAAATATGCTTGCTTTCACATGATACTATGATGTCCCACAACATAGAAGCCATTTCATTAATTCTATTTGCATTATTGTTTTGTTCTTGAACTAGATTGTTTCCATAATCTTACAATACAACAATACTCAATTTTGGCCTTCATTTCAACACTATGCCGAATACCATCAAGCTTGTCTTCTTGTTGAACCTTTGATACATCTTGTTATGCAATATTCATGTATATGCAATATACTTAATTTCCTATTTAACACTTAGCAAACTTGTTAGATCTTTAATTGTGTTGTCATTTAATTTGCCAAAACCCACTAAAGGGCTAGATGCACTTACAATCTCCCCCTTTTTTGATTGATAACAACACAATTAAAGCTTATAAGGGATTGATAAATAATAAGATTTTGAATCCTATGATATAGTGAGCTCCCCCTAAATGTGTGCATAGAATGGAATTTCAAATTTTGTCCTTGAACTCCAAATGCATATATTCAAGATAAAGTGTGGGAACTCTTCTATATCTTAGCATTCGTGGGGTGCAAGGTGTCATCATGATAAACATGATGCTCATGGTAGTTCATGCACTCAAGAAGTTTCTGAAGCTATCATGTGCGGCACTTCCGCGAGTGAGCGCGGCACTGCTGCACAGTGGTAGTCAGAGAAAATATACAATACACCATTCAAGGCATAAACATCACACACTAGCATATATGGTCTTTATCAAGAGCATCAGTTTAAGCTATCCTTGCACATACCACACAATAAAAATTGAAAAATCCTATATGCCTCTCTTTTACCCCTTTAAATCCACATATCGATCTCTCCCCTTATACTCTCTCCCAATATTTCTCCCCCTTTAGCATTAATCTCCAAAAAGGATCTCTCTACCAAAAGAAAGAAATAATGGTAGACAAGTGAGGGCAAGAGGTAGGTAAAACTTTAGCATATAGGATTTCTCTCCTGAGTTTTCTACCAAACAAAGTATGGAACATGTTAAGTCAAGATTCTTGAAAAGTTAGCATATTTGGCTCATACCTCACTTAGATGACACTTTTAACATGAGACTAACTCATGCCGTCACCACAAGAGGTATCAACCAAATATCTAAAGAGTTCTCCAATCGTCACCATAAGAACAAACTCATGGTGTGATTCGAAATATTGCATACACATGCACACATTAGCATGTAAGGGCCTAGATGCACAAAGGTAGTACAAGAGTTCATGGAGCGATATACCTCTGTTCTAAGCCTCATAAATTCCATCGTGATCATGAAATTTTGAATTTAGTGCTTTGATGAGCTTGGCACAATACCAAAAGACTTCATTTTTGCCCATCTCTCTAGATCATAGGAGATATCACAAACTTGTGCTTGATCTCAATTAAAAGTCCACTGTTAGCTCTTGTTGCCACTTTGAGATACCAATCGAAGACATATTTCTTGATATACCAAATTGAGAGATTATCCACCAATACCAATTGAAATACGATCTTTACAATTTTGACACCAATTGAACGAATCTTCACAAGTTGATACCAATTAGAATGGATTCTTGTATCTCACAATGTCACCTAGAAAATGCTCATAAAGACAAGAGATAGCATTAAATTGCACAAGCTATAGTCTCACAACTAGTGACCATTTTGGATGTGGAAGGCATGTAGATCACTAATTGCAAGACCTCATAACATAGAGTAAATTCCCCTTTTTGACAGTGCATACATATATATGTGGAAGGCAAGAACATATGCACTTTTTGTCAATTAAGTCCAAACAAGGGAATTTAAGCTATATTATGGAGAGTGGCTACACAAGAGATAAAATTGCAATCCAAATGAATATGAAGCATAACTTTACCAATTTGGATTGAGTTAATATAGCATACCCATGAGAAACTCATTTCTCACCAAGAGACTATACAAATTCAATAGAAGAAAAGGTTAGTCTCAAAGACACAAGACATAGAATGGGCTCCTCTTTAATATGTGCATCAAGTACTTGAATTACTTGTGGAATGCACATGAACCAGTTTAAGAGTCTGGAGGTGTTCATCCTATATCCTGGTCAAGGCATAGTAAAAATTTGCAATAATTGAAATTATGCCAAAGAACATATCACCACCAAGGTAGATAGATCACCACACAAGTTTTTATTGATATGACCATCGTAAGTGAGACTTCAATGATTTAGATGGTCATAGTTCTTACTTTATGAAATGTGGTGAAATTGAAAGCTCTTGTGATCATCCAAGATCCATATTAGGTTCCTAATTCTTTCTTTACCTAAAGCAACTCACACAGAGAGCAAAAGGTAAAATTCATGAAATTTGCAAATTGTGAACTAGGAGTTACCACTCTTTTTTTGACAAGATCCTGGGTGATCAATGGGATGGATCATGTTCACTTGATGAGCTCTAGAGAGGAGAAATAGCAATGAAACCCCACTCTTCAATTCTTTTCTCCAACTCATTCAAATCTAGTTCCAATAAAGGATTAGGGCATCCGAGACTAAACTAGGAACACTTGGTTTATAAAGACCAAGACCTCCTAAAATAACCTTTGGAGCACCCAAAGATTCCATTGGAACCATCCATCCTCCTTTGATGTTCTTTTTCCAATGTGTGTGAGACTACTCAACATTAACTTTGAAAGAAATCATTAGTCCCACAAGATATAGGCTGAACTCTCCCTCAATTTGTGCATGCAAGAGTACACAAAAGTACACTTATGCATATCAATAATATGAGGTCAAGGGAAAAGTTTACACTATATTTCAACTGATTCAAAGTCCTTCAGGTTGCTTGCAGTCCAATTAGTTTTAGCTAATTCCAGTTGCTTCCAATTGATTTCAAATAATTCCAATTGATTGTAACTCATTGTTGCTACATGTAACTGCTGAAGTCAACTAGTTTCAATTTATCTCAGCTACTGTTTCTAAAGGCCTGC
Organism: Saccharum spontaneum; assembly: GCA_022457205.1. Taxonomy (NCBI): domain Eukaryota; kingdom Viridiplantae; phylum Streptophyta; class Magnoliopsida; order Poales; family Poaceae; genus Saccharum; species Saccharum spontaneum. The sequence continues at coordinate 50,510,310 of CM039589.1, read as the reverse complement.
AACTGATTTCTTCTAGTTCCAACTATTGTAACTCATTGCTGCCACTTGTAGCTTCTGAAGTCAACGGGCTTCATCTAGTTTTAATTGATTTCAGCTGCTGTTTCTGGTTTCATCTAGTTTCAATTGATTTCAGCTGCTGTTTCTGAAAGCCTACAAAGGATCTCTTCAAGTTCCAACTAGTTGCGATTGCTTGCTGCTTCTTGTAATTTGATTGCAACTCCTTTAGACCTTTGTGTGAGTCTTTCTCTTTCATTGCAACTCCTTTAGGCCAAAACTGACGCTTCTCATTTTTACTATTCTTCATGACCAACTCGAGAGCCAACTTAATCTAGTTGTTTCAATGCAATCCAATTCTGTACAGTGAGTTTAGATTCTGTCTCCCTTGAAGAAAAATTCATATCTCCCAAAATACTAGTCCAATATGCATGAAATTTGGTAGAGATGTGCACCCATGAATCCTCTAACTGTTGTGAAAATTTTAGCTCATTTGGACGCCATTTGGTTAGTCAAATCAATTTTCTATCAAAATTGCTAAAGTCTGAAACTGCAGTGCTGAAGCTGACAGAATTTAACTCAAAAAACTGACTTTCTTCTTAAACCAATCTTTTTGCCAATTGTACATCAACAAGGACTAGATGTGTATAGCATGCTCACAAAGTTTCAGGCTAATTCATCAGTATTTGAACTTTCAAATCCATGCTTGAAGGCAGCCAACTCAGAATTTCAATTTTCTGGACAGATTTGATAATTCTCAATTATTTTCTTCTTCTTGTTCAATCTTGAGGTGAATTTGGTTGAGAATACTCACAGGATGTCATTTCCATTCAGTCACCTTATCAATACCTGTAGTTTTGTGAATTCTTCCAATATAGCTTATCCAACTCAACCTCAAACTTGATTTTGTCCACACTAAGAATTTTGTCTCTTTGGCCTCTTGCAATCTCATCTTACTTTAGGTGAAGAATAACTATTAGTCTTGTGATTTATTTAGTTCAACAAGCATAACCTCTTCTTCTTGATTTTCTATAAATAAGCTCTACATAAGAGGGCATTAGCAACACAAGCATTAGTTTCTGATTTAGTAACCTTTTATGTATGGAAGGCAAATGGGTTACTAAAATAGAGAAACCTTGTAACATGGACTAAATCTCCCTTGATGTCTCATGCACACTCTTTTGAGTGGAATGGGAATGTGAATATGCATGATTTGTCAATTAAGTCCAAAGGGTAGATTTAAGCTATATTATGGTGAGTGGCTAAAATAGATGAATCAAATCCAAATTAACTAGAGAGAATACATCACAATATTTTGGATTGATAACCTTCATATGATAGCACACTCCATTTGAGAAACACATTCTCATTTAGTGAGACTACACAAATCACTTAGAGAGAAAGATTAGTCTCACAACACTAGTTATAGAGTAAATTCCCCTTTGGTAAGTGCTCTAAGTATTTGAATTCCTCACATAGCACTTTATTCATTTAAGAACTTGAGATTTCACTCTATGTCTAGATCATGGCAACAATAGAGTAATCAAATTGAACTATGCCAAGAAATACTTACAACTGTTAGAGCATGTAGATAGCCATAACATGAAAATGAGAATTTGGCAATCTAACATTTGTCAAGATTCCATCAAGTAGAGAGTTTTTGAATTATGAGTGATACATGCCTCTACTTGAGCTTGATTATTTATTTCTTGGCTTTCTTGAAATTCTTGATTTGAACTCCACAAAGGAAACCCAATTCATGTATGTTGCTTGGTGTGGATGATCAATTCAATTCTAATCATACTTTTCTTCCAAAATGACCAACAACCAATGTATATCCTTAAGTGCTTTATTTTCCTAAGTGGCTACACAAGACACAAAGGAGTAAAATTTAGAAATAACATGCACTTATGAATTTAGGGATTACCACTCCTTTTCTTTGGTGAGCTCTTGGTTATGGCACTAGAGATTGGTCTTGAGTTGACCTTCCATTTTCATCACATATAAATGAATCACTTCCATCATGAGTTTCATCTTCTTCTTGCTCAAAGATGGATTGTAGGTTTTGTCCATGAATTGGACTGATGTCAGCTGCTACTATCTGCATGGGTGCGGCAGTGTTGCTCCTCTGTGCGGCACTGTTGCTGCCTGGCACTGCTGCTTGTGTGAGCGGCACTGCTGCTCATACTTCAGCAGCAGGTTGCAGATCAGCTATGACATGAGGAGCCTCCACTTCTATAACATGTATTTCTTGTGGTCTTATATCACCAATGGCCATTTGCTTAATTGCCTCACAAGGTGGTTGCTCATACCTACAACATGAATAAGATCTTGCTATACTAGAGAGCCATTAAAAGCATCATATGGCAAAAGATTCATTAAACTTGAAATACTCTACCCACTCTTAACAATTCATAAACACACACATATTTGTGAACTACTAGAGACTACACAAGTCAAGTGGCTAGTTAAGAGGCGTTAGGTACTAGTTACCAAGGTGAGTATGAAGTTAGAAATATATCCATCAATTTATCCTTGGGTTAATCTTGAGAGGATATATAGTATGAATAAGATTGATAGCTTGAGATGATATTTTCAATAAACTTGCTCAAGCACCCCAAGGCTTCATATCACCTTCAAGTACCTACGACACTCATCAGGCACACATTGGTACCCAAACTATGTTGGGTCCATTAAGGTTAGTCATAGGAAACTTAGAAACCCAAATGGCCTTTGTGCTAGCACGTGGTGAACAAATCACCTTTCTAGCACAAGTGTCATTTTTGGGCCTCCTAAGCAAATTTGAATCAATTAATGAGTTGAGCTTAGGAGTGTTACCCATGTGTCGATGTTTTGGATCACCGACTAGTAAATTTTGTATTGTGCGTTTGACCCATATGGTGTGCTAAGAGGACACAAGGATGTATACTGGATCGGACGAAATATCCCTACGTCCTGTCATTGCTACTCGTGTTACTAGCACTGAAGTTTACAGTAGGGGTTACAAACGGGCAAGAGAGGGAAGGAGTCCCAAGTCTGTGTGTGGTATGTCGAGTGGGGTTGAGTTGCTTTCCAATGGCTTGAGAGCGTTAGAAAGACTTCAAAGAGCCTTTTTTGTTGGGGCACCTAGCCTTCCCTTTTATAGACCAAGGGAAGGACCTATGGTACATGAGAGAGAGAGAAGGAAAAGAAAAAACAGAAAAAATAGAGAAGAAGAGGGCCCTAGAGCCACGTCATCCTTCTCTAATGGGCGGGTCCCGCTGGTGGTGTAGACGATGACGAGGATGGCTCCACGTCGTGATGTAGATGACGATGGGGATGGCTCCATGTCGCGGCCCTGTTTGCCACCGGCGCCACATTTGGGCATCGTCAGTCAGTCATGGTGCCCCATCCCATCCTAGTGCATGGCGTTGTCAACAGACTCCCCTAATAGAAGCCATACAGGGGTTAGGCAGCACAGTGCTAGCCTGCCTAATGCTATGGGCGACATGAACCCCCAGGTATTGCCTGTCATGGTTATGGGTCACGTCGAGGCATGCCTACTCCCTTCCTGGTGTCAGAAGTCTGACCCCCAGACTCAAGCTTTCATACCCATAGTGGTTGGAGATTACACGGGCCCCTCTGCTAGGCCCGCGCCTCTATCCAACGGCTAACACGCATCCTCGGGGTTGGGCGAGTCGGGATCTCCCCTTGTAGGGTCGGAAGAGGCTGAGCTCATGCTCTTGGTGTTGGGCTAGGCAGAGCTCCCCATCTCAGGGTTGGATGAGGCGAATCTCGTGCCTCCTAGGGTTGGACGAGGTGGACTCCACGCCCCGGGGTCAGAGGAGGCGGAGCCTATGCTTCGGGGAGCAGATGGAGCCACGATCACGCCCCTTAATTGTCTGGGCAAATTAATCCTTGATGACCATCAGTGCCCCTTCTTTGGGTACCCTAATATCGGTACTCGATAGTATCCCCCAAGCCTATGGAGGAGTTGGATACTCCTTCGTAGGCTTTTTCCACATGGGAAGACTCTCGAGTACTTGCTACGGCTCATAGGGTTCCTTTAGTCAGGTCGCGATAGTTGATTTACTGTTCGTATGTGACCACGCATCGGGTCTCTTTGCAAGTCCAAGCCCCCGAGCCCCCACATGTAGCAAGGGTCCGATTGAGGGTCTGGCTTGTCTTGTGATCGTTCTTCCTCAAGCATTTTCTTAGAAAAATGGAGGGGTAATGTTTTCCTCAATAGATGAATCATGGTGCTCGGTGAACTACTGACGGGCTAGTTCGAGTGGGGCCCTGGTTCTCATTCACAGGGATCCGGTATATGTCGGCTGGTGACTGGCTCCAGATTCTTGATGGTCGATCCATATAGTTCTCAGGTCCATTTGATCGTTCCTAACGGCTCGTTGCCTTTCTTTGGGGAAAACCATGGACCGTGTGCAGTCAAGACTTGAATGTGGGTCAGGATGCCCTTGGCACTCGTGTGCCCAGGTGCAGGCCACTAGTGGGCCCATTCTTTTCCACCCCTTGCTCTAAAAGGTGCCCTAGAGTGGCTATCAAACCCATTAATGGGCCAGCCTTTGAACTCCTGGACCTTAATGGGCTATAGGAGCGTTTTCTAGCTCCGTATCCCTCTTACCTATAGCGGTTCATGGCCCATTGGGTGGGCAAACCGTCACTCAGCACATCCTTCGAGGGAGTAGCCAGGGGTGGCATGTGCATGATCCCTAGAGAGGTGTGATGATGAAACACAGTAGGCACGTGGATCTAGGTGGATGGTTCGCCTCCCATTATGCCTTTTCCTATAAATAGAAGCCTTGCGTCCCATCTTCGATACACCTAACCGCAATCTTGCCTCCTCCGCTCCACCATCGCCAGCGCTATGGTTCCTTGCTCTCGCTCCTCCACCGCCGACGAAGCTCTTGTTCCTCCGCCCTCGCTTCCCATGGATTCATGGCACTGCTTCGACTCACCCACTCGCACATGGATGGCCTCATCAGGTGTGTTCTCCTCCTTGCGGGGTCCACGATGATGGAGTGGCTCATGCCTGGCAGTGAGGATGCGTCAGCGCTGCCCGACGGGTATGTTGTGGCATTCGTGCCCTTCCTCGAGCACGGGCTCACAAGTCCTCCCCATCGGTTCCTCTGGGGGTTGCCGCACCACTACAATCTGGAGCTACATCACCTGAATCCGAACAGTATCCAGCGCATCACGGTCTTCATCGCATTGTGCGAGGGATACCTAGGGATCGAGCCCCACTTTGAGATGTGGAGGTACTTCTTCGTCGTCTCCTTGTACAAGAAGAGGGAGAAAGGTAGGTCAGACCAGTCAGTGCTGATGGGGTGTGTGGGCATCCATCTCCGAGGCAGCCGAACCAGCGAGGCGCTCTAGCTGTCCCAATCCAACATGGGGTGCCACACGCAGTGGTTCTACCTAAAGAATGACGCTGTCGTCCCTCTGCCAGAGATCACCGGTCGCCTCATTGAGGAGGCGCCACAAGTGTGGATGTGGGGGGCCCCTCGATAAGGAGAAGAGGAAGCTCGCCGACCATTTGAAGGCCATCGCACTCCTAAGGGACTGCAGCAACCGCGGGACTGGCGTCATCAGGGCGTACCACATGAGGAGGGTGGCGCCGCTAATGGCACGCGCCCTCTCATTGTATGAGATGGTGCCCGAAGCACCGCTCGAGGGAATGGTGCTCAGCCACGAGCCGCTCCATGACATCGAGGTCACGCAGTGCATCAAGTACGTGACCCAGGCCGTGCCGTGTTCTGGGGACGTGGCGACGTCGGGCGACCTTGAGTTCGTCTTCCCGATCCCCGGGCACCCCACGATGCGGCCGAACGTGAACTTCATTGAATTTGTAAGTTCCTTTTGGTTTTTGTCCCCTCCTTCCCCCCTCCTTTTTGACCCCCCTGACACCATGATTCAATTTTGAAATCCAGGATCCACAGTCGGGTCTCATCTTTTAGCACATCGCCACGCCGCTGTCGAAGGACACTGCCATGACGGTGGCAAATCGCACTGAGAATGAACAGAGGAAGAAGGATGATAGAAAGAAGAAGCAGGCGAGGAAGCAGGCGAGGCTAGATCAAGGTAAACGGTGCCAGGGCTCAGAGGAGGAAGAGGATGAGGAAGAGGCTGAAGAGGAGGAGGAAGCTTATGGCTCCGTGTCGCCCATCCCATGGGAGGATCGGTGGATGAGGAGGAGCTGACAGGCAGCAATGCGTCCCTGGGAGGACCCTTCCTATATCATGTTAGGGAGGTCGAGCCCCCAGAACCAATGGAGATGGGCCACTTTGCATCGTTCGGGCCCTCCGAGCAAAGGGAGGGCTCAATGCAGCCACGCGCCAATGAGGCGCAGCTGGGGTCCGGTAGGCCAACCCCAAAACATCACCATCTGGTGGTGTCGAGGTATATTAAGAAATTTCTTCGCTCCTTTGTTCCAATCAGCTTTTACCGATAGTTGAACGTCACACCTTCTGTAGCGCTAGTGGACGTGGGGCTTCCCTGTAGATTGCACCGAGGAAGACCCTCACCCTTTAGTCAAGATGCCAGGGGTCAGCCGGTGCTGCGCTAAGCGGGAGTGGTGCTGGGACGGCCACGGCGCCCACTAGGGGAGTTTTGCTGGCGACGACAGCGGCGTCCATGGAGGGGCAGACTGAGGAGGGTACACACAGGGCACCCACAGGGGAGGCGGTGTGGCCAGGCATGGCCGTGATGCCACAGGTAGAGACGGTGGTGCCCAGGGCAGACGAGTCACAGCCAGGCGTGACCGCGATGTCACAAGTGGAAGCGGCGCAAATGGGGCCACCACCTATGCAGATGTAGACGGCCACGCCCCTTATGGAAGCGGCATAGCCAGATGTGACCGTGTCGTTATGGACAAGGGCGGGGCAACCAGAGTCATTGTCTGCGTAGGTGGCCATGCCCACGGCGGGGCAAACAGTGGTGAATGTGGCTCGGGCGTCTTTAGTGACTGTGGTTTTGGGGTAGACCTCCGTTTCTACACCGTTTGCCCTCCTACCACCGGAGGGGCCACCCCAGAGGAGGTGGCACCGATGGAGGGGTCTGCGTCGCTCAGGGCCAATGTGGGGTCATCCCGGGCTCTGGTCTATGCGGGCGGTGACCTGCATGCGTGGGGAGGACCCGCACTCTGGTGGGTTGACCGATAGAACCTGGAGGCGACGCTCTTCACCCTCGATGATGCCACAGAGGTGGGAGATTAGGAGAGAATTGACATGGGGGTCGAGCTCACGGTCTGTGCTCTGAACACGGTGCTGGGGTCGCTGTGTGACGTCATCGACCCGATTGGCCAGGTATGACGTGTCTACGCTCCCAGTCTTGATTTCCCCTTTTGGTGCTTCTAACTTGTGTTTTCTGTAGTCTCTTATGGTGCACAACTAGGAGAAATCCCAATTTCACCGCTAGCAGAAGGGCGCCTGGGATTGCCTTGCCAAGGTGGCGCTATTGTACAGGTGGCTGATCGAGCAGCTCGATGCTGCCCATTAAAAGGTGACCGAGCTGGCCCCTGTGACCGAGGAGGTGGCCAGTCTTTGAATCAGGGAGGTGGACGCTCATCGGTACACCAACGAGGCCAAGGAGAAGTTTGCAGCTCTGGTCAAGAGGGCATGCCTGGATGATACGGAGTTTGAGCGGGTTCAGAAGGAATGGGACAAGCTGCTCCAAACCATGGTGAGACTCCGGTAGGAACGTGCCGACACCCATCAGTGGATTGACTGCCTCTTGGGTGAGGTCAAGAGGGATAGGGAGAGGGAGTTGAAGATTGCGACCGAGGATGTGATTGCCAAGCTCACCGCGGAGGCCAGCTAGTGCCAGGAGGATATTTGTGGCCTTAATGCTAAGGTGAACTAGCAACGTGAAGAGGCACGCAAGTTCCAGGATCAAGTGAGAGGTACCTCTTTATTCTCCCTTGTCACCCCTGCGGTTGGTTTTTTGATGCGGCTGATGTGTGGCTTGGGCAGGTCTCGACAATAGACTCATGACAGAGGTGGTAAAGAGCCACGGGTTGGAGAAGGAGCTAACCGAGGTGAAGGACACCCTCTAGAAGGAGAGCGATGAGCATGATACCTTGCGTGTCACCATCAGGGTGGTCTGTGATGACGTCGAGCTAGCCCTGGCGTAAGTGACAAGCTCGCTCGTGGTTCGTGTTACCTGGATCACAGACCGGGCACATGAGATGACATGGAACACGCTTCGCTTCGACATTCAGCACTCGTTCTCATTATAAGAACATCAACCTAGAGGCGATGGGCCAAGGGCTTCGCGCCTGGCTATGAAGATGCCGAGATGGATGAAATCGAGAAGACAGTGGCCATCCCTATGTGAGAATTAGCTGATTAGATAGAGGGTGAGGTTATCCCTCAAAGAGGTTAACTAGTCAGATGAATCAGGCTGTAGTGGCTAAAACCTTGTAACGAACAAGTATTTTGTTTTAAGTTTGGTTGAATAAACTTTTAGCTTTGTCGTTTAAGCACTTGTCCTTTTTAATGTAAAAAGGTTTGATGCGATCCGGCCCGTTCTAACACTATGTTAGAAAGTTCAAAGTGCGGACAAAAAGCTCTGATCACACTGGTGAGCAAGGGCACCATAGCCGCTAGGGCGTAGGCTTCTTGCGTTCTGACCAACTTTAGTCAGTGTCCATTCCCGTGATTCTTACTTCTAAGTCTTAATGTAAGAAGGGGTCAGCTGCAAAAAGTGCTCATGAGTATTAGATATGCATATCAGCCCCCGAGTGAGGCCCAACCCCTGACCATTGCTGGGGTCGGTAAAAGGGTTGGTACAGTCCGATCTATTCCAACGCCAAGGTTGCTGTTGGGCATTCTTAACGTCACTACCAAAAGTAGACTTAGTTTTCTAATTCTGATAACGGCGCCAAAAATGCCAAACCTATCCCTCATGCCACTTAAGCCAAGTTGTCATCCCCAGCATGACATGAGAGACGCGGTATTGAAATATGCATTTGCTCATCAAGATAAATAATAAAAGGGATCTGCAAGCGCACAGATTAATACCGATGTAGCATTTTAACCAGGAAGTATTCCAGGTATCGTTATTTATATTTTTACCACTGGGAAGGGATTTCTAAGTATCATGGTTGATAATGGAATGAGAATATGGAACTGAGTACACATCATTGCATGTATAACCGAGAGTATTTATCAATCTCTTTATACAGGTATAAATGTCACATTAAGTAAAGGTAAGTGATAATGGTGACAAAGATAATTAATCTGATCAGCTAGCCACATATAATAATGATAAGCACCTCAACAGATATTCTAGCAAGTCATTAGCATGGAATTAGGATGAACTACAAAGATATTCCCTAAGTTATTATTAACTATAGAGTCTAGCATATCATAGTTAGTGCAATTATACTTAGCAATCATGGTGAGAAAAGACTATATCCATGCATAGTGAATATTAGCAAGGAAGATGAAGAACATAGCAATCACTCCCCTGTAATAGTGTTGCTCTGCCTGCCCTATACATGAGAGGGGGACTATATAAGAATCAACGAAGCTGTCACTATCGCGAACTACCCCACAATCCGGCACATAGGGTGCAATCGCAGATAAATACGGTATAGACACCATGTCTACACAATAATTATCATTCACCCACTGTACACATGGATAAACGCTATACGATCCTAGGCATGTATATAATTCCAATCTAACTAAGCCAAGCATATAACTATGATAAACTAAGAACAATATAATTGCAAATATAATCAAGTAGAGCAAAGTCATAATCAATATATTGAAATAGAACAAAGTCATATTCATAATATTGAAGAACAATGATGAACAATTGAAGAACAATAGAGGAATTACCAAGAATCCTCTTGACAGATCCGGGAACCAATCGAAGTTTGACTCCTTCTAGTTCTAATCCTATGTAGCTATGCTAACTAGAGATCTAGTTGATGTGGTGGCTCTAGGGCTTGATCAGAGGCTCTCCTCCTGAATTAGGGTTTGAAGTATGAGACGAGGGCCTCTCCTCCAGGGTCAGGGGCCTTGCTTGTATAGCCCTTTCGGATGAATCTGGGCCGTTGGATCAAACCGACGTTGATCGTGCGGTTTTCCTTGATCCTCTAGGTCGGTGGAGCATAATCCTCGAGGCGGAGCCTGATTGGCTGAGCCAGCAGGGCGGGCGCCCTCGGGACTAGGGTGGGCGCCCTGTCCCCGGCTCTGTTACGCCTCCCGTTCGTTCTCGTGGCTTCTGGACTCTTCTAGATGTAAGATAATTACGTGTTCGGTTAATATCCCGTCATTAATCCGACATGTGGGCCTTTCTTCCGTATTTCCTGATAACCCCCTGCAGAAATAGATAAACAGCAAAACTCGTGGAATTCTGTCAGATAAAACCCTAAGTCTAGGTGTTGGTTTCATTTGGATCCTTTTCTCTATTTATTTGATAGTTATAATTGATACTTAAGGACCGTCAACAGTTGCAAAGTTTGAGGTGCGGGAGAAAAAGACTCTGATCACGCTAGAGAGCAAAAGCACCATAGCCACTAGGGCATGGGTATTTTGCGGTCCACCCAGTTTAAATCAACGTCTGTTTTTCGCAACCTCTTGCTTTGAGTTCTTAACATAAGAAGGGGTCAGATGCAAATGGTGTTCTTGAATATGTATTAGATACCCATATCAGTCCCTAAGTGAGGCCCAACCCCTGGCCGTCGCTGGGGTCGAGTGTCACTAAAAACCAAGGGGATGACAATGGAATCGATAAGGGAAAGTAATTTTTATTTCAGAAACATGATTTTTCTCAAGTACGTTAACAACTTGGAAAAAACTATGGGTAGAAGCGATGTAGCTGCTCAATACTCCACGCGTTAGTGAAGATTTGGCCATTGATGGTCTTGAGCTTGTAGGCACCCGGTCGAATCACCTCCATGATGATGTCAATGGTGAGCTCCTACTGTTGTGCCCTCAGCTGATCCATCTGCGGATAGGGTAGAACCCTAGCACCGTCCTCCTTCCCACCCTCATCGTTAGGGTGAGCCGGGGGAGGTACACCGGAGAGAGTGGCTCTCCTTTGGTGAGCTGTGTCATGACGTTAGCAAAAGAAAAAAGAAAGGTGACGTAAGTCCTCCTAGGACAGCTAAGGTCCTAGGAAGATGGTGAGCTGGCGTTCAAATCACCCATAGTTGAAGTCAAGAAGCACACGCCCCCAGGGACACGGGCCTCTAGGGCATGCAGCTGTAACTCCTCAAGGGCCTCGATGACAGCGTCATTGTCGACAGAGCATGGAGGCTGAACGGGGGCTAGAGCCTGTGTCAGCCCTTCGTTTACAGAGACTAGGAAGTCAGACTCTCAAAATGCATGTGTGCACCTGGGGTCCAGCTCACACTATGGCTAGCCATCCATGGCCTGATGAAAGTGATGAAAGGCGCAAAAGGCCCCTACCTAGCGCGCCAACTATCGGTGTTTCGGATCACCGACTAGTAAATTTTGTATTACGTGTTTGGCTCGGATGGTATGCAAAGAGGACACAAGGATGTATACTAGTTCAGGTGAAATGTCCCAACGTCTAGTCGCTGCTACTCATGTTACTAGCATTGAAGTTTGCAGTAGGGGTTACAAAGGGGCGAGAGAGGGAAGGAGTCCTAAGTCTCTGTGTGTGGTATGTCGAGTGGGGTTGAGTTGCTTTCCAATGGTTTGAGAGCGTTAGAAAGACTTTGAAGAGCCTTTTTTATTAGGGCACCAAGCCTTTGCTTTTATAGACCAAGGGAAGGACCTGGGGTACACGAGAGAGAGAGAAGGAAAAGAAGAAAGAAAAAATAGAGAAGAAGAGAGCCCTGGAGCCACGTTGTCCTTCTCCAATGGGTGGGTCCCACTAGTGGTGTAGATGATGACGAGGTCGGATCCACGTCGTGATGTAGATGACGATGGGGATGGCTCCATGTCATGGCCCTGTTTCCAACTGGCGCCACACGTGAGCATCGTCAGCCGGTCATGGCGCCCTGTCCCATCCTGGCGCACGGCGTGGTCAATAGACTCCCCTGACAGAAGCCGTATAGGGGTTAGGCAGCATTGTGCTAGCCTGCCTGTTGCTTTGGGTGACGTGAACCCCTAGGTATGGCCTGTCATGGTTATGGGTCACGTCGAGGCGTGCCTACTCCTTTCCTGGTGTCAAAAGTCTAACCCTGGACTTGAGCTTTCATACCCGTAGTGGTTGGAGATTACATGGGCCCCTCTACTGGGCTCGCGTCTCCGCCCAAGGGCTAACACGCGTCCTCGGGGTTGGGCGAGTCGGGATCTCCCCTTGTAGGGTCAGATGAGGCCAAGCTCACACTCTTTGGGGTCAGGTGAGGCAGAGCTCCCCATCTCGGGGTTAGACGAGGCGGAGCTCATGCCCCTAGGGTCGGGCAAGGTGGACCCCATGCTCCAGGGTCAGGTGAGGTGGAGCCTGCGCTCCAAGGAGCGGATGGTGCTGTGGTCATACCTCTTAATTGTCTGGATGAATTGATCCTTGATGACCATCAGTCCCCCTTCTTTGGGTACCCTAATATCAGTACTCGACACCATGGGACAATCCATAGTTAGATGTCCCTTTCCTCGGCAAGTGTAGCTAATGCGGTGTTTGTTCTTGTTAGACATCTTCCTATCTTGCTTCTTGTTTGCTACCTTGCTAATGAGCCTCTTTCTTGATGATGCCAAGCCTTCATCCTTCATGGAGGGACATGATGCAATTTCATGACCCTTCTCATTGCATCCATAACACTTCCTCTTGCTTCTTCTTATCTTCTTGTTGGGAAGTGTTGCTTGGTCATCAACCTTGTTGGAACACATAGAGGCATCGTGTCCCATGTTGGAGCACTTGACATGAGCCATCTTCTTCTTCTCTTGGATCTTACTCATGCCCTTCTCTTCTTTCTTCAAGGTGCAGTCTCTTACATGGTGACCCTCCTTTTTGCACTTGAAGCAAGTGATGAGAGTCTTCTTTGGTTGAAGTTGCACCTTAGTGGCCTTGGGGGCCTTGCTGTTCTGCCCAAGTGCAACACTACTGCACTGGGATGAGGCCTTGCTGCATCTTGAAACCTCCACAGCCTTGAGTGAAACTACTGCATTTTGGACAGATTGCACTTCTCCAAATTGTCCCTTGAATTTGCCACTGTTGGACTTGTGACCTTTTTGATGGGGCTTGATGCATTCTTTGGTTGATCCCTTCTCAAGCTTCTTCACCATGTCTTCACAGTTATCTTGAGAAGGTTGAGCATTGGACTTGCCCTTCCATTGAATCGAGTCCCCTTTTAGCCTCTCAACTCTTCCTTGAGCTCTTCATTTTCTTGTGTAGTGGAATCATCATAAGTTTCTACAAGTACATGCTGAACGGAAGGCTGGCTTGCTTGAGAGCAACAATTGTTAGTACATGATAAAATATATGGAACTTGTGCACATGTGCACTTGTGGGTGTGAGGTTGGTATGATTTTACCGCTATTACCACAACCGCATAAGCAATTTCTAGCATGAGATGAGAATCCATATGCTTCTCATGAGAGCACAAGAGCTCATCATGACTTTCTTGCAAAGTCTCATTTTTGCTAGTAAGCCTTTCCACTTTGTCCTTGAGCATATGATACTCATCTTCTAATCGAGCAACACAAGATAGAGAGTTAATAATACAAGTTTGCTCAATTGACAAGTTTTCATACCTTTTGACCAAACTAGCATGAGAGCACTTAAGCTTTTCATGCTTTTTGGTCAACTTCTCCAAGCATTTGATCTTGTTGATGAGAAACTCTTCTTGGCCGTGAAGTGTTTCTTCTTGCACTTGAATTTTCTCTATGAGCTTGAGCACCATCAACTTGTCTTTCTTGCTAAGACGTGCCAAGTGTTGATTTAACTCATCATCATCACTTTCATCTTCACTCTCACTCTCACTTTCACTTTCACTCTCACTCTCACTTTCACTTTCACTCTCACTCTCACTCTCACTTGCCACATTCTTCTCTTTCTTTGCCATGAGACCCACATGAGGAGTGGCATAGAGAGTTGAGCTTCTTGGTGAGTTGGATTCATCATTTGGCCACCACCGATCACAAGATCTTCTTCCTTCAAAATGTTAGTCCCACAAGAACTAGAGGAAGTAGAATTACTACATGTAAAAGCATTGTCCTCACCAACCATTTCATCACCTTTCACATATGTTGGTGAGGGAGTGGATGTGGCATGATCACTTTGACCATTTGGGAGAATCACTTGAAGCTCTTCATTTGTTAGTGAAGTTGAGCACTCCTCAAGTGGTTCCTCCAATAAGAGCAACTTCTCATCACATTTAGACTTGTCATATCTTTCTTTGAACGTGGTCCAAATGAGATGAGCATCATCAAGCGGTTCACCATCTCCAAATATGACAGCATCAAAAACATCTTCACTCAAAGCACTAAATAAGATATTAGTAGTTTGAGCATTGTGCTATAAGCATTTCACTTCCTCTTTAGATAAGATGGCCAAATCATTACTAGGAGGTGAAATGCTCATATCTTCAATCCGCTCGATATGAGGACCTGTGTCCTTAAAAATAGCAAGCACACTAGCAGACCAAGATGCATAATTTGAGCCATCTAAAAGTAGAAGTTCTAGAGATACCTCCTCACTTATCGACATCATCTCTCAAGACGGTTAAGCCTAAAATTGAGAGCCTAGCTCTGATACCAATTGAAAGACCTTGATGTCATTTAGAGGAGGGTGAATAGGCTCGTTAAAAATGAAACTCAAACCTTCTGTTAGTATTGGCATGGCACTACTGCTCTGATGGTGCGGCACTGCTGCATTAAAAATGCAACACTCTTGCGCTTGCAGAGAAGCTCGAACTATAATTCAAATTCTACCAAAGGAATTTTAGATCACGTAAATTACTAAGCTTCCTAGGGTAGATAAGAGCCTATTTCACCAGCTGAATGTATGTGAAAGCATAAGCACAAGTAGATCAGGACAAAACCATAGAATCACCACAAACACAAGTGAAGCAATGCAAATCACAAGAACACAAGTGAGATACCGATTTATCCCGTGGCTCAGCTTGCCACTACGGCTTGCCTATGTCCATGTTGTTGGGGTTGCCACAAAGGCTTTGGGTCTCTTCCAACCCTTTGCTTGTTCTCAAGTCAAGAGAATGAACTCTTGTGATGAGGGGTAATTTCACTAGCTGATTGGGGTGATTACAAACCTTCCGGGGCTACCACACAAGTTGGCAAGCTCCACAGGTGACGCTTTAGCCAGCTAGGAGCAAGATCCAAGAGTAAAAAATATAATCCACTGGCTTGAACATGAACCAAGTGCTTTGGCAGTTGAAGAACAGTTGGGGCTGCTCTCTAATGCACTTTGGAGGGTCAAACTCTCTTGGATTTGGAAGGGAATCAAAGGGAGAAGCTTGAGGGGCTCCAATGGTGAGTGAGGGAGAGAGCTACTCTGGTCACACCTGGGAAGGGTATGGTCGATCTAAAACAGGTTACCATTGTGGGAGAGAAGAGAAGGTATAAATACCCCCTGCTCCTAATGATCAGTTAAGTCACGGCAGTGCCTCGCTTCCAGCGCGACAGTGCCTCGCCTGCCAGGAAGCACAAAAGATAGGATTGCAAAGCTTGCCATCTTGGCTAAGGCTTTAAAGATATTTAGTGGGTAAGTGAGCACTTGGTTACACATTAGAGCTTGTGTACTGTATCCCCTTTTATAATACAACTTTTCCTAAACTCAAGATCAATATATCAAAGAATTTAAAAACCTTTGATTTGGTTACCGCATCCTTTTATAATTTGGGGGCTCCACCATCACATGTATTATCCTCTTTCTGAATACCACTTCATAAAGGCTTTGCAATCATCTTTGTCTCATCTCTTCAAGCAAGCATACCTTGAGCATGTGACTTGAACCATTTCCATATATATGAGTTCACCTCATGGATTCAAGTCACTTCCACCAATGATTTGATCCTCAACACAATATGACTCCTCATAACTTGATTAGTTCCTTGACTCAATGCAAGTACTCTCTTCTTCACCTTAGCCATGGTACCTCAGTCCTCAAGCCATCGCTTGCCCTTCACCTCTGTTTAGTCTCTTGAAGCCCTTTTCTTGCTATCTTCACTTTATCAAGCCATACTCAAGTCACATCATATTAAGCATTCATTAAAAAACTATTTCTTTACTATTGTGATCCTTGCTTGAATATCTTCCAGATATGAATTGTTGACACTTCTTAGCATCACTTGCGTTAGGTTGTCATCCCCAACATGACACCAAGAGTGTGGTTGTATTGTACTCATGCCATTTTACTATATAAAGATATTAAAGTATATATCCGCAAGCACACAGATAAATACACCTGTTGCAGCATTTCACCCAAGTTTATCCTAGATATCGTTATTTATATTTAACCAAAGGAGAACAAACAGAGGGGCACATATTAATTAAAGGCTACTCTACACATATGATATGAATATTTGAAATCACTATGCTTTACTCTCAAACAGGAATTAATCAAATAAAAAGAGATAAAATATATGATAATCAGACCATTCAGATGATATTCCTTAGAGCAGTACTACTATGGCAAGTCATTGATCAGAATATAAAGTAAGAGAATAACTCCTAAGTAATCCATTAACTATTAGTCATAATCTACATTGATTAGTACAATTATATCAGTCAATCATTGGCTAGGTTATCTCATATCCATAAACAAGGAACATCTCCATTACGAAGCTAAGAAACAGAGTAACAACTAAGTAATGAGACTGCGTTCTACTAAGTTCTACACTCGGGGAGTGGACTACAAAGGACTCAACAGGAATGTGCCCGGAGTATAGAGTGCATTTGCAGGTAAACAGTGTATAAGTACCACACTAACACAATGTTGACTACCCACCCATGACTCAATAAGGTGAGTGCTTTGCAAACATGTGTATAAACATAATGATAAACTATCTATGCCAAATATATAATCAAAGCAGACTAATCTCATAATAATCAAGAATATAATATATATTAAGAACAAGATCATATCTAATGTATCAAAAATAATGATCAAGAACAATGAACTAGAACTAGACAATGTTGAACTAGAACATAAACAATTAGAACATAAAGAACTAGAACATGAACTAGATCAAGAACTAGAAGAACTGATAAACTAGATGAATATCTGGAGAACAATATTGATACAAGAGAGAAGAACTGGATTTACCAAGCTCCTCTTGACTAGATCTGGAGCCCAAGGCTGCTTGACTCCTCTACTTCTAATTCTAATCTAGCTATGCCTAGATCTGATGGAGCTCTAAGGAGATGAGAGTTGCTGGTTGGTCTTCTGCTTTCTGGTTGATGATTGATTGAATGAATTTCCCTCTGAAGGGGGATTTGGGGCCTTGTTTATATAGCCCAGAGCATGGAACCGTAGCCCTTGGATCAAACCGACCTTCACGTAGGGTTAGGATGCATCCTTGGAGGCAGTTGAAGTAGCTTGCAAAGGAAGGAGCCGAGGGGCGGCGACCAGGGGCCAGTCAGCCTCACCTGGCGGTGCCTCATGGTGGCCCTCCCCGTGGAGTCCTCTGGTGTGCTCTAGAAGCCTCTTACGTATTCATGACATGGAGATTAGGCCGATTGATGTGGGTTCCTTGTCGTGGAAGATATCAATTCCTGAATTATTCTGATAACCCCCTGCAAAATATAGATTCAACAAAACTCATGGAATTTTGTTAGTTGACACCCTAAACCTATGTTGGTGAGCATTTATTAGCCCTTCATATATTTATTTAAACCCTTTCTTATGGTAGATAACCATCATCAACATGAATTTTGAGATCAATCTTGTTTTAGTTTGACTCACATAGAGACATATATGGATCAACATCATATGGTCAAGCCAATTCATGATTCCTTATATCCTCTTCATTTTGGCTTGACACTCATAACACTCAAATTAATATCTATCTTCATACTTCTAGCTTGATCAACTCAATGCAAAGTGATTTTCCAAATCTTTATCCATACAACCAAACCAACATAGACACTGACTTATATCCAATATGAGTTGTGTCCTTTGTCATTAAACCTTTGCTTGGTATTTCTTCACTTATGCATTCTTGACTCATTCATCAATCCTTGATCAAGGCTAATCTACTATCAAACTCTTCTTGTTCATACAAAGCAAGCCATTATTGAGACCAATCCAAAATCATCAACTCATGTCTCATTTACCTTTTATCAAATATGCTTGCTTTCACATGATACTATAATATCCCACAACATAGAAGTCATTTCATCAATTCTATTTACATTATTGTCTTCTTCTTGAACTAGATTATTTCCATAATCTTTTGATACAACAATACTCAATTTTGGCCTTCATTTCAACACTATGAGGAATACCATCAAGCTTGTCTTCTTGTTGAACCTTTGATACATCTTGTTATGCAATATTCATATGTACGCAATATACTTAATTTCCTATTCAGCACTTAGCAAACTTGTTAGACCTTTAATTGTGTTGTCATTCAATTCACCAAAACCCACTAAAGGGCTAGATGCACTTACAACAACCCTTGTAGAGCTATAGCAAATTTCCATTACGCCATTTGTCATACTAATCAATTGCTCTAGTGCTTTGTAGAGTTTTAAATAGGCTATTCACCCCCTCTAGCCATATTAGGACCTATCAGTTGGTGGTAATCTCAATAGCAGCAACTTCATATTTTTTGAACACATCAAACCACCTGGTTTGCAGTACCGTAGCCTCACTTGAATAGCCACCTATAGCTCTACCAAAATCTAAAACTAGGATGTTCGACTCGTAATCCTTGCGACCTCTCAATTACATCTATTGAACTGTTGCACTAGCACGCTCATTATCCTTGAGAACAAAAAAGAGCATTGGTAAGTAAGAGGTGAGGTTGTGTGAATTCACAAATTTACCTATTCCACTTTTCTTGCATAAGTGCTAACATGGCAGGATCTAATTCAAGTGTTTGTGGTGGTCGACATAGAGAAAAAGAACCACCAGTCTCGCGGGCTGAGTTATGCGAACTACAAACTCACTAGTGAAGGCCATGGAGAGAATGTTTAATGAACATCTTCCTGCGACGGGAGGTTGGGCTCCACAACAACATAGCCTGACCAACTCATGTAGTGGTCTCTTTGTCCATAGTGGACAGCATGGCGGAGGTGCTCGTGGGCGTAGTTTTCATCCCTGTGTGCTTATTGGTGATGAAGATTATTCTGTGTCCACCAAAAGAAAAATTCAGTAAGGGACACGAGGAAGGTCCTATGGATAGCAAAACCCATGTGAGAAAGAGTGCCACCAACCAAAATTGAGTGTGAGAGTTCAAAATAAAAATATGAGAGATTCCACCATGTGTGAGGAAGAGAGCCATAAAGTTCTATGTATGAGAGATACACAAAAATTGAGCAAAAAAGAACATGAATCATGTGAGGAATTATTTACTACTAACATGATAATACCTTCTTCTAGTCTTGTTCCTTGTGTGATGCAGGTTCATGAAGAAAAAGATGTGAAGTATGACATGTATGCATATGTTGCTTCCCAAGATGTTGAAGTGAATGTGCAAAAAAATCTATGTGAGAATGAGAGCCACTCAGCCAAACTGAGAGAGAGTGAAAACAAAAGAGAGTTGTGTGATTCCACCCACTATGACGTTGAGAGTATCAACAATGCGAGTGTGAGGGATACGACACAGAAAAACAGAGAGTTAGAATGCAAGTCATGTGAGGATATTTTTGAAACAAACACTCTCATCTCTACTTCTAGTGTTGTCCTTCCAAATGTGCAGGTTTGTAATGAGATTAAGAAAGAGATGGCTACTCATGACAACTCCATACTTGTTGAGAGAAGTGAGGAGGTAGCCATTCATCCAAACCAATTGTGTGCTGCTGAAAGTCCTAGTTTGGTTTTGGATAATTGATGAAACCTATTTGTACTAATCCTATGCTCTAAGTGTGAATTTGAGATAGGTTGGTCCAACCCAAGTGATGGAACTAAGTGGCACTCATAGGTGGAGATGGCCACATGAAATAAAGTCCAAGGTAGTGGTGTGGACATGTGATGATGATCAAGCTCCAGAGTTGGAATAGAAGAAAGAGAAAAACAAAATGGGCTTAAGACAAAGGTATATTTGATAGGGCCATTTTGTTTTGATTATCAAGACACTATAGAGAGTGTGATCACATTTAGGATAGATGGTCATACTATTAAGAGGGGAGCTCTTATCAGATAACTCGATCATCTAGTGCCACTAGGTGTTGGAAAACTAGCATTTGCATTTCAGGCCTAGTGCACAATCAGTGAGAAGTGATTAACCTTTGAAAAATGATCGTGAAAATGTTAACACACTTGCACGTGATGGTGAAACACTTATGGTGTTGGCACATTTGCAAAGGAAATAAAGGCGGCAAAGAAAAGGATGAGGTGCTACCTTTGGGGGCACCACCACCCCCTGTCCGGTGCACCGCTGAAAGCCCTAGTTTGGTTTTGGACAATTGATGAAACCTAGCACTAACCTTTGTCATGAGTTGTGATATGAGCTAGGTTGGTGCAATCCGAGTGTGGAGCATGGTGATGAAGTCCATGGAGATGGAGATGGACATGTGTTGATGATGATCAAGCTCAACTTGGAAAAGAAAAAAGAGAAAAACAAAAACCAAAAAGATCAAGGCAAAGGTATATGATAGGTTTTTGTTTGCACTCAAGACACCGTAGAGGGTGTGAGTGGTTTAGGATCGATAGCCGTAATATTAAGCGGGGAATTCTCATGGTTGATGCGGTTGTCAAGTGCCACTAGGTGATTGAATTCCATGAATATGCATTAGGATCTAGTGTGCTAACATTTAACCCTTGAAAATACTTGTGAAAAATGCTAACACACGTGCACAAGTGGTGAGACACTTTGGTATTGGCACATAGAAGCAAGGGTGTTGAGAAACGTGTTGAAAGTGCTGGTCTTGGGGAGACTGGATGGGACGCGTCCGACATTTGACTCGGTGGTGGTATTTCTGACGAGACCAGACACATCCGGAATTAAGGCCGGATGCGTCTGGTATTTGACCCTAACGTAAGAAGCTAAGGCATGGTTGATCGGATGCTCTGTGCCACATGACCTGACACTGAGTGTTGGCATCTCTTAGCATCGCTTAAGTTAAGTTATCATCCCTAACATGACATTAGAGATGTGGTTTTACTTATGATGATGACACTTACATAAAATATAGACTAAAGGTTATCCGCAAGTGCACAAATAAAAATACACCCGTTGTTGCATTTCACCCAGGAATGTTTCAGGTATCGTTATTTATACTTTACCATTGGGAATGGACATGAAATATGAAGGATATAGGCTATAACTTTTACACTCACATGTGATAAGAGAATAACTAGATCACTATCTTTACTCAAAACAGGGTTTCCATCATATGATAAAGATAATAAATGGTAAATAGTTCAAGATCATCCTATAAAGGTCCTAGAGCATTTCCACCCTATAGCATTAGCGTTGATTGGAACAAGAGATTAGAGACTAATTCCTAGTTATTCTAATTATAAGTCATAGTATACATTGATTAGTGCAATTACATCTACCAGTCATTGTATCAATTATATTATATCTTCACACAAGAGACATTTATAAAGCAGATTAAGAATAGAGCGTAATCTAGCCTTAAAACCAGGTCTTACTAGGCCTATATTCAGGGAGTGGACTACAGAGGACTCAACAGGAATATCACACCCGTGATCTACCACTTGATGTCCCGAAATATAGGGTGCTTCCGCAGGTAAACAACGTATAAGCACCACACTTACACAATGTCGACCATTCACCCTCTGATCACAAGAATGAGCGCTATACGAACATGTGCTTGAATATAAATATAATCTAACTATGCTAGATATATAATCAAAGTCGACAATGATCATTGTAAATAAGAATATATAATCGATTAAGAATAAAGTCATATCAAGTAGAACAATATGACCAACTAGAAGAACAATAAGAACTAGATTAAGAACACAATGAACTAGATGAACAAATAGAACAAATAGATCGATAATGTTGATACAAGAGAGAAGTAGAAGGCTTTGCCGAGCCTCCTCGCGACATGATCTAGAATCTAAGCGAAGCTTGCCTCCTCTAATTCCATTCTATCTAGCTATGCCCTAGGTTTGGTGGAGCTCTAAGGTTATCCTTTTGAGGGACACCTCTTGCTATGATTATGATTGATTGAATATGGAGGGGGTCTAGGGTCTGGTTATATAGTCTGGACGGATGAACCACGGCCCTCGGATCAAACCAACATTGATTGATGGTGGAGATGCATAGTAGAGTTCGGTTGGAACGCGTTGCGTGAAGGAGACTTCCCAAGTTGTATTCCACCAAAGATGTGATATCTTTCTCTCCGAAACTCCAAATATAGCAAGTGCTATGTTCGTTTCGATCATCTCGACGAGCTCTTTGCAATGGTGCACTCTATTTCATCACTTGAGATACTTTTATATGGTGAAATATTGAATATCCTGCAAAACAAGTGAGAACACCAACACTCATGGAACTCGTTAGAATCAAACCCTACAACTATGCTTTATAAGTTTTTATATCAAATTAGGCATTAGTTGATGGTCTATAGTTGACATTAAGAACTATCAACACTGAGTGTTGCATCCGGTTAGAGGAGGTGAAGCACATGATAGTGTGGACCTGACGCAGGGGCGTGTCCAGTCGGTGATACCGAACACATCTAGTCACAGTTCAGAGGCTCTAGGAGCTCTCTGGACTCAACCTGACGCTAGCCCATGAGCGTCCGATCATTTTTTAGCGTTGCGCCCGATCGTATATGACATCGTGAGCAGAAAGAGCCATTGGGTGCGAATGGCTATATTTATTCAAATGGGACACATGGCGTTCTAGTGTTGACCGGACGCAGCGACCGGACATGTCCGGTCACCTCGCAAACAGCCCAATGAAGGGGTATAATGGCTAGTTGAGTTGTTCGGTCTCTATAAAAGCATGATGGCTAGATCTTTCTCACTCTCTTGGCTCTCTAACTTGTTCATACACCTTGTGAGCATACTCCCACACCTCCCACTCGTCTAGCTTGTGATTTGATCATCCAAAGTGAGATTAGGAGTGATCCAAGTGCATTTGCATTGTGTTTGAGCATGTAGTGGCACTTGGGATCATGTTGGCTATGGGTTTTCTTGTTGCTCTTGGTGGTTGCCATCACCTAGATGGCTCAGAGCAGTGGTGGAAGTCTAGCACATGTTGGTGATTGTTCGTGGCCGGCTCCG
This sequence comes from Saccharum spontaneum, assembly GCA_022457205.1. Classification (NCBI taxonomy): domain Eukaryota; kingdom Viridiplantae; phylum Streptophyta; class Magnoliopsida; order Poales; family Poaceae; genus Saccharum; species Saccharum spontaneum. The sequence goes on along the minus strand of CM039589.1, from coordinate 50,487,009 downwards.
GTGATCTTGTGGGGGGTATTGCACCTTCCCTGGCGAAGCGTCGCAATGTAGCTCTAGTAAATTGCTCGTGTCACTAAGTTACCTCACTTGTGGGTTAGTTCTTGCAGTGTCCAATGTGTGGACAAGGTTCCTGCAACACCTTTTAGTCGTCGAACCACCAAGTGTTGGTCGACATAATGGGGACTAGCGTGATGGCAAGCACGTGAACCTCGAGAGAAAAATCACTTGTCTCTTGCCATTGGATTTCTCCCAGTATTCATATTATGTTGATTGATTGATTGGTTCATCTCATCTACTTAGTGATATAATCATCTCGCTCACTCATTTACATTCCCGCAAACTAGTTGTAACAAGCTCTTTAGTGTAACTAGTTTTGAGAGCTTGTCTTACCATTGCTAGTTTAGCTTCTCACCTAGTTAAGCTTTTTAGTGTTGCTAGTTTTGAGAGCTCTTAGTGATTTAGTTATTGATTGTCCTAGAAATAATAGCAACTAGAATTGTTGGGATAGGAGGCTTGCAACACTTATTAAAGCTAGTGCAAAAAGCTTTATAGCCAATTAGTTGTCTAACAAGTTTGTCTAGTGGTTTGTAGTGTTTTAAATTAGGCTATTCACCCTGCCTCTAGCCAGTTAGGACCTTTCAAGTGGTATCAAAGCCATGGTCACCGTTTGATTCTAGGCTTAACAACCTTCAGTGCAAAATATGGCTCAAATTGTGTTTAATTATGTTGGGGGGTAAGCCACCGTTCTTTTATGGCACATCTTTTGACTATTGGAAGAGAAAGATGAAGATGTACCTTGATTCAATCAATGACAAGGTGTGGGATGTGATAGAAAATGAGTTTGTGATTATTGACCCTACCAATCTCACCGACATTGATAAGATCAACAAGCAGTGCAATACCATGGCACTCAACACAATATACAATGGTATTGATTCTAAGGTGTTTGAGCAAGAAGGCAAGTGAAGTTTGGGTGAGACTAGAAGAAACATATGAGGGCACTTCATTGGTAAAAAGTGCCAAGCTCTACATGCTCAAAGACAAGCTATCAAATTTCAAGATGAAGGATGATGAGTCCATTCTAGAGATGTTCTATAGGATATAATTCATAATCAATGATCTCAAGAGTTTGGGTGAGAAGGTGAAAGATGAGGACTTCTCTCACAAGTTCTTGATGTGCTTGCCAAAAATATTCAAGACATTGAGAACTATCATCTTTAGAGATGGATTGAAGGATGTATCTCCCAATGAGGTACTTGGAGATGTCATGACCAAAGATCAATACAATGATGATGATGATGAGGTTGTGAAGGAGGAAGATAAGAAGAAGAAAAGTGTGCCATTCAAAGCCAGCACTTTATCCTCCAAGAACAAGAGCAAAGGCAAAGCAAAGAAGGAAGATTCAAGTGATGAGGAGTGCTCCAATGGCGGTAGTGATGATGAAGCTCTAGCTCTCTTTGTGTGCTAGTTTGGCAAGGTGATGAAGAAGAAGGGCTATCATACAAGAAAGAGAAGAGACCACTCCAAGAACAAGGAGTATGTGAGGTTGTGCTACAAGTGCAAGAAGAAGAAGAAGAAGAAGAAAGAAAAGAAGGAGAAGAAGAAAAAGAAGATGACCTTCAAAAAGAAGAAAGGTGTAACGGATCAACATGATTATACGAGATTAAGTAAGAAAATCTTCCACCGAAGCAGATAATTTATCCAACTTAAGCCCATATAACCTGAGATTCCGTGAAATCACGAGGGATTTCAAACCAACCAACATCCAACCAAGATCGTACTGATTTAGCAGCCACCGTTCACATGCTACATAAGTTCGCAACACAAGTTGAATACATCGGAGTTCGGAATAAAAGTTATTACAACATAGTTCAAAATAACATAGAGGAAGCAAGTAGTTTTAAACCACACACACTTAGTTCAAATACAGTGCCAGAAGATAGTCACGATCCACAAAAGCATTAGATAAGACGAATGGAGTGACCCTTGCCTAAGGTCCTAGTTGTCGCCCATCGCCGGATACAAACAGTTGGAGCAGTACCCATAGTACATCTGACCATTTGCAACAACAATGGGAACAACGCCCTGAGTACGAGAATGTACTCAGCTAGACTTACCCGTCATAAACCAAAATAAAGGACACCAAGGAGCATGCAAGGCTTTTATACAGTGGACTGGCTTGACTGATTTGCGAAAAGCGTAAGTTATTATGGAAAACTATACTAAGTACTTTTTGCATTATTTTTATTATAACATATTCAAGCTAGGTAAGCACCTATTGTTAAAGCAATCACTTGATTCATTATTAGCATCTAAATTACCATATCAGGTTTAGCATTTCCAACATCATTCACTTAACCATCAGTGTTCCATTCTTGTTACTACGATGCCGTAGCTCGAGTCAAGTGCTCACTGTCCAGGAGCGATGGCGATTCGAATCAATTCCTAACTAGTTGGTGATTTATTCCTCACACAAACCACGCTTCCCCCGTCAGGGTCGCTTAGATCACCAATGACACTTTCCAAGAAGCCGCGGGATAACAATCATGGATTGCACTACCCAGGGACCGCCCGACTGCCAGGACGCACCTTAGGCTCACTATTCGCGTCCCCGTTACACCCCCTTCAGCACCAGTCTGCCAATCCGAGTTTATCCTGGCTCGAAATAGTGTCACTAGCTTCGCGGTCAAAAGGTACTTTATTCGGCCAGCTAAATGTGAGGCATGTGTTCAACATGACAAGAGGGACAAGCAACGATCGGTCCTTAATCGACACAGACGGAATCTCTATAGTCCAAAAGCCTACAAGACTCCACCCGGTCTTCCTTTATCTACCAACACTTGGTTACTTTCCATGATCACAATTACAGCTAACCATAACCAGGTATCCACGTATAACTCGCAGGTGACAGGAAATCACCCGACTTCTACCGGTCTAAGCATGGCTAAGCAATTTACTTGATCCTGACCTAATAGGGTAAAAGGTAATCCGGTGGACAAGGATAATAATGCAACAACGGTTTCACTCAACTCCTATAACTTAATGCAACAATATATATATAACTATAACTCATGTAATAAGGAATTGCTTTTATAAAGTAGGAGACTTAAAATGCTTCGGAGCTTGCCTCTTTCGAACGAGCTAGGTTGGTGGTCTACGCACTCGGGTAGCTCCTCGCCTGGTTCTTCTTCCTCGGGCACCTCCTGTGCCTGGGGCTCCTGCTGATCCGTCCAAACTTGTTCCTCCGGTACTGCTACCTGCGACTCCTCCCGCGATCCTGTATGATGCAAGTGCATAAGCAAACATGCGAATGATGCATGGGATTACTGTGGAATGCTTTGATGACATGATATGCAGATGAGCACATGGAATGGGCAGTTTGGATTATAACCACATCTTCTACAAGGTAGTCCACGTCATCCAAGAACATGTACCCTAAAACATGCACCTTATTATTCTACTAGTTAGCACATAATCTACACATACAAGTGATCCTAAGTTGCCAAATCTTACCAACCTAACCCATCAAACAACATCAGCAAGGCATGTTGATGCTTCAAAGATGCACCAAACATATTTTATTACTCTTAATTTCTCATAAAGAATAACCTTTTATTTCCTATTTAACTAGGGTTACACAGCAACACCTATTTCTGTTGTAGATAAAAATCTACAAAAAATACAGTAGCTTACCCTTACCCTAACTAACCTACTACAAAATTTTCATGAGAATTGAATAAGTAAAACTATCTATACAAAATAAACAAGTTATAGCATACTAATGAGCATGAAATTACTTTATACTAGAAAAAGTATCAAACAACAGATTTCACATTTTTCCTATGTTACTTACAGTAAACTAACATATTACAAAAATTACCACATGTAGGTTTTATACAACTTTAGCTCCCTACTAAAAAAAGATTATCAATTAAAGGCATTTGAACTACACCTCAATAATCTTTCATAGAACATACTTCACAAGTATTTTTCCTAGAAAGTACATCACTAAGAAAGATTAATGCAACAAGAATCACATTTTTCCCACTATTATTTTATTTACTACAGATTTACTAAGATATCAGCATTTATAGCAATTAAATAAATCTACATAGAAAAGTGTCACAAATTTATCATGAAATATTTTTAAACTGTAGATCTACTCAAGAGAAACATTACAAAATTTGTTTCATAATTTTTGGAGCTAAAAAGGGTACACAACCATTTTCTAAAGCCTTTTCTTTTCCCAAAACATAATAGAAAATCAAAAACTAATTCTGAAATTGCTTAACGGGCCAGCCCACTTGGAATCACCGGCCCACGGCCGTTTTCAGCCGGAGCGCCGCGCAGGAAAAAGAAAGGCGGCCCGGTTCGGTGGTTCGGCCCAAGGCCGTTTGGCCCAGAGAGCAGAGGGGAGGGGCGGAACGCGGGGCGCGGCCGCGCGGCTACGACGTCGCGGCGGCGGTGATGGCCGCCGGCGGCTAGCGGGCGGCTCCGGCCGTGCGGAAACCGACGAACAGACGCACGGAGATCCGGTAAAGGCGGCGAACACCGAGGGGCGGCGCGCGAGTGATGAGGCGGGGAAAAGGCGCCGGAACGGCGGAGTGAGCGCGCGGTGGCTGAAATGGCGTCGCAGCGGGGCGCGCGAAGTGGTCCCTTACCGCGGGGCGGAGATGGAGCGTGGGGGTGCGTTCGGAGGAGAGGAGGACTGGGCGGAGCTGGTCGTGCGAGCAATCGCTCGGAGGCGACCGGCCGGCGGTGGAACGCGGCCTGGAAGGGCGCGGCCACGGTGGCGAGCGCGAGGAGGCGGGAGTGGCGGCTGCTGCGGCTCGCACGAGGCCGAGAAGGGCAAAATGGTGGGAGCGAGACTAAGGGAGGAGTGGGTGCGGCTTCAGGACGCATGGCGCAGCCCGGTGGAGCCCATGGCTCGCCACCCGTACGTCGGAGACGGCGAGCGGCGGCCACACGGCGAGCGTGCCCTAACGCGGGCGTCACGCTGGCGCGGGCGCGCGCGCGGGGAGGGGAGCAGGGGCAAGTGGGCTAGGCCGGCGTCTGCTCACGGGCCGAAAGGGAGGCCGCGGCCCGTTAAGGAAGGAAAAGCATTTTTCTTTTATAAAAGAAATTTTTCAGATTTTTCCTATTTGTTTCAAATTTGAATTTGAAGATGAAAAAGAGGTTTTCAAAACTTTTGCCCAAAATAAAAGTTGTTCAAAATTTAATTCTCTACAACTTTCATGTAGGGCAATTTTCAAAATTCTAAATAGATTTTGAATTTTGGATTTAAAGCTAAATTTTTAAGTAAAAATTCATTTTTCTTGAATATTTTTAAAAGCAAAATCTGAGGGAATTTGAATTCAAGAGTTGCTCCAAAAATCATGTTAATTTATTCTAGATTATCTAAAATTGTAGCTACACAAAATTTCACCACTCTTTAGCACTTACATGCACAATTTGGGTTTTGAGTAATTGTTTTTCAACTTTAAATTTAAAAGGCTTATATTGCATGCAATGATAACCATGTAAGTGATGTTAATGCTTTATGCTTTGGAATGCTAATGCATGCTTAACACCCAGGGGTGTTACAGCCCTCCCCCCTTATAAGAATCTTGTCCCGAGATTTTGGGTTACGAACCATTTATTGTAAAAATCTTTATACGTGGTTTGAAGATATTCTCCTGTTTCCCATGAAGCATCACTCTCATCATGATGGCTCCACCGAATCTTGTAGGTTGTTACCACTTTATTTTGAGTGACTCGGTCCTTAGTATCTAGAACTCGAACCGGTTGTTCATGATATTCCAAGTCTGCCTTGATTCGAATACCCTGAGGTTCTATTCTCTCTTCTGGAACACGCAGACACTTCTTTAACTAGGATACGTGAAAGACGGGAAAGATCGAACTCATCTCTTCTGGTAACTGCAGCTTGTACGCCACGGGACCCTTTTTCTCTATGATCTGGTGTGGTCCTATATATCTGGCAGACAGTTTCTTCTTGATTCCAAACCGTTTCTTCCTCATTGGGGTAACCTTCAAATAGACGTAGTCACCCACTTGGAAATCCAATGGTCTCCTTCTCTTATCTGCATAACTCTTCTTGCAGCTTGCATGTTTTGTTGGATAATACAGACCTTTTTCTCTGCCTCATCTACAAAATCAATTCCGTACAACCTTCTTTCTCCAGGCTCCACCCAATTTAACGGTGTTCTGCACTTCCTGCCATACAAAGCTTCAAAAGGTGCCATCTTGATACTCTCTTGGTAACTGTTGTTGTAAGTGAATTCTGCCAACGGTAACCAGGATTCCCATGAGCCTCTGGATGATAGCACACAAGCTCTAAGCATATCTTCAAGTATAGCATTAACTCGTTCTATCTGCCCATCTGTCTGTGGATGGTACGCTATACTACGAATCAAACTAGTGCCCAAACCTCTATGAAGATGTTCCCAAAAATGAGAGGTAAACTATGAACCACGATCAGACACGATCGTTTTTGGTATAACATGTAATCGGACAATCTCAGCAATATACTTTTCCGCATATTGAGGTGGTCGGAAAGTTGTCTTAACTGGTAGAAAGTGAGCTGACTTGGTAAGGCGATCTACTATTACCCAAATCGAATCATGTCCCTTTTGTGTGGTGGGAAGACCAGTGATGAAATCCATACTTATATCATCCCATTTCCAATCAGGTACAGACAAGGGTTGCAGAAGTCCTGCGGGTCTCATGTGAAGAGCTTCAACTCTACAACACATGTCACAACGAGCAACATACGCTGCAATCTCCTTTTTCATCTTAGTCCACCAATAATGGGGTCTCAACTCCTGGTACATTTTACTACTTCCGGGGTGAATAGATAGCTTAGAATGATGAGCCTCATCCATCAACTTGTTCTTGCGCTCTCTATCCTTGGGTACTACCAGGCGATCCTTAAACCATAACACTCCTTGGTCATCCAATTGAAAGTGTTTGGTGGGTTCCCTCTTCATTTTCTCCTTGATATAAAATATTCCCTTATCTGTTTTCTGTCCTTCAATGATCTGGCTTTCCAGGGTACAACTAATCTGAATATTATGCAACACAGCAGGATGTAACAAATTGAACCCTTGTTCAAACAACGGTTGCACACCAATAGCATGTGATTTTCTGCTCAGTGCATCTGCTACTACATTAGCCTTCCCAGGATGATAATGCACGTTCAGGTTATAATCCTTTATCAGTTCTAACCACCTTCTCTGTTGCATGTTCAACTCAGCCTGGGTAAAAATGTATTTAAGACTCTTATGATCTGTAAAGATATTACACACATTCCCTAGCAGGTAGTGTCTCCAAATTTTTAGAGCATGCACCACTGCTGCAAGCTCCAAGTCATGGGTAGGATAGTTACCCTCATGCTTCCTCAATTGTCATGAGGCATAAGCAATGACCCTTTCGTTTTGCATTAGCACACATCCTAACCCATTCTTAGATGCATCATAGAACACATCAAACGGCTTTTCTATATCCGGTTGGGCCAGAACAGGAGCAGTGGTCAACAACTTTCGTAAGGTGCAGAAAGCTGCCTCACACTCCTCTGTCCAGACAAACTTATGATCCTTCTATAACAGACTTGTCATTGGTTTGGCAATCTTCGAGAAATCCGGTATGAAGCGACGATAGTATCCGGCTAAACCAAGAAAACTTCGAACCTCATGAACTGTGGTTGGTGACTTCCAGTCTGTAACACCCCTGGTGTTAGTTAGCCTCATGATGCATTCATAATACATAATCATGGCATGGAATTACCATAAACATCGTCATTTCATGTGCATCATTGCTTGCAACATGACCTTACAACAGGTTATGTTTATGTGCTTCTTTTATGTGTTGCTAGGGTTTTTGTATAGATGACATGTGTGATGCTATTGTGTGACTTGGGAGCATGAAAACATCTTTGATATGTTAGTGGAGCAAAATGAGCTAGGGTCTATATTCATGTTTTGACCAAAATCCAAATTGACTAGGTTTGACCCCAGTTTGACCATAGTACTGATCTGTTTTGACCAATTTAAAAGTGGTATCTAGAGACCTTGCATGGAGGTGCACCCTTTACCAAAGTTGTAGGAAATTTATCAAGGAACAAAAGTCTCAATATACCCATCTCGTGAAAATGGCTAGAACATCCTCAAACAGGGCCCACAAGTCAGGTTTCCATGTTATTTCAACACTTAGCAAATTGCTAAGTCAAAAGGTGACATTTCAGTTTCGTTGTACCCCACTTTAGGACTCTATAGTTACTAATCTAGGCCGAATTAGCTCAAGTTGTTATTGACACATTTATAGTACTCACATAGCTCTATGTTTTTGTCAATAGCACCATCACCTAATTCTCATTGGTTTAGGAGCTAAAAGTGCTTTGAAAATCAGGGTTCAGTCAAGCCTTAACTGAAATTGAGTTTCAGTTTCCTTGTGACCAACTTTGGGGAGTTGTATCTCACTACCTAAGCCAAATCAGCCCAAGACCCTATTGACAATCTTGTAGTATGCCTATAGCTCTATCATTTTGTAGTTAACTCTTTGGCCCAATTCAAAATGGTTTGCGAGATTTTGAGCTCCAAACTTGGTCGGACAGTCACCTCCATCGGTCCCATTCTTTCGATTCAGTTTCGTCAGAGTTCAAGTGTTGAACTCCTTCACGTCGTGGCCGACCGGCCACAGAGCGGCGCTGCCGCGTGGCTGCTACGCGTCGCAGTCGTGTCAAGCTCGCGAGGTTGAAGCGCCACGCCACCCCCTCCGGCTGCCCACTCCCTCCATTTCCTCTCCCTGCTTTTCCTCCATCTTCGTCCTCCTCCGCAGTCCGCCATTGGCCGTCGCGAGCTCCACCGCAAGCCGTGCCGCCTTTGCTCCAGTGCTTCCCGTTTCTGTGCACCCAGCGACGCCCCTACGCCTCCCCACCTTAACCATCGAGCCGCGACACACGGTGGTCACCGGTCGTCATTTCACCGTCGTTTCCGCCACCGACGAACCGAGCTCACGTGGTTAGGCTTCACCAAAGCTTCGGTCGGGCAAGGGTTGGTCTCTTTAGATTCCCTGAAGGGTGGTGAACGTGTAGCTGTGCTTGATTGGGTTTACGGTGCTCGATTTCGCCGCCATCGACGCGCACCGCCCGCCGCCGTCCGCCATTGATGGTGACGAGCATGCTCGGGTGCGGTAGCGATGGGGGAAGACGGTTGCCGAGGTGCGGGATGTGGTGAGGAGCATGCCTGGGTAGTCATCTTCGCCGGAGGAGCCGCCGGCGGCGAGCCCGACCTCGCCGGACCTCCTCCCCTGCTTCTGTCCCCATGACAAGTGGGCCCCGTCTGTCGGCGCCCCCCCCCCTTCCTGGTTTCGGCTCGGTTGAGCCAGCTCGCTGGGCCGAGCCGCGCGTTGGGCCAAGCCGCTTGCTGGACCGAGCTGGATGGTTGGGCCGGTTTAGTTTAAGCCCGTCTCGGTTTTGAATTGTTTTTTTTTCAGAAATGAAATATTGTGCTGAACTTTGTAAAATCATAACTAAAGCTAGAAGTGTCCAAATGAGGTGGTTTAAATTTTGGTATGCTCTACATAGTGTCTAGTTTATTATAAAAATATAAGATGTGCCATGTTTTGTGATGAATTAAATAGTTATTAATTATATCTTTTATTAATGTAGAAAAAGGAGAAAATGATATCTTTTTCTGTGAAGCTCCAAATGGCATGAAATTTTTATAGTGAACTGCTCATATCATGAATAGCTTATAGTTAAATTTTCATGCAATTTGGATGTGGTTTGGTGGAGGTATATAATTATCTTGTTTGCTTGAATGGATCTTGTGTGAATTTTCATAATTTTTCTATAGATCCAGTAAGGGTGAAACTTGGTGAGTGTTGTTCTTATGTTAGAAAGATGCTATGAAAAATATGAAATCTGTTGTTTGATACTTTTCAATAGGGTTTCCTATTTATGCTAAAAATAGACTTGCCATCTGTTATTTTTGATATCTCCATATTTGCTTGTCAAAATGAAGTGAAATTTTTATGGTAGCCTATGTGAAGCATTAGGTGTCTACTGTAATTTTTGTAGATTTTTATATATAGTTTTACTATATGTTTCTTTAATCACCTAATTAACTAAATAAATTGTAAAAGAATATTAAATAATTTATTTAGAAGTTGGCACTATACTTTCTGATATTCCTTTGATATGCACAATAGGTTGGTAAACTTAGTTTGGTCCAATTGTGCTTTTAAATCGTCATTAAATATTTAATTTAGTGATTCTGCCATTTCTGGACAGAATTGCTAGTTAAAAGAATTAACCTATGATAATGATGTTTTCATGCTTGGTGATCTATAGCAAAGTTGTTGAGAATTTCATGAACTAGTTGCTGGTAAATTTTGGTAGCATTTGGACTTATAGTTTAGAAATGACAGCTGTTCCAAGTTGGGTTCAGTTTTAGAAGTACTCTTTGTCTTTTAAAACAGATTCTGTATGTATGCTATTTTAACTTGGTAAATGGTGAAATCATGCTTAGATGTTTATAAATGAAATGTAGACAATTTCATAAGCTTTCCAGAATGTCCTCTTTCAGGTCATTTGGAATTTTAGAACTCCAGTTGTGAGTTTTCTTAGCTACTGTTGATAATAGGTTGTAAGTACTAATGTCTGGAATCCTGTTACGTGCGTGTTTAGTCTTAACTTTGGGATACTTAGTGGTTTCTTAGAGGTGTTCAAATGTGTTAACACCAGAGAGGAAATTTGCACCTAAGTTTGAAGTGATTTGAATAGAGCACCACATAACTTGGTTTTGTGCTTACAACGTTGCAATGTCATTGCATTCATCTTCACATCATTCATGCACGTCCATAAATCATCATGTCATTTTGGATGCATACATGAATTCATTGGATGCATATACATGCAATAGGTGTGCCAAGAATCGTGTTACGAGTGAAGTCCCACTGGGCGTGGAACCCGAAGTGGAAGTCCGTTCGAGAACCGGAGGTCCAGTCCGACGAAGCCGGAGAAGACGTGGGAACCGTTCTTGAAGCCAAACCTCGATCTCTCTTCTTTCGGTTAAGGCAAGCCCCGGAGCATTATAAGCCTCCTACTTTCAAAGCAATTATCTATCTATACATGTTATATGTATTGTTGCATTACGTGATAGGAGTTGGTTGAAAACCCTTGCTGCATTGATAACACTCCTTGTCCAGCAATTCGAACCTTGAATCCTAAGTAGACAGGATCGTATCTATGCTTAGCCCTGCTAAATTAGACCGGTAGAAGTCGGGTGATTTCCTGTCACCTGCGAGATATAGGGCTTTATCAGGTCACGGTTGGCTATACTTGCTATCGTGGAAGAGAACCATGTGTTAATAAAATGAAATGAGACCGGGCGGGATGACGATAGTGAAGCAACAAGGCATGGAGGTCTTGGGTGTGGATCTATCCCCGTCTGTGTCGATTAAGGACCGAGACCTGGAGCCTTCTATGTCATTTTGAACGCATGCCTGACATTTAGCTGGCCGGCCTGAGGTTGCCGACCGCGAAGCCTAGTAGCTCAACTCAGGTTGCGAAGTCGAAAAGTGAAAGTCGCCTCGGAAGGGAGCCAGAGGGTCCAAGGGCAGGTGAGTTAAAAGTCCTGAGCATCCTGGCCACTGGTATCCCTGAGAACGCGGCGCTGTTCGGGCCCACCCTGAGTTGTACCAAAGGTTATCTACGGCTGCCTTTAGCGGGGTTTGCCGGGTGAGTGTCAGGAATACCCCCTCAGCTGAGTTGGAATCGATTCGAGTCGCCGTCTCTCCCGGATAGTGAGAAACTTGACTGGTTATCTCCAGCGTAGATACACTAAATATAATGATGGTTCGGAATTGATGATAATGATGATGATAGCCTTATTATACCTGCTATGGTTAATATTGTTTGCTCTTAATAAAGTGATTGCTCTAGTACAGGTGCTAATCTAGTTTTCAGGTTAATGATGATCAACTTGATACTTAGAGCATATATTGGTTACTTATCTGTATTAAGCTTTTCTGCAAATGAGTCAAGCTAGCCCACTTTATAAAGCCTTGCATAATCCTTGGTGTCACCTTTGTTTCTGGTTTTTGACGGGTAAGTCTAGCTGAGTACCTTCTCGTACTCAGGGTTTATTCCCACCTGTTGCAGGTAGCAGATTCATACTTGTTGCTGCAAGTATTGTCTTCGCCACGTGGGCGTGAAGGCTAGACCATATGGGCATGGTCTCTGTAGTATCTCTTCTGGTATGCTTTTGCAGGATGTGACTATGTACTGGCAGTATTCGACTTAAAATGGTTTCAGAAATTATGTTGCTTCCGCTAATCTTTACTTTGGTTTTGTAATAAAAATAATTGTACTCCGATGTATGAGATTACTTTTGAACTGTGTAACAAGTGTTGTGTTATGTTGAATCATTACGATCTGGTTGCTCTCGGTTTGGTTTGAAATCCCTCGCGATTTCGTGGACTACCGGAGTTATATGGGCTCAAGTGTGAGAATTTGATCACTTCGGTGATTGTTTTTTTTATACTTGTGCTCTTATAATTTGGACGGTTCCGTTACAGCTGGTATCGGAGCAAGATTCAACAGTAAACACTTCATTTGTGTATTTAAACAAAAGCTTTTGTGAAAAATCTTAATTCTAATCTAAAGAGTGCCAGTAGTCATATCCTATATGCCCAAATAAGGACTGTTAGGTGGCTTATTAAGGTACTAACTTGGGGGTTCTTGCTTGTTTTCTATTTCGTTGTCCATACAGCGTGCTATTGTATGGATGCCATCCGCTTGGGTGGTAATGTATGGATCAAAATACCTATACGCCCTGGTAAGTGGGAGTTGTGAGAGCATGACCGTCCAACCGTCGGTCTAGGGGAGAGTAGTTGTGGTTACTAGCATACTTACATGTTTAATCATGTGCTTATGAGAGTACTTAATTGTGGGTATATCTGTCGGGTAGCCTTGATACTGAAGTATATACATCGGGGGATGTATGTATGGAAAGTATTTAGTTTACTGCTTCCTTGTGTGCTATATTGGGAATTGTTGGGCTGAAATGCAATTTTCTGCAGGTACACTAACAACGTTTCCTGTAGAACGACTAGTTATCGTTATTGAGAGAACGTGTGTATGCCACCGAACTATACGCTAGAATTTTGAAATTCTTCCTAGGTTTGTGAGGACGTACGGTTCGTGCATGCACCATGTTCGCATCATACATTGCATTCTGCATTACTCCCTCCCTTATAAATTGCTTATCCCATTCTTTTAAAATTTTCTTCCCTCCAACAGTTGTCTCATAAATAGTTGCATTTCTTTCGTAAAGAATTGGGGTAGTCAACCTACCTAGTGGAGTGGTCAGTGGTGTCAGCCTTGAAACCCAATTCATACCTGGCTGTGAAGGAAGGCAAGACAAATTCAAGATGTATCTCCTCGAGTTGTGATGTGTTTTGATCTGCAATTCGCCTCTCCATTGCTTCTACCTTTGTATCCATCCTTGTTTGCTACCCAATCTTTGGATAATACGGTTTCTATCCGCCTAATTCTTAAACGTGAGGATTCCTCATGGGTGTGTGTTCGGTAATGGTGTTGCGAATAGTACTCCATGGTGCCGCGACGAAACCGGGAGCCTCCTGTGGCGCGCGACACAAGGTTGTGCTGCTCGGCACGCGCAGGTATCAAGGATTACTAGTCATGATCCATTATGGGGCTACACCAATGTGTTATCTTCTCATGAACCTTTTTCCTAGGATGTCATTCCCTATCTTATCGAAAGATCAGTACCTCAAACCAAGAAATTTCCTTCTTTTGGAGATTGGAATTTGGATAGTTGGATATAATCTCTTCCTCCTGTCTATGTAATGCGTCAGCAGCCTTCCGACGTCATCAACGCTTACTAGTTGCAACTACTTGCAGATGTCTCGTCAGCTTCGCTCTAGCAGTCGGAGTCGTGGCAATACAGAACCGTCATCGCCTCCTCCGCAACCTACCTCTGCTGAGTTGCTGCAAATGCTTGCCGAAAGTCAGCGTGCCTTGGACGAGAGTGTCAGAAACCATGTCCATCAGGAACCTGAGCCTGTCCAGTACAGCAACTATAAAGATTTCTTGGATACAGAGCCTCCTATTTTTCGAGAAGCTGAAGAACCACTTCAAGCAGACGAATGGTTGAACACTATCGAACAGAAGTTCCGTGTGCTCAAGGTGGCAGATGATATGAAAACAGAATATGCTTCGCAACAGTTGCAAGGGCCTGCATGTGTTTGGTGGTATCACTATCGGAACACCCTGCCCGAGAATATGGAAGTAGTTTGGGATCAGTTCAAGGAAGCATTTCGGGGACATTACATTCCTGCTGGTCTCATGGCAATCAAGCACACCGAGTTTATGAAGCTCACCCAAGGAGACAAAAGCGTAACAGAATATCTGCATGTTTTCATCAACTTGTCGAGATATGCTCCAGAATTTGTTAATACGGAGGTAAAGAAGATCGCAAGTTTTAAAAGAGGGTTGTGTCCCAAATTGATGAAGGCCATGTGTAATAGCAAGTGTATCACTTTCAACGAGTTTGTCAGTGATACTATCCTTCAAGAGAACTGTAATGCTGTGTATGCTGCTTCTAAGAGCCACGAGAGGTCTCATGAATCTAATGCACCTACGACTAATACTCTTGTGGTGATTACACCTCAGTATGATTCGCCTGTCATATCTACCAGATATCACCCATATCAGAAACAGGATCCGGTCAAGAGGAGCAGTATTAAGAAAGGAAAGCCTAAGGCACCGCCAAGTAACCGACCATGTTGGAATTGCAAGATGTCAGATCATTGGGCCAAAGATTGTCCTCTTCCGCAGAAGAAATCAAATGAAAATAATGTAGATATGTGTAAAGGGTATGTTCGATACACCACAGTGGAATCCATTCCTACGGGAGAAATTATCACTGCTGGTGCATTTTTAGTAAACCAACGTCCTGCAATCGTGCTGTTCGATTCAGGTGCTTCACACTCTTTTATCAGTTCAACGTTTGCAACCAAGCATGGTATGAAGGTCGTTACTTTAGATAATAGTGGTTATAATATTAGTGCTGCCGGGAATAATATTTCAACCAATCAGTTGGTTTTAGGAGCAAAGATTGAGATAGAAGGACGTCTGTATAATCTAGATCTCGTGGTATTACCAGGATTGGGCCTAGATGTTATATTAGGTATGAAGTGGATGAGTGGAAACGGTGTTCTGATCGATACTTCTACGAGAGTGGTTATGTTGAGGGATCCAAAAGATCAACAAGCTTTTCTAGTGCAACTTCCTAGAGACATCAGTCCTCAGACTACAGTTAACGCTATGATATCAAAAGCAAAAGAGATTGCAGAAGTCCCGATAGTGTGTGAATTTCCAGATGTTTTTCCCGATGAATTGCCAGGATTACCTCCAGATCGTGATGTAGAGTTTAAGATTGAGTTAATTCCGGGTACTGCACCAATTTCTAAAAGACCGTATAGAATGCCGCCGAAGGAGTTAGCTGAACTCAAGACCCAACTTAGTGACCTTTTACTGAAAGGGTTGATCCGTCCTAGTTCTTCTCCGTGGGGTTGTCCTGCTATATTTGTGAAGAAGAAGGACCAGTCTCTGCGTATGTGTGTAGACTATCGACCACTCAATGCAGTCACTATCAAGAACAAGTATCCCTTGCCTCGTATTGATATCTTGTTTGATCAGTTGTCTAAAGCAAAGGTATTCTCGAAGATTGATCTGAGATCTGGGTATCACCAAATTAAAATTCGTCCGGAAGACATACCAAAGACCGCTTTCTCTACCAGATACGGGTTATATGAATATCTTGTCATGTCTTTTGGTCTGACCAATGCTCCTGCTCATTTCATGTACCTGATGAATTCAGTATTCATGCAAGAGCTGGACAAGTTTGTGGTAATATTTATTGATGATATTCTCATCTACTCTGAAAGTGAAGAAGAACATGCCGAGCATCTAAGAATTGTTTTATCCAGATTACGTGAACATAAACTTTACGCCAAGTTCAGTAAGTGTGAATTCTGGTTAAAGAAGGTACCTTTCCTCGGTCATGTATTGTCTGGTGAGGGAATTTCAGTAGACCCGACTAAGATACAGGAAGTTATGGACTGGAAGGCACCAACTACAGTACATGAAGTTCGGAGTTTTCTTGGATTGGCTGGCTACTATCGTCATTTTATTCAGGATTTCTCTAAAATAGCTAAGCCTATGACTCGATTACTTGAGAAGGATAGGAAGTTTGATTGGACTCCGGAGTGTGAACAAGCTTTTTGCACTCTACGGACTTTGTTGACATCAGCCCCTGTATTAGCGCAACCTGACATTGAGAAACCGTTTGATGTGTATTGTGATGCATCAGGTACTGGTTTAGGTGGTGTACTGATGCAGGGAGGCCGAGTTATTGCGTATGCTTCGCGTCAGTTAAGAAAACATGAAGTTAACTATCCGACTCATGACTTGGAGTTAGCTTCTGTAGTCCATGCTCTGAAAATCTGGAGACACTATTTGCTTGGAAATATATGCAATATTTATACAGATCATAAGAGTCTTAAGTACATGTTTACTCAACCTGAGTTAAATATGCGCCAGAGAAGATGGTTAGAGTTGATTAAGGATTATAACCTCCAGGTGCATTACCATCCGGGTAAAGCAAATGTGGTTGCCGATGCCTTGAGTAGAAAGTCTCATTGCAACTCGTTGATAGAAGAAGATTTTCATTTGTCTCACCTCTTACATCCTATTGTAATCTATCATATCACTGTAGATTGTTCTTTGAGAAGTAGAATCATTGAGTTACAAAAGACTGATACTGGTGTATTTCACATTAAGAGAAAGATGAAAGAGCAAGAAACTAAGCACTTTCGAGTCGATGAAAGGGGAATTCTCTGGTTCAAGGATAGACTTGTTGTGCCAAAAGATAGAGAGCTCAGAAATCAAATCTTATCTGAAGCCCATTCTTCTAAGTTGTCCATCCATCCTGGTAGTAGTAAGATGTATCAGGACCTCAAGCCGTACTATTGGTGGACCAAGATGAAAAAGGAAATTGCAGCCTACGTTGCTAGGTGTGATAATTGTTGTAGAGTTAAGGCCATTCACATGAAGCCTGGTTTACTCCAGCCGTTGTCTGTTCCAGGTTGGAAGTGGGACGACATTGTTATGGACTTTATTGTCGGATTACCAACCACCCAAAAAGGTTTTGACTCTATTTGGGTTATAGTTGATCGTGTGACAAAATCTGCTCACTTTATCCCGGTGAAGAGTAACTATCACCCACAACAATATGCTGACATTTACTTCCAAGAAGTCGTACGTCTTCATGGAGTACCTGGGTTTTTTGTCTCTGACAAAGGGCCGCAGTTTACTGCTCGTTTCTGGGAGCGCCTACATCAGAATCTTGGAACTAATTTGGTTCGTAGTTCTGCTTATCATCCGCAGACGTCAGGGCAGACTGAGCGTGTGAATCAAATTCTTGAAGACATGCTTAGAGCTTGCATCATCTCTTGTAATAGCTCCTGGGAGAAATGGTTGCCTCTCGCTGAATTCTCTTACAACAACAGTTATCAAGAGAGTATCCAAATGGCTCCTTTTGAAGCTTTATATGGTCGCAAGTGTAGAACTCCTTTGAACTGGGTGGAACCAGGAGAAAGGAGATTCTATGGTATTGACTTTATAAAAGAAGCCGAGGAGCAAGTTCATACTATACAGAAAAATATATCAGCTGCTCAGGCTAGACAAAAGAGCTACGCAGATAAGAGGAGGAAACCTATTGAGTTTGAAGTAGGTGACCAGGTCTATCTAAAGGTGTCCCCTGTGAGAGGAGTAAAGCGTTTTGGGATCAAAAGAAAACTTGAGCCTCGATTTGTTGGACCTTATCGGATTATTGAGAAAAGTGGAAGAGTAGCCTATAAGCTCAATCTACCTCGTGAAATGGGAGCTATCTTTCCGGTCTTCCATGTTTCTCAATTAAAAAATGTCTCCGTCTTCCCGAAGAAAGGGTAGATGTAAGACGCATCAAGTTGAAATCCGATCTTTCGTATGAGGAGAAACCGGTATATGTTCTGGATACTCGGGAAAGGGTGACTCGAAATCGAGTAGTCAAATTATACAAGGTGGTTTGGAGTAATCACGGTGAACGTGATGCAACTTGGGAAAAAGAGGATTATTTAAAGGACAACTATTCCGCTTTCTATGAAAAATGGTACGACTTTCAAATCTCGGGACGAGATTTTTTTTAAGGGGGGAGGGCTGTAACACCCCTGGTGTTAGTTAGCCTCATGATGCATTCATAATACATAATCATGGCATGGAATTACCATAAACATCGTCATTTCATGTGCATCATTGCTTGCAACATGACCTTACAACAGGTTATGTTTATGTGCTTCTTTTATGTGTTGCTAGGGTTTTTGTATAGATGACATGTGTGATGCTATTGTGTGACTTGGGAGCATGAAAACATCTTTGATATGTTAGTGGAGCAAAATGAGCTAGGGTCTATATTCATGTTTTGACCAAAATCCAAATTGACTAGGTTTGACCCCAGTTTGACCATAGTACTGATCTGTTTTGACCAATTTAAAAGTGGTATCTAGAGACCTTGCATGGAGGTGCACCCTTTACCAAAGTTGTAGGAAATTTATCAAGGAACAAAAGTCTCAATATACCCATCTCGTGAAAATGGCTAGAACATCCTCAAACAGGGCCCACAAGTCAGGTTTCCATGTTATTTCAACACTTAGCAAATTGCTAAGTCAAAAGGTGACATTTCAGTTTCGTTGTACCCCACTTTAGGACTCTATAGTTACTAATCTAGGCCGAATTAGCTCAAGTTGTTATTGACACATTTATAGTACTCACATAGCTCTATGTTTTTGTCAATAGCACCATCACCTAATTCTCATTGGTTTAGGAGCTAAAAGTGCTTTGAAAATCAGGGTTCAGTCAAGCCTTAACTGAAATTGAGTTTCAGTTTCCTTGTGACCAACTTTGGGGAGTTGTATCTCACTACCTAAGCCAAATCAGCCCAAGACCCTATTGACAATCTTGTAGTATGCCTATAGCTCTATCATTTTGTAGTTAACTCTTTGGCCCAATTCAAAATGGTTTGCGAGATTTTGAGCTCCAAACTTGGTCGGACAGTCACCTCCATCGGTCCCATTCTTTCGATTCAGTTTCGTCAGAGTTCAAGTGTTGAACTCCTTCACGTCGTGGCCGACCGGCCACAGAGCGGCGCTGCCGCGTGGCTGCTACGCGTCGCAGTCGTGTCAAGCTCGCGAGGTTGAAGCGCCACGCCACCCCCTCCGGCTGCCCACTCCCTCCATTTCCTCTCCCTGCTTTTCCTCCATCTTCGTCCTCCTCCGCAGTCCGCCATTGGCCGTCGCGAGCTCCACCGCAAGCCGTGCCGCCTTTGCTCCAGTGCTTCCCGTTTCTGTGCACCCAGCGACGCCCCTACGCCTCCCCACCTTAACCATCGAGCCGCGACACACGGTGGTCACCGGTCGTCATTTCACCGTCGTTTCCGCCACCGACGAACCGAGCTCACGTGGTTAGGCTTCACCAAAGCTTCGGTCGGGCAAGGGTTGGTCTCTTTAGATTCCCTGAAGGGTGGTGAACGTGTAGCTGTGCTTGATTGGGTTTACGGTGCTCGATTTCGCCGCCATCGACGCGCACCGCCCGCCGCCGTCCGCCATTGATGGTGACGAGCATGCTCGGGTGCGGTAGCGATGGGGGAAGACGGTTGCCGAGGTGCGGGATGTGGTGAGGAGCATGCCTGGGTAGTCATCTTCGCCGGAGGAGCCGCCGGCGGCGAGCCCGACCTCGCCGGACCTCCTCCCCTGCTTCTGTCCCCATGACAAGTGGGCCCCGTCTGTCGGCGCCCCCCCCCCTTCCTGGTTTCGGCTCGGTTGAGCCAGCTCGCTGGGCCGAGCCGCGCGTTGGGCCAAGCCGCTTGCTGGACCGAGCTGGATGGTTGGGCCGGTTTAGTTTAAGCCCGTCTCGGTTTTGAATTGTTTTTTTTTTCAGAAATGAAATATTGTGCTGAACTTTGTAAAATCATAACTAAAGCTAGAAGTGTCCAAATGAGGTGGTTTAAATTTTGGTATGCTCTACATAGTGTCTAGTTTATTATAAAAATATAAGATGTGCCATGTTTTGTGATGAATTAAATAGTTATTAATTATATCTTTTATTAATGTAGAAAAAGGAGAAAATGATATCTTTTTCTGTGAAGCTCCAAATGGCATGAAATTTTTATAGTGAACTGCTCATATCATGAATAGCTTATAGTTAAATTTTCATGCAATTTGGATGTGGTTTGGTGGAGTTATATAATTATCTTGTTTGCTTGAATGGATCTTGTGTGAATTTTCATAATTTTTCTATAGATCCAGTAAGGGTGAAACTTGGTGAGTGTTGTTCTTATGTTAGAAAGATGCTATGAAAAATATGAAATCTGTTGTTTGATACTTTTCAATAGGGTTTCCTATTTATGCTAAAAATAGACTTGCCATCTGTTATTTTTGATATCTCCATATTTGCTTGTCAAAATGAAGTGAAATTTTTATGGTAGCCTATGTGAAGCATTAGGTGTCTACTGTAATTTTTGTAGATTTTTATATATAGTTTTACTATATGTTTCTTTAATCACCTAATTAACTAAATAAATTGTAAAAGAATATTAAATAATTTATTTAGAAGTTGGCACTATACTTTCTGATATTCCTTTGATATGCACAATAGGTTGGTAAACTTAGTTTGGTCCAATTGTGCTTTTAAATCGTCATTAAATATTTAATTTAGTGATTCTGCCATTTCTGGACAGAATTGCTAGTTAAAAGAATTAACCTATGATAATGATGTTTTCATGCTTGGTGA
This sequence comes from Saccharum spontaneum, assembly GCA_022457205.1. Lineage (NCBI taxonomy): Eukaryota > Viridiplantae > Streptophyta > Magnoliopsida > Poales > Poaceae > Saccharum > Saccharum spontaneum. The sequence continues at coordinate 50,466,098 of CM039589.1, read as the reverse complement.
TCTATAGCAAAGTTGTTGAGAATTTCATGAACTAGTTGCTGGTAAATTTTGGTAGCATTTGGACTTATAGTTTAGAAATGACAGCTGTTCCAAGTTGGGTTCAGTTTTAGAAGTACTCTTTGTCTTTTAAAACAGATTCTGTATGTATGCTATTTTAACTTGGTAAATGGTGAAATCATGCTTAGATGTTTATAAATGAAATGTAGACAATTTCATAAGCTTTCCAGAATGTCCTCTTTCAGGTCATTTGGAATTTTAGAACTCCAGTTGTGAGTTTTCTTAGCTACTGTTGATAATAGGTTGTAAGTACTAATGTCTGGAATCCTGTTACGTGCGTGTTTAGTCTTAACTTTGGGATACTTAGTGGTTTCTTAGAGGTGTTCAAATGTGTTAACACCAGAGAGGAAATTTGCACCTAAGTTTGAAGTGATTTGAATAGAGCACCACATAACTTGGTTTTGTGCTTACAACGTTGCAATGTCATTGCATTCATCTTCACATCATTCATGCACGTCCATAAATCATCATGTCATTTTGGATGCATACATGAATTCATTGGATGCATATACATGCAATAGGTGTGCCAAGAATCGTGTTACGAGTGAAGTCCCACTGGGCGTGGAACCCGAAGTGGAAGTCCGTTCGAGAACCGGAGGTCCAGTCCGACGAAGCCGGAGAAGACGTGGGAACCGTTCTTGAAGCCAAACCTCGATCTCTCTTCTTTCGGTTAAGGCAAGCCCCGGAGCATTATAAGCCTCCTACTTTCAAAGCAATTATCTATCTATACATGTTATATGTATTGTTGCATTACGTGATAGGAGTTGGTTGAAAACCCTTGCTGCATTGATAACACTCCTTGTCCAGCAATTCGAACCTTGAATCCTAAGTAGACAGGATCGTATCTATGCTTAGCCCTGCTAAATTAGACCGGTAGAAGTCGGGTGATTTCCTGTCACCTGCGAGATATAGGGCTTTATCAGGTCACGGTTGGCTATACTTGCTATCGTGGAAGAGAACCATGTGTTAATAAAATGAAATGAGACCGGGCGGGATGACGATAGTGAAGCAACAAGGCATGGAGGTCTTGGGTGTGGATCTATCCCCGTCTGTGTCGATTAAGGACCGAGACCTGGAGCCTTCTATGTCATTTTGAACGCATGCCTGACATTTAGCTGGCCGGCCTGAGGTTGCCGACCGCGAAGCCTAGTAGCTCAACTCAGGTTGCGAAGTCGAAAAGTGAAAGTCGCCTCGGAAGGGAGCCAGAGGGTCCAAGGGCAGGTGAGTTAAAAGTCCTGAGCATCCTGGCCACTGGTATCCCTGAGAACGCGGCGCTGTTCGGGCCCACCCTGAGTTGTACCAAAGGTTATCTACGGCTGCCTTTAGCGGGGTTTGCCGGGTGAGTGTCAGGAATACCCCCTCAGCTGAGTTGGAATCGATTCGAGTCGCCGTCTCTCCCGGATAGTGAGAAACTTGACTGGTTATCTCCAGCGTAGATACACTAAATATAATGATGGTTCGGAATTGATGATAATGATGATGATAGCCTTATTATACCTGCTATGGTTAATATTGTTTGCTCTTAATAAAGTGATTGCTCTAGTACAGGTGCTAATCTAGTTTTCAGGTTAATGATGATCAACTTGATACTTAGAGCATATATTGGTTACTTATCTGTATTAAGCTTTTCTGCAAATGAGTCAAGCTAGCCCACTTTATAAAGCCTTGCATAATCCTTGGTGTCACCTTTGTTTCTGGTTTTTGACGGGTAAGTCTAGCTGAGTACCTTCTCGTACTCAGGGTTTATTCCCACCTGTTGCAGGTAGCAGATTCATACTTGTTGCTGCAAGTATTGTCTTCGCCACGTGGGCGTGAAGGCTAGACCATATGGGCATGGTCTCTGTAGTATCTCTTCTGGTATGCTTTTGCAGGATGTGACTATGTACTGGCAGTATTCGACTTAAAATGGTTTCAGAAATTATGTTGCTTCCGCTAATCTTTACTTTGGTTTTGTAATAAAAATAATTGTACTCCGATGTATGAGATTACTTTTGAACTGTGTAACAAGTGTTGTGTTATGTTGAATCATTACGATCTGGTTGCTCTCGGTTTGGTTTGAAATCCCTCGCGATTTCGTGGACTACCGGAGTTATATGGGCTCAAGTGTGAGAATTTGATCACTTCGGTGATTGTTTTTTTTATACTTGTGCTCTTATAATTTGGACGGTTCCGTTACACAGTCCATAACCTCTTTCACCTTACTGGGGTCTACTGAAATTCCATTTTTAGACAACATGTGACCAAGAAAAGGAACTGTCTTAAGCCAGAACTCACACTTGCTGAACTTAGCATACAGTCGATGTTCTCTGAGTCTAGTCAAGACAATCCTAAGGTGTTCTGCGTGATCTTCTTCATTCTCTAAGTATATTAGAATGTCATCAATGAACACAATCACAAACTTGTCCAACTCTGGCATGAAAACGGAATTCATCAGATACATAAAGTATGCAGGAGCATTTGTCAATCCGAAGGACATGACAAGATACTCGTACAAACCATATCTGGTAGAGAACGCAGTCTTAGGCACATCTTGCGGCCTAATCTTTATCTGATGATACCCTGATCTCAAATCTGTCTTAGAGAACACTTTGGCTTTAGACAATTGGTCAAACAAGATATCAATCCAAGGAAGAGGATACTTGTTTTTAATTGTCACAGCATTCAGTGGCCGATAATCCACGCACATGCGTAAGGAGTTATCCTTTTTCTTTTTCACAAACAGTGCGGGGCATCCCCATTCAGACGAGCTGGGATGAATCAAACCTTTCTTTAGCAGATCCTGGAGTTGCTTCTTCAATTCTGCTAGCTCATTTGAAGGCATCCGATAGGGCCTTCTCGAGATCGGTGCTGTTCCAGGAATTAACTCAATGGCAAACTCAACATCTCGGTCTGGTGGAAGTCCAGGTAACTCATCTGGAAACACATCTGGAAATTCATAGACTACTGGAATCTTGGCTAGCAAAGTAGTTTGGATAGCACAAGTCATGTTCGCTAGGTCTACTTTTCGAGGTAGGACCACCTGAAAGGTGCCTTCCCCACTTGGTTCCTTAAGAGAGATACTTCTTCCTCCAATATCAATTACTACTCCCATCTTATTCATCCAGTTCATACCCATAATCACATCCAAAACTAACCCTGGCATGACTATCAAATTAAGCTTATATTGCCGGTTTGATATGTTTAGGGTTACTCCCTGAACTATCTGATTAGTCAACAGATCAGCCCTGGCTGAACTGATTTTATATGCACATTCCAATTCAACTATCTTTTGCTCATGCCTCTTAACAAATGCTTGACTTACAAATGAATGGGATGATCTGGAATCAAACAAGACTACTGCAGGATGATTGTTCATAGAAAACATACCAGCTGTCACTGGTTCTCCTTCCGGGATGTCATCCATAGTGGTGTGGTGCACACGAGCCTGATATTGCGTCTGCTGTTTCTTAGGGTAGGGGCAAAACTTTACAAAGTGCCCGGGTTGGTTGCAGTTGAAGCACGATCCCTTCACTTGAGCAACAGCTCCAGATGAACTGCCTTGTCCTGCCTTTGCTTGGGGCAATGCCATTTTGAATGGTTTCTGGTTCCTCTGAGGTTGCTAAGCATTTTGACTCTTCCTCTACGGTGGCCTGAACCTTGCACCAGGGGCAAGCGAACGATAAGCTAGATGGTTGGCCGTCGGGGCTCTAGGCTGGGACAGACCTAACTCGAAAGCTCTCTTACGGATCTTGGAGGCAGCATAAACATTGTTGTTCTTCTCTTGCTTCAAGCAGTCACTAACAAAGTCGTTGAAACCAGTCCTCATATTGGTACCCACATGTTTCATCATCTTGGGATTCAGGCCTCTCTTGAAGCTAGTGATCTTCTTGGCATCAGTATTCACCATATCAGGGGCATAACGGCTCAGGTTATTTAATGCATGCAGATATTGAGTTACAGTCTTCGTGCCTTGATTCAGTGCCAGGAATTCCCCAAGCTTCATCTCTGTCAGACCAGGTGGAATGTATGTTCCACGGAAGGCTTCAGTGAACTCCCTCCAAGTGATATGGGCATAGGGAGGAAAAGTGGTACAGTGGTGCTTCCACCACATTCCTGCCGGACCTTGAAGCTGATAAGCTGCATACTCGGTTTTCAACACTTCAGTCATCCTCAAGACACGGAACTTGTCTTCCATAGTGTTAATCCACTCTTCTGCATCCAAGGGTTCTGCGGCTCCCTTGAAAATCGGTGGATGGGTGTCCATGAAATTCTTGAAACTGCTGTACTGGTTTGCTTCGTGCCCACCCAGGTTTATCCCCCGACGGGTGTTATCTGCAATACTGCGCAATGCAGCTTCCATATTCTGTTGCATGCTCTCCATGTTGCGTTGGCTTCCAAGAAATTGTGCGAAAAACTGTTCCGCAGTGTAGGGTGGAGGAGGTGGTGGTGGATCACGGTCATCATTACCAGCTGCACTGCCACCAGCCTCAGCGGCACCATACACGGTACGACGAGTGTTCGGCATCTGCATGTTTCAGCAACAGTAATTATTAGGTGATGTTGTAGAAATTGCGAGCGAATGAAAAATTATGCCGTACTGAATTCACTGGAGAGAATAAATTCATACAATAAAACAGGGGCACAATAGGTCATTCCAATTAACACAACATCACTAATTAGATTACTTAAAGTGCACACATCGCGTCCATTACAACCAAGTTGCCAGCATACATACACTTGACTTTTGACGTTCGGATATCGCCACAAACACATCCAAGTTTTCCAACATTACATCAAAGCCTTAGTCTTTCTACTCATTATTACATGCCCAACGTGCCAACAAAGCAAAAGATCATGCAGACGGAACCTAGTAGCTAGCGCAACAACTACTAGCCTACTCATCGTGGTCGCTGTCTAAGTCAGAGACGTTGGCGTCGTCGCCATCTACAGTGTCGTCGTCCTCCTCAGCTGGTGCATCGGGCTCTTCGGGATCTTCGTCTTCATCCAAATCCATCTCTACCGCACCAGGAGGAACATAGGGGTTGAGCTGATTGTTCAGCCGATGAACCTCCTCATGCAGGTTGTCATTATACTCCTCTGCATTGGCGAGCTGCTGCTCTAGCTCAAACTGTCTAGCCCTCAACACATTCTCTGCAGACCAGGCTTCATTCCTCTGGTGGAGCACATGAGTCAACATGCGCTCAGCATTCCTGTTGGCGGTGGTCAGTCGCCCAACCTGCTCTCTCAAGGCACGTACATCTCCCTCGAAAACTACAGTCCTCTGAGTAGCCTGATCCCTCTCACGGGTCAACTAAGCCATCTCTGCGGTGAGCCTCTCAATCTCGGCGTCGTGATCTCTCTGAAGCTGACGTCGGTCGTCATGAGCCTGACCAAGAGCATCAGACACATGTCTCAGGCTACCTTCCACTCCATCGAAGGCCTTCATCACTGCGAACATGGCACTCATAGCGGGATTGTCACTGTTTTGTGCTTCTGCTGCGCTAATCTCTAGGGATCTTCCTCTTGCCTGTTGCCACGAGTCAGTGGAGGGGTTGCCCCTCAGAAAGACTCCAACTATAGCTGCTGCCAACTCCTGAGGAAAGTGATCCATAATATCCCTCAGGATCCCAAAGGCTGCCCTCTTAGCGGCTTCTTCAGCGGTCCTGCCAGTTGACTCAAAACGCCAACCAGTCCACTCAGAACCATCACCTCAGGGACGAACTACTGCTTCCACAGTCACCAAAAGTCCTTCCCCCAACCGCTCATTCGACCAAAAGTAGCGGGGCTCCATTCCATCAGGATAGCCTACATAGCTGAGCACTCTCCACAAGAGCGTAGGCATCCCAAACTCTCCAAGGAAAGTGTGACGCTGACGAGTGCGTGGAGCAAGCTGATGACAGGGAGCTCTGCCGGTGGACTTGCGGGCTGTCTGCTTGGTACGTGCCATCTGTAGCAAAATTTTATTACCGCGGTGAGAACAGATTTTTAAGTTGGCATTTTTATCGAAATGAGATAATCAACTTATAAGGGGAGGAACAATGCCATGAATGAAATGCACAACATGATGCATGCACGTTCCGTACGTCCTCACAAACTTAGAAAATTAACAACTACTAACAGAATAAATGGTGGCATACAACGATCTCTTGCAAACGTAACTAATACATGCTACTCGATAGCGCTGTTATGTACCTGCAAAAAGTCATTTCAGCCCAAACCTCACAATATGAAATTATGCAAGAAAGCAGTAAAGTAAGCTACTCGCTCTACACGCATCCCCAGATACGAGTATAACGGTAACAACTACCTGAATCGTTGTCCTATTGACGGCATCGTCACCACATGACGGAATTCCCACAATTTGGATACCTTTATACGAACATGCGCATGGCACGTAAGTGTTTCGGCATCACATAAGCACTTCCCTAGATCGGTAGTGTATCCGACCATGCTCTCACAACTCTCACTTACCAAGGTGTTGAGGTAATTGATCCATACATTACCACTCAAATGAATGGCACTCATACAATAGCACGCCGTATGAGCGACAAAATTTAAAGTATGATGCAAACCCCCAAGTTAGTACTTAAATAAGCCACCTAGAGTCCTTACTGGGCATAAAGGATATGACCACTGGCACACTCTTAAGTTTAAAAGCTTAGTTGAAAACACAGTTTTATTTTTAAAATACCCATGTGAACAGTAACATGTTAAACCATGCTCCGATACCAGCTGTAACGGATCAACATGATTATATGAGATTAAGTAAGAAAATCTTCCACCGAAGCAGATAATTTATCCAACTTAAGCCCGTATAACCTGAGATTCCGTGAAATCACGAGGGATTTCAAACCAACCAATATCCAACCAAGATCGTACTGATTTAGCAGCCACCGTTCACATGCTACATAAGTTCGCAACACAAGTTGAATACATCGGAGTTCGGAATAAAAGTTATTACAACATAGTTCAAAATAACATAGCGGAAGCAAGCAATTTTAAACCACACACTTAGTTCAAATACAGTGCCAGAAGATAGTCACGATCCACAAAAGCATTAGATAAGACGAACGGAGTGACCCTTGCCCAAGGTCCTAGTTGTCGCCCATCGCCGGATACAGACAGTTGGAGCAGTACCCATAGTACATCTGACCATCTGCAACAACAATGGGAACAACGCCCTGAGTACGAGAATGTACTTAGCTAGACTTACCCGTCATAAACCAAAATAAAGGACACCAAGGAGCATGCAAGGCTTTTATACAGTGGACTGGCTTGACTCATTTGCAAAAAGCGTAAGTTATTATGAAAAACTATACTAAGTACTTTTTGCATCATTTTTATTATAACCTATTCAAGCTAGGTAAGCACCTATTGTTAAAGCAATCACTTGATTCATTATTAGCATCTAAATTACCATATCAGGTTTAGCATTTCCAACATCATTCACTTAACCATCAGTGTTCTATTCTTGTTACTACGATGCCGTAGCTTGAGTCAAGTGCTCACTGTCCAGGAGCGATGGCGATTCGAATCGATTCCTAACCAGCTGGTGATTTATTCCTCACACAAACCACGCTTCCCCCGTGAGGGTCGCTTAGATCACCAATGACACTTTCCAAGAAGCCGCAGGATAACAATCATGGATCGCACTACCCAGGGACCACCTGACTGCCAGGACGCACCTTGGGCTCACTCTTCGCATCCCCGTTACACCCCCTTCAGCACCAGTCTGCCAATCCGAGTTTATCTCGGCTCAAAATAGTGTCACTAGCTTCACGGTCGAAAGGTACTTTATTCGGCCAGCTAAATGTGAGGCATGCGTTCAACATGACAAGAGGGACGAGCAACGATCGGTCCTTAATCGACACAGATGGAATCACTATAGCTCAAAACCCTACAAGACTCCGCCCGGTCTTCCTTTATCTACCAACACTTGGTTACTTTCCATGATCACAATTATAGCTAACCATAACCAGGTATCCACCTATAACTCGCAGGTGACAGGAAATCACCCGACTTCTACCGGTCTAAGCATGGCTAAGCAATTTACTCGATCCTGACCTAACAGGGTAAAAGGTAATCCGGTGGACAAGGATAATAATGTATCAACGGTTTCACTCAACTCCTATAACTTAATGCAACAATATATATATAACTATAACTCATGTAATAAGGAATTGGTCTAAGCATGGCTAAGCAATTTACTCGATCCTGACCTAACAGGGTAAAAGGTAATCCGGTGGACAAGTATAATAATGCAACAATGGTTTCACTCAACTCCTATAACTTAATGCAACAATATATATATAACTATAACTCATGTAATAAGGAATTGCTTTTATAAAGTAGAAGACTTAAAATGCTCCGGGGCTTGCCTCTTTCGAACGAGCTACGTTGGTGGTCTACGCACTCGGGCAGCTCCTCGCCTGGTTCTTCTTCCTCGGGCACCTCCTGTGCCTGGGGCTCCTGCTGATCCGTCCAAACTTGCTCCTCCGGTACTGCTACCTGCGACTCCTCCTGCGATCCTGTATGATGCAAGTGCATAAGCAAACATGCGAATGATGCATCGGATTACGGTGGAATGCTTTGATGACATGATATGCAGATGAGCACATTGAATGGGCAATTTGGATTATAACCACATCTTCTACAAGGTAGTCCACGTCATCCAAGAACATGTACCCTAAAATATGCACCTTATTATTCTACTAGTTAGCACATAATCTACACATACAAGTGATCCTAAGTTGCCAAATCTTACCAACCTAACCCATCAAACAACATCAGCAGGGCATGTTGATGCTTCAAAGATACACCAAACATATTTTATTACTCTTAATTTCTCATAAAGAATAACCTTTTATTTCCTATTTAACTAGGGTTACACAGCAACACCTATTTTTGTTGTAGATAAAAAATCTACAAAAATTACAGTAGCTTACCCTTACCCTAACTAACCTACTACAAAATTTTCATGAGAATTGAATAAGTAAAACTATCTATACAAAATAAACAAGTTATAGCATACTAATGAGCATGAAATTACTTTATACTAGAAAAAGTATCAAACAACAGATTTCACATTTTTCCTATGTTACTTACAGTAAACTAACATATTACAAAAATTACCACATGTAGGTTTTATACAACTTTAGCTCCCTACTAAAAAAAGATTATCAATTAAAGGCATTTGAACTACACCTCAATAATCTTTCATAGAACATACTTCACAAGTATTTTTCCTAGAAAGTACATCACTAAGAAAGATTAATGCAACAAGAATCACATTTTTCCCACTATTATTTTATTTACTACAGATTTACTAAGATATCAGCATTTATAGCAATTAAATAAATCTACATAGAAAAGTGTCACAAATTTATCATGAAATATTTTTAAACTGTAGATCTACTCAAGAGAAACATTACAAAATTTGTTTCATAATTTTTGGAGCTAAAAAGGGTACACAACCATTTTCTAAAGCCTTTTCTTTTCCCAAAACATAATAGAAAATCAAAAACTAATTCTGAAATTGCTTAACGGGCCAGCCCACTTGGAATCACCGGCCCACGGCCGTTTTCAGCCGGAGCGCCGCGCAGGAAAAAGAAAGGCGGCCCGGTTCGGTGGTTCGGCCCAAGGCCGTTTGGCCTAGAGAGCAGAGGGGAGGGGTGGAACACGGGGCGCGGCCGCGCGGCTGCGACGTCGCGGCGGCGGTGATGTCCGCCGGCGGCTAGCGGGCGGCTCCAGCCGTGCGGAAACCAACGAACGGATGCACGGAGATCCGGTAAAAGGCGGCGAACACCGAGGGGCAGCGCGCGAGTGACGAGGCGGGGAAAAGGCGCCGGAACAGCGGGGTGAGCGCGCGGTGACCGGAATGGCATCGCGGCGGGGCGCGCGAAGTGGTGCCTTACCGTGGGGCAGAGATGGAGTGTGGGGGTGCGTTCGGAGGAGAGGAGGACTGGGCGGAGCTGGTCGTGCGAGCAATCGCTCGGAGGCGGCCGGCCGGCGGCGGAACGCGGCCAGGAAGGGCGTGGCCGCGGTGGCGATCGCGAGGAGGCGGGAGCGGCGGCTGCTGCGGCTCGCGCGAGGCCGACAAGGGCAAAATGGTGGGAGCGAGACTGAGGGAGGAGCGGGTGTGGCTTCAGGACGCATGGCGCGGCCTGGTGGAGCCCACGGCTCGCCACCCGTACATCGGAGACGGCGAGCGGCGACCACGCGGCGAGCGTGCCCTGAAGCGGGCGCGCGCGCGCGGGGAGGGGAGCGGGGGCAAGCGGGCCAGGCTGGCGTCTGCTCGCGGGCCAAAAGGGAGGCCGCGGCCCGTTAAGGAAGGAAAAGCATTTTTCTTTTATAAAAGAAATTTTTTAGATTTTTCCTATTTGTTTCAAATTTGAATTTGAAGATGAAAAATAGGTTTTCAGAACTTTTGCCCAAAATAAAAGTTGTTCAAAATTTAATTCTCTACAACTTTCATGTAGGGCACTTTTCAAAATTCTAAATAGATTTTAAATTTAGGATTTAAAGCTAAATTTTTAAGTAAAAATTCATTTTTCTAGAATATTTTTAAAAGCAAAATCTGAGGGAATTTGAATTCAAGAGTTGCTCCAAAAATCATGTTAATTTATTCTAGATTATCTAAAATTGTAGCTACACAAAATTTCACCACTCTTTAGCACTTAAATGCACAATTTGGGTTTTGAGTAATTGTTTTTCAACTTTAAATTTAAAAGGCTTATATTGCATGCAATGATAACCATGTAAGTGATTGTAATGCTTTATGCTTTGGAATGCTAATGCATGCTTAACACCCAGGGGTGTTACAAAAGGTGGCTCCTATGTGGTGACATGGGATAGTGTTGTTTCTTCGGATGATGATGACTCTAGTGATGATGATAAGGATCCAAGAAGAAGAAGGCTCTTGCAAGTATTGCTATCAACAACAAGCCTTCACTATTTGTCATCCATCATGCTTCATGGCCAAGGGCTGTAAGGTAAAATATGATGAGAGTGATGATGATAGTAAATGTGAAATTGATAGTGATAATGATAATTAATTCTCTAATGAACAACTAATGGACATGCTAGAACAAGCTAATTCAATAATTAACAAGAAAGGCAAGAAGTGCAAAGAATTGCAAAAGAAGCTTAGTGCTCTTGAGCAATCCTTTGATGAGCTCAATGCTACTCATGATAGGCTAGTGGAAGCCCATGAGAAGCTTGGCAAGGCTCATACCAAGCTTGAAAAATCTCACTCCTTGCTTCTTGAACAAGAAAAAGAAAGGGTTGTTGAATCATGTGATGTGGGACTAAAATGTGATATCCTTGATGAATCTTTTTATAAGCCCATTATTGTTGCTCTCACTAACCCTTCTTGTAGCGCTACCACTTCTACTTCACCTATAGTGACGGTTTCACTTATGATGCCTCACTTATGGTTGAGAATGAGACCTTAAAGGAGGTCAATGAGCTCACTCATGCCTTAGACAAAGCCTATAGTGGTGAGGATCACTTGCTTATGTGCTTGGGTAGCCAAAGAGTTTCTCTATATAAAGAAGGATTGGGCTATACCCCCAAGAAAGGCAAGGCGACCTTTGCTCCTCATAGACTAGTTTTGTGAAGAACAATGGTCGGTTTTGCACTAGTAGCAAGCAAGTTGGTCACATAGAGCAAAAGTGCATGAAGAAGAAATCCCAAGCTAATATATCCTTAATTAAGCTTGGGTGCAAATGGTATGAAGGCTAATTTTATTGGTGTACCATGGATGAGCTCAAAGAAGAAAGCTATTTGGGTGCCTAAGAGCTTAGTAACTAACCTTCAACGACCCAAGTAAGTTTGGGAACCTAAAAAAATTGATCTTCTTTTGTAGGTCAATTACAAAGCTAGAGGAAAGCATTGGGTGCTTGATAGTGGGTGCACACAACATATGACCGGTGAATCAAGAATGTTCAATTCAATCAATTTGAATGATGATAATGGGATTGATAGTATAACATTTGCTGATAATGGCAAAGGCAATGTCAAAGGGCTTGGTAAGATTACAATATCCAATGACTTGAGCATTTCCAATGTACTACTGGTAGAGAGCTTGAACTTCAACCTATTATCGGTAGCTCAATTGTGTGATCTTGGTTTTAAGTGCATATTTGGTGTGGATAATGTAAAGATCATAAGTGTAGATGGCTCTAACTTGATATTCAAAAGATTTAGATATGAGAATCTATACTTGGTTGATTTCAATGCTATAGAAGCTCAATTGTCAACATGTTTGCTCACTAAGTCTAGCATTGGTTGGTTCTGGCATAGAAGGCTTGATCATGTTGGAATGAAACAATTGAATAAGTTGATTAAGCATAATCTAGTTAGACTTGAAAGATGTCACATTTGAGAAGGATAAGCTATGTAGTGCATATCAAGCCAGAAAGCAAGTTGGTAACACACATCCTAAGAAGAGCATGATGAGCACATCTAAGGCATTTGAGTTATTGCACATGGACTTATTTGGACCAACCACATACACTAGCATTGGTGAAAACAAATATGGATTTGTGATTGTGGACGATTTCACTAGATATATATGGGTGTTCTTTCTTGTTGACAAGAGTGATGTGTTTGCAACCTTCAAGACATTTATCAAGAGAATTCACAATGAGTTTGAAACAACCATAAAAAAAAGTAAGAAGTGACAATGGAAGTGTCGAGTACCAATATTAGGGCACCCAGAGAAGAGGGACTAATGCTCGTCAACATTAACTCCACCGAACACTTATGGACGAGACCATGGTCTCATCCGACCCCTAGGGGAGGATTCTGCCCTGCCTGACGGCTAAGGCATGGGCTCTGCCTCGTTCGACGGCTATGGTACGAGCTCCACCACACTCAACGGTTGTGGCACAGGCTCCGCCTCACCTGACCCCTTGGGGATAATTTTGCCTCGCCTGACCCCTGAGAGTGAACCTAGAGTCACATTGTGCTGCTTAATCCCCGTATGGCTTTGGTCAAGGGAGTCTGTTGACCATATTGTGCACTATGATGAATAGGGGCACCATGACCAAAACGGTGGCACCCACATGTAGCACTAGTGGCGAACATGATGTGATGTGGAGCCACCTTTGTCACCATCTACAGAAATGATGGGACCCGCTTAATAGGAGAAGAAGGGCGACATGGCCTTAGGGGCCTCTTCTTCTCTGTTTTTCTCTTTCTTCTTTTCCTTTCTTCCTCCCCTTCACTCGTGTAACCCCACGTCTTTCCCTTGGTTTATAAAAGGGAAGGCTAGGCACCCCAACAAGGGGGCTAGGGGGAAGTCTTTCTAACGTCTCTCAAGCCATTGGAAAGCAATCTCAAGCACTTCAACTCCACTTCACCAGAGACTTAGGATCTCATCCTTCTCTCACCCATTTGTAACCCCTAATGCAAACTTTAGTGCTAGTAACACGAGCAGCAGTGACTGGACATAGGGACATTCCGCCTGAACTAGCATACACCCTTGTGTCCTCTTAGCACACCATCCGGGCCAAACGTGCAATACAAATTAATCGTCAGTGGTATGAAACACCGACAGTTGGCATGCCAGGTAGGGGCCTTTTGCGTGTTTCGACATCCTCAACAGGCCACGGATGGCTAGCCACGGCATGAGCTAGACCTGGAGCACGCATGTGCATTTTGGGTGTCTGGACTTCCTTGTCACCACAGACGGCGGGCTGGCGCGGGCCTCAGACCCCTTTAGCCTCCGCGCTCCATCGACATCGATGCCATCATCGAGGCTCTCAAGGAGCTATAGCTGCACATACCAGAGGCTCGCTCCCCCGGGCGTGACTAGCTCCATGACCTCAACTTCGGGAGGTTGGAGCACCAGCTCGCGGTCCCCCTGGGACCCCATCCATCCTAGAAGGACCTGCATAACCTCACCTTTTCTTTTGTCAACATCATGACACAGCTCACAAGAGGATAGCCGCTCTCCCTAACATACCTCACTCAGAATGCCTCGATGGTGCTCCCGTTTGGCCTGCACAACATTGCGGTGACAGTCGACCGCCACATTGTGTAGCGCATCTGCCCCCTCCCACGGATAGCGAGTTCATTGGGATGGCAGACTACCACATGGAGTCGATCCATGAACTCCTCACGTCAGACTCAGAGTTGATCTCTGACTCCAGCTCGAGCAAGGGAAGCTACCACCCCTCATGCGAGTGCTCGATGGCGGATGTCACCGATAGCACCCTCCGTGAGGAGACCCTCGAGGGAGATTGTTGACGGTCCTTAAGTACCAAATATAGTTATCAAATAAATAAAGAAAAGGGTCCAAATGCAACCAACACCTAGACTTAGGGTTTTATCTGACAGAATTCCACGAGTTTTGGTGTTTGTTTGTTTCTGCAGGGGGTTATCAGAAAATACGGAGGAAAGGCCCACACGTCGGGTTTACATAGAGATAATAACGTGTTCACCGATTTTCTATCATCTAGAAGACTCCAGAAGCCACGAGATCGAACGGGAGGCCGAACGGGCCCGGAGGCAGGGTGCCCGCCCTGCTCCCTAGGGCGCCCGCCCTGGCCTGAGAGCCAATCAGGCTCCGTCTCGCGGATTATACTCCACCGACCTAAGGGATCAAGGAAAACCGTGCGATTGATGTCGGTTTGATCCGACGGCCCACGTTCAATTGAGGGGGCTATATAAGCAGGACCCCTGGCCCCTGGAGGAGGCACTCCCTCATTCTCAATTCCTCAAACCCTAATCTCAGGAGGAGAGTCTCTGATCAAGCCCTAGAGCCACCACATCAACTAGATCTCTAGTATAGCATAGCTACATAGGATTAGAACTAGAAGGAGTCAATCTTCGATTGGTTTCCGAATCTGTCAAGAGGATTCTTGGTAATTCCTTTACTGTTCTTCATTGTTCATCATTGTTCTTCAATATTATGAATACAACTTTGTTCTATTTCAATATATTGATTATGACTATGCTCTACTTGTTTATGTTTGCGATTATATTGTTCTTAGTTTATCGTAGTTATACGCTTGGCTTAGTTAGATTGGAATTATATACATGTTTAGGATCGTATAGCGTTTATCCATCGGATCCATGGGTAAATGATAAATATTGTGTAGGCGTAGTGCTTAGACCATATTTATCTACGATTGCACCTTATATGCCGGATCGTGGGGTGGTCCGCGATGGTGACAGCTTCGTTGGTTCTTATATAGTCCCCCTCCCGTGTGTAAGGCAGGCAGAGCAACATTATTACGGGGGAGTGATTGCTATGTTTCTCATCTTCCTTGATAATATCACTATGCATGGGCGTAGTCCTTTCTCGCAATGATTGCCAAGTGTACTTGCACTAACTATGATATGCTAGACTTTATAGTTAAGAATAACTTAGGAAATATCCTTGTAGTTCGTCCTAATACCATGCTAATGACTTGCTAGAATATCTGTTGAGGTGCTTATCATTATTATATGTGGCTAGCTGATCAGATTAATTATCTTTGTCACCATTCATACTTTATCTATATTTTATGTGACACTTACCCCTGTATGCAAGAGATAGATGAATGCTCTCACTTATACATGCAATGATTGATACTCATTCCTATATTCCATTCCATAATCAACATTGATGTTAGTAATCCCTTCCCAGTGGTAAAAATATAAATAACGATACCTGGAATACTTCCCGGTTAAAATGCTACATCGGTATTAATCTGTGCGCTTGCAGATCTTATTTATTATTTATTTAGAAGAGCAGTTGCATATTTCAATACCGTGTCTCTCATGTCATGCTGGGGATGACAACTTGGCTTAAGTGGCATGAGGGATAGGTTTGACATTTTTGGCGCCGTTATCAGAATTAGAAAACTAAGTCTACTTTTGGTAATGACGTTAAGAATGCCCAACAAGCATTTTTGGCGCCGTTGCCGGGGAAGGTTGATTTACTAACAAGGAATGAATACGGAATTTGAGTCATCATTCGCATCATTAAGTGATTGAGATCATCAATTCTCCCATACAGATTTACCCCTGTATTTTTCCATTCTTATTGTTTTGCAGGGTGATGTATGAATAGAGGACATCTTCTAGAAAATTTTGTTGACAACCCCGAAGCATTAATCAGAAAGGCAAGAGCCAAGCTCAAGAAGTCAACACTTCGACGCAACACTTCATCCAATCCAGAAGACCGCCGAAGTTTCACCCGAAATTTGTCAACAGAGTTCGCAGCCATGGCGAACAAGACGATCCACGAGTTCTCAGCTCCCACTACGGACAACATCCGCACTGGACCTGCCGCGGCCATCGACAAGAACTTTGAGCTCAAGCCAGGGCTCATCAACATGGTACAAGCCAACCAGTTTTGTGGGAAGCCGTACAAAGATGCAAGTGCTCATCTCCAACACTTCCTAGAGATTTGCAGCACATTCACTATATTAGATGTTCCCAGAGACGCCATACTACTTCGCCTTTTCCCATTCTCACTATTGGGGAGAGAGAAGCAGTGGTTCTATGCGACGAAGGATAAGAACACTACGTGGGCACTCTGCTCTACGAACTTTCTGGCTAAGTTCTTTCCCATGGGCAAGACCAATGCTCTCCGTGGGATGATTACAAGTTTTCAACAACAACAACTACAACCGTCCTCAACAAAATCAAGGTTGGAATCAACAGAGGCCTAACTACTCAGGTAACTACTCAGGTAATTATCAAGGTAATAACTCTTACAACAACAATAATAATTTTCCACCCCTGAGAGAGTTAGTGTCTAATCAAGGAAAGCTAATGGATAACTTGTCTAAGAAATTGGCATCCAATTATAAAATACTAGAAAACATAAATAATAGAATGGATAATTTCTCTACTGCCATCAAAAACCAAATTAGCTTTAATAAAATGATTGAATCTCAGTTAAATCAAATAGCTGCTGCTGTTCCTGCTACTAACCCCGGTATACCATCACAACCGGAAGGATTAGAATCTGCAAATCTTGTAGACATGTTTGATGCAGGTAACTATTGGAGTAATCCCGCTGTCGGAGTACATAATGACCTTCTGCCAGTCAAGAGAGGCGATCCAGGACGCCCCGTCATCTCGATCTCCATCGGCATGGTGGACTTCCCAGAAGCACTCTGCGACTTTGGCTCCAGCGTCAACATTATGCCCAGGGTACTCTATGAAAAATTCTTTACATATCCTTTATCAGAAACAACTATGTGTTTGCAGCTTGCAGATCGGACACTAAGCTTTCCTAAAGGAATATTAAAGAACATGTGTGTCCGAGTTGGTACCTCGTATGCTCCAGCTGACTTCGTGGTGATAGAGACCGGGTCCGATGAGAGGTCACCAGTTATTCTGGGAAGGCCATTCCTGAACACCTCGGGAGCTGTCATCTACGCCAGCGCTGCGAAGATCAACTTCAACATCAAGGGGAGGAAGGAGACGTTTTCCTTCAAGAACAAGATTACACAAATCCCAGAGCAACCCCAACATGAACCAAGGAAGTGGACCAACAGGAGGATCAAGCAGAACAAGAACAACCAAGGATGGACCGAATCAGCTAAGATGGTCACTGCAGTTCAAGGAGGTCAAGATGGTCGACTCAAGTCGCCCTTCCTGAACAAGAAGGATGACCCAGGTATGCCAAGCATTGAGTGCTCAATCAATGGATACTCCTTTCAGAAGGCGCTCTGCGACACTAGATCAGGCGTCAACATAATGGCCACAGTCACCTATCAGCTCTTGTACGGGACCATGCCCTTAAAACCAACATACACTCAGCTCTAGATGGCAGATCAGACATCCCGAAAGGTCAAAGGTATAGTAACCGATGTCCCTGTTAAAATTAACGATCATTTTGTCCATACAGACTTTCAGGTCATTGACATGGGAGGCGACGAGTACGATCCACCCATCATCCTAGGAAGACCGTTCCTAGGCACCGTCAAAGCAATCATCTACATTGGAACCGGAGAAGTCCATATGCATTTCCCCTCTGAGAAGGTACGCCACTACTTTAATGACCCTAACTATATAGTTGAAGATTCTAAGCAGGTCAGGACAAGAAGAAGGCGACGTAACCGTAACCAAAGGAGGCAAACCATCAAAGACGTATGGGCAGACTATGAAGGAGAGGTCATAAGGCCCGAGGATACACAACAGGAGACCGAAGCACCAAGTCGGGTATGGAAAGTGAAGACAGTTACACAAGAAGAGGAGGCGCTGCCGGAACCACCGTCTACGCCACCCAAATCCCAGGACAACTAAGAAGAAAAGAAGTCCTGTTCGGAAGACTTAAAAACACCGAACGCCGTGCCAAGAGGTAAACTTGGTAGTTATCATTTTCCCTTTAATTATTGCTCAGTTAATCATGTTCATTCTGTCTAAAAAAAATGTTGAAAACAGTAAGCCCCATGTGAGTATGCGAGTGGCATAAAACCCATAAGTACATTCACTGTGGTGGCATAAAAAATAAATAATATATATTTTTTCTATTCTATAAAAATGAAAATAAAAATAGAGAGTGACATTTATCAAGGAAGCTCAAACATGATAAAGGCTAGATATTTATGCTAACGCTTAATCAAGTTCCACGAAGCTTTGTTGTCTATTTGAGCTCCACAGAATTCAGGAAGACTAGCAGACGGAGGATATCCTAATCGTTGTCAGGGTGCTGCCGACATTCAAATACTCCTCTGCACCTGCTAGCTACATCAGAAGAAATTACGTCAAGATCCAGCTTGGGGGAGAGCACCCCCATTTATCCCGATAAGTATTTTTATCTACATTTATACCTATGCTTTATTAAAATAAAAAGATGCATAATCATGAAAACCCAAATAAATATTTTGTGTTTATATATATTTGCTTAGTTTAATAAATAAATAAAGTAGCTATGCTAAACTGAATCTTGAAAATAAAACTCTAGCATGGATATGATGAATAGTTGCTCTGCCTAATTTTCAAATTTGTTCTCTCTCTAGTTTAGACATAACTGTTATAATTTAAAACTGGCTCTAAACCTGAACTAGTGGGAAAAGAACTTGATCTGAAGTCTAAGTTGTTAGCGGATATGATATGGGAAGGTTGAGCTGCTGTTTATCTGTTCCTAGAGATGCTAGAATTCTGGAGAATTTTATCTTTAAAAATCTTTAAAATGTTGCATGATGAGTTCCTGTATGATGAGAGTTTAAATTCCTACCACAGTCATATATACATGCTTGTTAGATTAAGAGCCGCACTTTTACTACTTACTGCTTATGGGCATTGAGTGTGGTCAAGCTGTGTAGACCCTTAGGAACTTGTCATGTGGTTAAAATCAAGATTCACTTGCACGTTCACTCATACATGCTGTTTCTACTCCAGAAGTACGCATCCACATATATCCACTCATTTCCATCTCCAGATTCACCCAAAATTATTCTACTCCTGACCCAGGAGAGAATAGCCAAAAACATTATCCCATTCCTGTTATTCCCTGTGAAGTTAATGATCAAGTCATTTCTACTACCACTTGCTATATTTTTAAAAGAGGGAGATTGCTCTAAAAAAAACGAGGAAATAAAAAGGAGCAAGTGCTCGGAACCTCGAAGAAAGAAAAAGTGAGACGAGAGGTAAAAATGGACAAGTGTCCGACAGTAGAATTAGGGGTACAAGATACCCACCTGAGAGAGAAAAAAAGAGAGAAAAAAAATAATAGAGCATCTCATTCCCCTCAAAAGTTTTAAAAAGCAAGAAAGGTATGTATTCCCTCAAAAAGAGCATTAGACTTTTGTTATCACCATCATCACCATACACCACTCATTCACCACACATGCACATCTTGATTTGACTTATTGACTTGTTTCTCTGGATCCATGGTTTGACTATGCAATAAATGTTCTATGAGTATGTATACTGTATCTCCCACCTATGAGCTCCAGATATCAAAGCCTTATTAGAGTAGGGTGAGAGAGAAGGCAATGTCACTACGCCTTATACCATAAATACCACATACTTTGAGAGAGAAGGCATATACCATTACTGCCTTGGTAAGGATCCAGAAATACCACAAAAGAGAGACCCGAGAAAGTCATACAAGGAATCTCTGAGTTTTATTTGAAAAATTTGCAAAAACTCCAGAGCTATAGCTGATCAAGAATAAGAGACATGGCGTTTGACTAGACCGTTCTATCTTTTAACCACTCAAGATGCAGGTGACGGTTGCAAGCCCCATGGTGAAAGGTAAAATGAGTAAGTTTTAAGTCTTGACAGTTTACTCTAAGTCAGGGATGAGACCTTATTTGAAAGCATATGTACCGTCAACGTTCAAAGGCGTTGCAGCAACTTCTGATCCATAATGAGTCTATCCTTGCTCAGGGACGAGCAAGAGGTAAGCTTGGGGGAGTTTGTTGATGGTCCTTAAGTACCAAATATAGTTATCAAATAAATAAAGAAAAGGATCCAAATGCAACCAACACCTAGACTTAGGGTTTTATCTGACAGAATTCCATGAGTTTTGGTGTTTGTCTGTTTCTGCAGGGGGTTATTAGAAAATACGGAGGAAAGGCCCACACGTCGGGTTTACATAGAGATAATAACGTGTTCACCGATTTTCTATCATCTAGAAGACTCCAGAAGCCACGAGATCGAATGGGAGGCCGAACAGGCCCGGAGGCAGGGCGCCCGCCCTGCCCCCTAGGGCGGCCGCCCTGGCCTGAGAGCCAATCAGGCTCCGTCTCGCGGATTATGCTCCACCGACCTAAGGGATCAAGGAAAACCGTGCGATTAATGTCGGTTTGATCCGACGGCCCACGTTCACTTGAGGGGGCTATATAAGCAGGACCCCTGGCCCCTGGAGGAGGCACTCCCTCATTCTCATTCTTCAAACCCTAATCTCAGGAGGAGAGTCTCTGATCAAGCCCTAGAGCCACCACATCAACTAGATCTCTAGTATAGATAGCTACATAGGATTAGAACTAGAAGGAGTCAATCTTCGATTGGTTTCCGGATCTGTCAAGAGGATTCTTGGTAATTCCTTTACTATTCTTCATTGTTCATCTTTGTTCTTCAATATTATGAATACAACTTTGTTCTATTTCAATATATTGATTATGACTATGCTCTACTTGTTTATGTTTGCAATTATATTGTTCTTAGTTTATCGTAGTTATACGCTTGGCTTAGTTAGATTGGAATTATATACATGTTTAGGATCGTATAGCGTTTATCCATCGGATCCATGGGTAAATGATAAATATTGTGTAGGCGTGGTGCTTAGACCATATTTATCTGCGATTGCACCTTATATGCCGGATCGTGGGGTGGTCCGCGATGGTGACAGCTTCGTTGGTTCTTATATAGTCCCCCTCCCGTGTGTAAGGCAGGCAGAGCAACATTATTACGGGGGAGTGATTGCTATGTTTCTCATCTTCCTTGATAATATCACTATGCATGGGCGTAGTCCTTTCTCGCAATGATTGCCAAGTGTACTTGCACTAACTATGATATGCTAGACTTTATAGTTAAGAATAACTTAGGAAATATCCTTGTAGTTCGTCCTAATACCATGCTAATGACTTGCTAGAATATCTGTTGAGGTGCTTATCATTATTATATGTGGCTAGCTGATCAGATTAATTATCTTTGTCACCATACATACTTTATCTATATTTTATGTGACACTTACCCCTGTATGCAAGAGATAGATGAATGCTCTCACTTATACATGCAATGATTGATACTCATTCCTATATTCTATTCCATAATCAACATTGATGTTAGTAATCCCTTCCCAGTGGTAAAAATATAAATAACGATACCTGGAATACTTCCCGGTTAAAATGCTACATCGGTATTAATCTGTGCGCTTGCAGATCTTATTTATTATTTATTTAGAAGAGCAGTTGCATATTTCAATACCGCGTCTCTCATGTCATGCTGGGGATGACAACTTGGCTTAAGTGGCATGAGGGATAGGTTCGGCATTTTTGGCGCCGTTATCAGAATTAGAAAACTAAGTCTACTTTTGGTAATGACGTTAAGAATGCCCAACAGAGATGTCTAGAGTGTCGACAATGGGAACGAGACTCCTCACCCTGGTGGACAGGGCACGGGCAAGACGGATGGAGCAGCTGAGGGCATGGTAGCAGGAGTTCGAGGATGCATGACTCGCTCTAGAGCTAGAACATGTGGAGCTTGAACGTGAGATCGCTCATCATCGAGACAACGGATCCGCGTGCAACAAGGCCCGTGACGTGCACTAGAGGATCATCGAGGATGATGATGGACTCCTGCACTTCACCCGGGCAAGTCAGAACATAGCTACTATGGGGGCTTTGCTTCGAGGGCTCCCAGAGCCCGCAATGCCCGAAGAGCACCGGGCTCAACGGGAGATCTGCACACTGCTCGAGCGTGCGGTGGTGCAGCAGGTGGAGAGCTCAGTGTCTCAGCGACGTGCGTTCAACGCTAGTCACTGTGCACCCATGGAGCAACACATTAGGGACGTATCAGTCCACTAGGCACCACGCAATGGCGTAGGACAGTGTGGCAAGGACACGTCGGCCCACCAGCCGCCGTGCAACGATGGCGAGGGTGCCGCGGTTTTGGTACAAGGGCATATCGGTAAGAACCACGATGCGTGTGACACCCTAAATGCCCACAAGCATGCGTAGGGAGATGAGGAAGAAGGTACTAGCTGCCACTACAACCCCCATTACAGAGGATGCTATGACAACGGCGAGGACCGGAGCCGGAGCCCCTCCCCGCCGAGGCCCTGGGTTTTCAACCAACAAATCCTCAGTGCGGCCATCCCAGCGCGGTACCACCCATCGATAAACATCCAAAAGTATGTCGGGGAGACAAACCCTAGCCTATGGCTTGAGGACTACTAGCTTGCCTGTCAAGCTGGCAGCGCGAACAGTGATGCATTCATCATCCGCAACCTCCCCTTGTACCTCATCGACTCGGCGCGTACATGGCTGGAGCATCTTCCACCAAATAAGATCAAGGGTTGGGTGGACCTAAAGACAATCTTCATTGGGAACTTCTAGGGCACATACACCCACCCTAGGAACCCCTAGGACTTGAAGAAGTATCGGCAGAAGTCAGATGAGACTCTCTGCGAGTACATCTGGCACTCCTCTAGGTAGCGCAACTAGCTGCCCGAGGTCACCGACGCTGATGTCATCGGGGCCTTCCTATCAGGGGCCACCTGCAAGTCCCTAGTCCACAAGCTAGGCGCAAGCGCCTGAGGACCACCAAAAAACTCCTTGACATTGCCACCAGCCACGCCTCAGGCAAAGAGGCGCTCAAAGCGATTTTTGACTGCTCCTGAGACAAAGCGAATGAGGACACCGGTGAAGGTTGCCTCCATCAGCTCCAAGAAGAAGAAGGGCAAGCAGTGACATGATGACTCACTCATGGCCGCTGCCAAGTGAAAGGGCAAGAAGGCACCTACCGAGGGCCAGCTGGACCACTTCGAGAAGCTCCTCGAGAGGCCTTTCCCAAACCATGCTTACCCCATCAAGCATGCATACAAGGACTGTGGGCTCATGAAGCGGTTCTTATTTGGTGGCTCCAAGAGGGGTGAGCAGAAGAAGAAGTCTGACCCTCTAACTGGTGATGAGTCCAAGGAGAAGGGCGATGATGTCTACCCAGAGGAGATCGGGTGCCTCATGATCTTTGGGGGGCTAGAGGCCTATGGCTCCAAGCACTGCTAGAAGCACACGTGCCGTGAGGTCTACGTGGTCGAGCCGACCACGCTCGCTTTCCTCCGGTGGTCCGCAAACGCGATCACCTTTGATAGGTCAGACCACTTGGAAAGCATCCTGTAGCTAGGCCAATACCCACTTGTGGTTGACCCATCATCGGCATGAAGCGGCTTACTAAGGTGCTGATGGACAGAGGCAATGGCCTCAATATCATGTATGCAGAGACGCTTGATGCCATGGGCAACGATCGATCACGTATCCGGTCAACTGGAGCGCCTTTCCATGGCATCATGCTGGGGAAGCAGGCCAAGCCTCTCGAGCAGATCAACCTACCCGTCACCTTTGGGGATCCATCCAACTTTAGGATGGAGACCCTCACCTTTGAGGTGGTCAGTTTCCACAAGACCTGCATGCCATCCTAGGATGCCCGTGCTATGCGAAGTTCATGGTCGTCCCCAACTACACCTACCTCAAGCTTAAGATGCCAGGCCCACGAGGGATCATCACCATCAACACCTCCTTCCAGCGTGCTTATGAGTGTGAGGTCGAGTGCTGTGAGCTCACCGCAGCGACTATCGCCTGCGAGGAGCTCGCGGTCATTAGGAAGGAGACCACCGAGGTGGTGCCCGACTCCACGCGGTCAGCTAGGTCTTTTGAACCCATAGAGGGCACCAAGGAGGTCTTCATAGACCCCAACAGCTCTGAGGGAAAGGTAGTGCACATCGGTGCCTCACTTTCTCCAAAATAGGAAAGCGCGCTCATCGACTTCCTCTGCATGAACAGAGACATTTTCGTGTGGAAACCCTCAGATATGCCAGGCATTTCGAGGGAAGTTGTAACACCCTAGGTGTTAAGCATGCATTAGGCATTTGCAAATCATGTGCATAAGCATAATCAAGCATTCATAAGCATCACATGAAATATAGGCTTGAAACATGCTAATGAAACATGCATGTTGCAATGTTTGGTTTTAGTAGATTTAATGTTATGTTGATGTTTGTCATGCCTTTTAATGTACTTATTTTAGTAAATAACAACTTAGAAATGTTTAGCAAACATTTTGGGAGCATGGTTTGCATTCAAAAATTTCCTCAAATTTGGATATTTAATAAAAGTTCAAATAATAAGGATAGGGCTTAAATTGACTTTTAGTGTATAATACAAAATCTATTGAGAAATTGACTTAGCTTCTTTTTGCAATGTTGTAGAGAATAAAATATTGAGCAACTTTTGTTTTAGGTCCAAGTTTTGAAAATGTTTTGAAAAGGTCCAAAATTTCATTTGAATGAGTTTGGGAAAGAAAAGATAAAGAAAAATCAGTTTTTCTTTTATTTGGGTTGTGCCCCTCCTTTCTCGGCCCACGACCGAAGCTGGGCCAGCCTGCTCGCCCGCCTCCCTACCCGCGCTCGCGTGCCCACGTTCCGACCGGCCGCCACATGCGCCCGTCGCGTGGCGGACTATTGCCGGCGTCGGTCGCCCGGTGGCACGCGGTGGCCCCCCGCAGCCCGCGCTCGCCTTCACCCACGCCCCGGTTCGCGCTGCCTCACTCGCCCACTCCTCCACTCCATCGTCTCACCAGCAGTAGCAAAGCACACGCACGCTCGCCTCCACCACCGCACCCGCGCGCGCCCTCACCGGAGTTGACCGTCCCGGCCACCACCGCTCACCGCCAGCCATAGCGTCTCACCCCGAGCATCGCCTCCACCTCGCGCATCCCGCCCTCGCCTCGGCTTGCCGTGGTAAGGCTCCATCAATGGGAATCGCTCGTAGGAGCACAGCCGAGCTCACCAGATAAGCTCTGCTCTGCGGACTCCCCCTCTCCACTCCACCTTTCCCTTCTTGTTACGTGCATTTCCTTTGCCTCGGCTCCCCATTGCTCGAGCACCACTTCTCGTGCCATCCCTTGGCCGGATATGGCCGGCCACCGTGCGCCAGTGCCGCCGCTCCACCATCACCATTGCCGAGCCCATACCGGTGCTCCCCCGGCTCGGTTAGCTAGTGCGCCTGGATCGCCTCGCTGCAGTGAGCACGATGGTGCTCACCGGCCGGAGACCTCACCGTCGGCGAGTTCTTGCCGCCAGTGATCTCCTCCCTCTCGGGTGTATGATAGGTGGGGCCTTGGGTCCCATTGTCAGCCACCGTATGCGGTTCATTGTGCATGGCATCAGGTGGATCTAGCACTTTTGCTGGCTGATTTGAAAAGGATTTAAGAAATGCTTTTCTAGAAAATGTTAAAATGCTTCAAAAATTCATATATCGGTCAATTTAGCTCCAAACTTGTTGAAACAAATTTTGTTAGACTTCTTAGGACTAGATCTATCTGTTAAAAATATTACATGTCAAATTTGTGATACTTTTATATATAGCTTTATTTAATTCTTATAAATGTTGATTTCTTAGAAAATGCATAGTAAATACAATATAGGTCAGAAAAATGTGAAACATATTTTGTTGGTCTAGTAATGTGATGCACTATCTATGAAAATTATATGTCATGCATGTTCCATAGAAAAATATGGCTATCTAATTTATGTGTATTTAATTGCTATTTCTTGTAAAATTGCTAGAGCTAAAAATGTGTATAAACACGTATGTGAAACTTTTTGTACAGTGCTTGTTTATTGTGTAGAACATGGAAAAAATACTAAATCTGTTGTTTCATACTTTTCACAATACAAAGTATTTTCATGCTCATTTATCCATCATTGCTTGTTATTTTTGCGTAGGTTGTTTTACTTATCCAAATGCAATGAAAATTTTATGGAAGGCTATTTATAGTATGATAAAGCTACTGTAATTTTCTTAGATTTTTTTGAACACTAGAAATATATGTTGATGTTGTAGCCCTAGATTAAAGTGAAATAAAAATAGGATTCTTATTGCATGATTAGTTTATTTTGTACACTTTGGTGCATCTTTGAAGTATTTTGACTTGCTGGTATGACTTGGCATGCTAGTATAGTTATGGTGATAAAGTGTAGTAGCACTTGTGTGATAGTTATATGGTAGTTAGTGGTAACTAATGGTAGTTAGTAGTAGAAGAGAATACAGTAGATGACATGTACTTGTGGTACATGTTTTTAGATGATGTTGACTACCTAGTAGAAGAGTTTTACATCTATTCTATCCAATAAAGCTAAGCGTGTTCATCTACATTGCATGCAATCATGATCATCATATGTCATCTCATCTGATGCACCACTTATATAATCACTTACACCTATGATCATAACAAGATTGCAGGAGGAAGTGCAAGTAGTGGTACAAGAGGAGCAGGCTCGGGCCGACCCACAGGAAATCCAGGCACAGGAGGTGCCAGAGGTCGAGGATCAAGGAGACGATCTGCCCGAGTGCGTGGACCACCAACCTAGTTTCTTTGAGCAAGGCAAGCCCCTGAACATCATAAGTCTCCTACTTTATAAAAGCAATCAATTATATATATGAGTTTTATATGTTGTTGCATTAAGTTTTAGGATTTGAGTGAAAATGTTGATGCATTTATTATTATCCTTGCCTACCTTATTATATCCTTATATCCTATTAGGTTTTGGATGGAATATCTGCTTAGCCCTGCATAGACCGGTAGCGATCGGTGATTTCCTATCACCGGCAATTATAGGTGGTTACTGGAATAACTTAGCTATGGATGATATCCTAGAATTAACCAAGTGTGGATGGATAATTGGAGACCGGATGGAATAGTTGGATGCAACGAGACAGGGTTCTAGGGTGCTTATAGTTTTTCGTCTGTGTCGATTAAGGACCGATCGTTTCTTGTCCCTCTTGTCATGTTGAACGCATGCCTCACATTTAGCTGGCCGGATAATATACCTTTTGACCATGAAGCTAGTGACACTATTTAGGCCGGGATAAACTCGGGCTAGCAGACTAGTGCTGAATGGGGTAAGACGAGGGCACAAAGAGTGAGCCCAAGGGTAGGCTAGGTCCTGATTCCTGGCAGTCAGAAGGCCCCTAGGTAGTGCGGTCCATGATTGTTATCCCGCAATGTTTACCTAAATGGTGTCATTAGTGATCTGTAGCTCACTTAATCGGTGAGTGTGGTTTGTGTGAGGAATAAATCGTCAGTTGGTTAGGAATCGATTCGAATCGTCATCGCTCCTAGATAGTGAGCACTTGACTTGAGCTACGACGTCATAGTAATGATGATGAAACACTGATGGTTATATGGATGATGTTAGAAATGCTAAATCTAAATTGGTAACTGGATGTTAATGGTTAATCAAGTAATTACTATAGCATAGGTGCTTACCTAGATTGATAGGTTATAATAATGATGATGCAAGGTACTTAAATGGTTCATTTATGTTAACTTATTGCTTTTTCGCAAATGAGTCAGCTAGTCCACTGAAAGAAAGCCTTGCATACTCCTTGGTGTCACTTTATTTTAGTTTAAGACGGGTAAGTCTAGCTAAGTACCTCCTCATACTCAGGGCGTTGTTCCTATTATTGTTACAGATGGCCAGATGTATTACGGATATTGCATCAACTGCCTGTATCCTGCGATGGGCGATAACTTGGACCAAGGGCATGGTCACTCTGTACGTCTTACCTGATGCTTTTGTTGGACATGACTATCACCTGGCACTGTTTCTGAACTAAACATGTGCGTGGTTTTAAAACTATTTGCCTCCGCTACATTATTATGCACTTGGTTTGTAATAACTTTATATTTTAAACTCCGATGTGTTTCAATGTTGTTGCAAACTTTATGTAATATATGATTGTGGCTACTAAACTTGTACGATCTTGGTTTGTATGTTGGTTGGTTTGAAATCCGTCGTGATTTCACGGACTACCGGGTTATACGGGCTTAAGTTTGTTAAATTATTGGCTTCGGCGGTGATTTTCTTACTTAATTTCGTATAATTGGTCGATTCTGTTACAGTTGGTATTAGAGCAAGGTTTAGCAGGTACTGTTCATATGTGTATTTTAAACAAAATAGTGTTTGAACCTAAGATTCAAAACTTAATAGTGTGTTAGTAGTCATATCCTTTATGCCTAGTTAAGGACTCTAGGTGGCTTATTTAAGTACTGAGTTGGGGGTCCTTGCATCATATTTCTATTCTGTTGCTCATGTGGCGTGCTATTGCATGAGTGTCATTCGCTTAAATGATAATGAATGGATCATTTGCCTCTACACCTCGGTAAGTGGGAGTTGCGAGAGCATGATCGGATGCACCACTGATCTAGGAAAGTGCTTATATGACACTGAATTATTTACATGTTATACGCATGTTTATATGAAGGTGTCCCATGTGTGGGTAATTCCGTCCTGTGGTGATGATGTCATCAATAGGGCGATGGTTCGGGTAGTTGCTACCGTTGTATGTGTATCTGGGGATGCGTGTAGAGCGAGTAGATTGCTTTACTGCTTTCATGCATAATATTCATACTGTGAGGGTTTGGGCTGAAGTGGATCTTCTGCAGGTACATAATAGCGCTTTCGTGTAGAACGTATTAGTTACGTATATGTGAGAGACCGTTGTATGCCACCATCTATATTGCTAGCAGTCGTTATTTTTAAGTTTGTGAGAACGTACGGAACGTGCATGCATCATGTTGTTGTGCATATCATTCATGGCATTGTTCCTCCCCTTATAAGTTGATTATCTCATTTTGATAAAATGACAACTTAATGTTCATTCTCATGAGAGTAATAAAATTTTTCTATAGATGGCACGTATGAAGCAGACAGCTCGCAAGTCCGCTAGAGGTAGAGCTCCCCGCCACCACCTTGCTCCATGTACCTGGCAGTGACACACTTTTCTGGAAGAGTTCGGATACCTACATTGTTATGGAGAGTGCTCAGCCATGTAGGTTATCCTGATGGAATGGAGCCTCGTTATTTCTGGACAAATGAATAGTTGGGTGAAGGTTTGTTGGTCATTGTGGAAGCTGTTGTTCGCCCCAGAGGTGATGGTTCTGAGTGGACCGGTTGGCATTATGAGTCTACTAGCAGGACTACTGAGGAAGCGGCTGACAAGGTTGCTTTTGGGATACTGAGGGATATTATGGACCGTTTCCCGTAGGAGTTGGTAGCTTCTATGTCTAGGGTCTTTCCGAGGGGCAACCCCTCCACTGACTCATGGTAGCAAGCCAAAGGAAGATCTATGGAGATTGGAGCAGCGGAAGGGCAGAACAGTGACAACCCTATAATGACCACCATGTTTGCAGTAATAAGGCTTTTGATGGAGTAGAAGGCAGTTTGAGGCATGTGTCTGGTGCTCTTGGCCAGGCCCGTGATGACAGGCGTTAGCTTCAAAGGGACCACGATGCTAAAATCGAGAGGCTCAATGCGGAGATGGCTCAGTTGACCTGCCAGAGAGATCAAGCAACCCCAGAAACCTTTCAAGATGGCAGTACTTCAGGCCAAGATAGGACAAGGTAGTTGTTGACGGTCCTTAAGTATCAATTATAACTATCAAATAAATAGAGAAAAGGATCCAAATGAAACCAACACCTAGACTTAGGGTTTTATCTGACAGAATTCCACGAGTTTTGCTGTTTATCTATTTCTGCAGGGGGTTATCAGGAAATACGGAAGAAAGGCCCACATGTCGGATTAATGACGGGATATTAACCGAACACGTAATTATCTTACATCTAGAAGAGTCCAGAAGCCACGAGAACGAACGGGAGGCGTAACAGAGCCGGGGACAGGGCGCCCGCCCTGGTCCTTAGGGCGCCCGCCCTGGCCCCAGAGCCAATCAGGCTCCGCCTCGAGGATTATGCTCCACCGACCTAGAGGATCAAGGAAAACCGCACGATCAATGTCGGTTTGATCCAACGGCCCAGATTCATCCGAAAGGGCTATATAAGCAAGGCCCCTGCCCCTGGAGGAGAGGCCCTCGTCTCATACTTCAAACCCTAATTCAGGAGGAGAGCCTCTGATCAAGCCCTAGAGCCACCACATCAACTAGATCTCTAGTTAGCATAGCTACATAGGATTAGAACTAGAAGGAGTCAATCTTCGATTGGTTCCCGGATCTGTCAAGAGGATTCTTGGTAATTCCTCTATTGTTCTTCAATTGTTCATCATTGTTCTTCAATATTATGAATATGACTTTGTTCTATTTCAATATATTGATTATGACTTTGCTCTACTTGATTATATTTGCAATTATATTGTTCTTAGTTTATCATAGTTATATGCTTGGCTTAGTTAGATTGGAATTATATACATGCTTAGGATCGTATAGCGTTTATCCATGTGTACAGTGGGTGAATGATAATTATTGTGTAGACGTGGTGTCTATACCGTATTTATCTGCGATTGCACCCTATATGCCGGATTGTGGGGTAGTTCGCGATAGTGACAGCTTCGTTGATTCTTATATAGTCCCCCTCTCGTGTATAGGGCAGGCAGAGCAACACTATTACAGGGGAGTGATTGCTATGTTCTTCATCTTCCTTGCTAATATTCACTATGCATGGATATAGTCTTTTCTCACCATGATTGCCAAGTATAATTGCACTAACTATGATATGCTAGACTTTATAGTTAATAATAACTTAGGGAATATCTTTGTAGTTCATCCTAATTCCATGCTAATGACTTGCTAGAATATCTGTTGAGGTGCTTATCATTATTATATGTGGCTAGCTGATCAGATTAATTATCTTTGTCACCATTATCACTTTACCTTTACTTAATGTGACATTTATACCTGTATAAAGAGATTGATAAATACTCTCGGTTATACATGCAATGATGTGTACTCAGTTCCATATTCTCATTCCATTATCAACCATGATACTTAGAAATCCCTTCCCAGTGGTAAAAATATAAATAACGATACCTGGAATACTTCCCGGTTAAAATGCTACATCGGTATTAATCTGTGCGCTTGCAGATCCCTTTTATTATTTATCTTGATGAGCAAATGCATATTTCAATACCGCATCTCTCATGTCATGCTGGGGCTGACAACTTGGCTTAAGTGGCATGAGGGATAGGTTTGGCATTTTTGGCGCCGTTATCAGAATTAGAAAACTAAGTCTACTTTTGGTAGTGACGTTAAGAATGCCCAACAAGCATTTTTGGCGCCGTTGCCGGGGAAGGTTGATTACTAAGTAGGAATGAATATGGAACTTTGAGTCATCATTTGCATCACTAATCTGATCGAGCTTATCAATTCTCTTATACAGTTTTACCCCTGTATTTTCCATTTTGATTATTGCAGGGTGATGCATGAATAGAAGACATCTTCCAGACAACTTTGTTGACGATCCCGAAGCCTTATTCAGAAGAACAAGAGCCAAGCTCAAGAAGACATCGTCAACACTTCAGCACAAAGCTTCATCCAAATCCGAAGACCGCCGAAGTTTCATCCGGAATTTGTCGACTGAATTCGAAGCCATGGCGAACAAGTCGATCCGCAAGTTCTCAGCTCCCACTACGGACAACATCCCGCACTGGACCTGCTGGGGAGATCGACCGCAACTTCGAGCTCAAGCCTGGGCTCATCAACATGGTGCAAGCTAACCAGTTCTGTGGGAAGCCACATGAAGACGCTAGTGCTCATCTTCAACACTTCCTGGAGATCTGCAGCACTTTCACCATGGCTGAAGTCCCCAGAGACGCCATACTACTTCGCCTTTTCCCATTCTCACTGTTGGGGAGAGCGAAGTAGTGGTTCTACGCTACAAAGGAGAAGAACACTACGTGGGCACTCTGCTCCACGAACTTTCTGGCCAAATTCTTTCCCATGGGCAAGACCAATGCTCTCCGTGGGAAGATTACAAGTTTTCAGCAACAACATGATGAATCCGTTCCAGAAGCATGGGAGCGCTTCCAAGACTACATCCTAGAATGTCCCCATCATGGAATGGAAAGCTGGCTACTGATGCAGACATTTTATCATGGGCTCATTAACAGTGCCCGTGAAACCATGGATGCTGCAGCTGGAGGAGCATTCCTATCACTCACCATACCTCAAGCCACAGCTCTTGTGGAGAAGATGGCATCCAACCAAGGTTGGAATGAAGAAAGAACTCAGACACGCAAGAGAGGTGGAGGTATGCACCAGCTCAAGGAGGTAGACATGCTGTCTGCCAAGCTAGACCTACTCATGAAGAAGCTCGATGATCGAGCTGGAGAAAAGAAAGAAGTCATGCACGTCTACGACTCCCACATGACTTGTGAGGAGTGTGGAGGTACTGGACACTCGGGCAATCACTGTCCTGAGTTGCTGGAGGACGTGAACTACATCAACAATAACAACAACAACTACTACAACCGTCCTCAGTAGAATCAAGGTTGGAATCAACAGAGGCCTAACTACTCAGGTAATTACCAAGGTAACAATTCTTTCAATAATAATAATAATTATCCACCTTTGAGAGAGTTAGTATCCAACCAAGGAAAGCTAATGGATAACCTGTCTAAGAAATTGGCATCTAATGATAAAATACTAGAAAATATAAATAATAGAATGGATAATTTCTCTACTGCCATCAAGAACCAGATTAGCTTTAATAAAATGATTGAATCTCAGTTGAATCAAATAGCTGCTGCTGTTCCTGCTACTAACCCCGGTATACCATCACAACCGGAAGGACTAGAATCTGCAAATCTTGTAGACATGTTTGATGCAGGAGATTACTGGAGTAACCCTATCGTGGAAGTAAGTACTGACCGTCTGCCGGTCAAGAGAGGCGATCCAGGATGCCCCGTCATCCCGATCTCCATCGGCATGCGAGACTTCCCAGAAGCACTCTGTGACTTTGGCTCCAGCGTCAACATCATGCCCAGGGTACTCTATGAAAAACTCTTTTCACAACCATTATTAGAAACAACCATGTGTTTGCAGCTTGCAGATAGGACACTGAGTTTCCCGAGAGGAATATTGAAGAACATCTGTGTCCGAGTGGGTTCCTCGTACGCTCCAGCAGACTTCGTAGTGATAGAGACCGGTTCTGATGAGAGGGCTCCCGTCATCCTAGGGAGACCATTCCTGAACACCGCGGGAGCTGTCATCTATGCTAGTGCTGCCAAGATCAGTTTCTACATCAAGGGGAGGAAGGAAACGTTTTCCTTCAAGAACAAGACCGCACAAATTCCAGAGCAACCCCAATATGAACGAAGGAAGAGGACCAACAGGAGGAACAAGAGCAAGAAGCAAGTATGGACCGAGACAGCTAAGATGGTCACTGCCGTGCACAAAGGTCAAGATCGCCAACTCAAGTCACCGTTCTTGCCTAAGAAGGATGACCCAGGTATGCCAAGCATTTATTGCTCCATTAATGGGTCCCACTTCTACAAGACACTTTGCGACACTGGGTCGGGCGTCAACATAATGGCCAAGGTCACCTATGAACTTCTGTTCGGAACCATGCCCTTAAACCCAACATATATTCAGCTCCAGATGGCAGATCAGACATTCCAACAGGTCGAAGGTACAGTAACTGACGTCCCTGTCAAGATAGACGATCACTTTGTCCATACAGACTTTCAGGTTATTGACATGGGAGAAGATGAATACGATCCACCCATCATCCTTGGAAGACCATTCCTTAGTACTGTCAAAGCAATCATTTACATTGGAACTGGAGAAGTCCACATGCACTTCCCCTCTGAGAAGGTACGTCTTTACTTTACTGACCCTAATTATGTATTTGAAGAATCCAAGCAGGTCAGGACAAGAAGAAGGCGACGTAACCACAATCAGAAGCAACAGGTCATCAAGGACGGATGGGCAGATTATGAAGGAGAAGTGGTAAGATCTGAAGACATACCACTCAACCAACACTGTCCTGAGGAGACCAAAGCACCGAGACAGGTATGGAAAGAAAAGACAGTTGTACATGAAGAAGAGGCGCTGCCGGAACCACCGACTACGCCATCCACCAAGTCCCAGGACGACTGAACGAATAAGAGTCCCGTTCGGAGGACTTAAAAACACCGAATGCCTTGCCAAGAGGTAACTTGGTAGTTATCCTTTCCTTTTTAATTATTTACTTTATCTTAAATAGTTTGCTTAGTTAATCATATTCATACTATCTTAAAAAGAAAATAAAAATGTTAAAAACCCTAAAGCCCCATGTGAGTATGCGAGTGGCATAAAACCCATAAGTACATTCACTGTGGTGGCATAAAAAATATATATATATATATATATAATAAATACATAAATATTTTCTTCTGCTTTATAAAATAAAAAAAACATAAAAAAAATCAAGGAGGCTCAGCATGATAAAGGCTAGATATTTATGCTAACACTTAATCAGTTCCACAAAGCTTTGTTGTCTATTTGAGCTTCACAGAATTCAAGGAGACTAGCAGACGGAGGACATTCTAATCGCTGTCAGGGTGCTGCCGACTTTCAAATACATCTCCGCCATCTGCTAGCTACATCAGAAGAGATTATGTCAAGATCCAGCTTGGGGGAGAGCACCTCCATTATCTTGCTAAGTATTTCTATCTTTATCTTTATATTTATATATACTTCTACCCTATAAAAATAAAAATATACATAACTATGAAAAAACCAAATAAAGATTTTGTGCTTATATATATATACCTATATCTTTTGCTTAGTGTGTTTTAATAAATAAATAAAGTGGCTATGCTAAACTGAATCTAGATAATAATAAAACTCTAGCATGGATATGATGAATAGTTGCTTTGCCTAACTTTTAAATTTGAAGTCCTCTCTCTAAGTTTAGACATAACTGTTATCATTTAAAGCTTGCTCTAAACCTGAACTTGTGGGAAGAGAACTTGATCTAAAGTCTAAGTTGTTAACAGATATGATATGGGAAGGTTGAGCTGCTGTTTATCTATTCCTAGAGATGCTAGAATTCTGGAGAATTTTATCTTTGAAAATCTTAAAATGCTACATGATGAGTTCCTGTATGATGAGAGTTTAAGTTCCTACCACAGCCATACATACATGCTTGCTAGACTTTAAGCCATACCTTTACTTTTTACTGCTTATGAGCATTGAGTGTAGTCAAGCTGTGTAGACCCTTAGGAGCTTGTCATGCGGTTAAAATCAAGATTCACTTGCACGATCACTCATACATGCTGCTTCTACTCCAGAAGTACGCATCCACATATATCCACTCATTCTCATCTCCAGATCCACATAAAATTATTCTACTCCTAATCCGGGAGAGAATAGCCAAAAATATTTTCCCATTCTTGTTATCCCCTGTGAAATAAATGCTCAAGCTATTTTGGTTACTACCACTTGCTATATTGTTCTAAGGAGATGAGTGCTCTATACGAGGAAATAAAAAGGAGCAAGTGCTCGGAACCTCGATGAAAAAAAAAGAAAAAGTGTGAGAAGAGAGGTAAAAATGGACAAGTGTCCGACAGTAGAATTAGGGGTACAAGATACCCACCTGAGAGGAAAAAAAAAGAAAATAT
This sequence comes from Saccharum spontaneum, assembly GCA_022457205.1. NCBI lineage: Eukaryota > Viridiplantae > Streptophyta > Magnoliopsida > Poales > Poaceae > Saccharum > Saccharum spontaneum. The sequence continues at coordinate 50,429,992 of CM039589.1, read as the reverse complement.
AGAGCACCTCATTCTCCTCAAGAGCTTTAAAAGCAAGAAAGGTATGTATCCCCTCAAAAAGAGCAAAAGTAGAATTAGACTTTCATCATTGTTATCATCACTACCACCATACACCATTTATTCGCCACACATGCACATCTTGATTTGACTTATTGGCTTGTTTCTCTGGATCCATGGTTTGACTATGCAATAAATGTCTTGTAAGTATGTATACTTTATCTCCCACCGATGAGCTCCAGATATCAAAAGCCTTATTAGAATAGGATGAGAGAGAAGGCAATGTCACTCTGCCTTATACCACAAATACTACATACTTTGCTTTGAGAGAAGGCAGACATCATTACTGCCTTGGTGAGGATATAGAAATACCACAAAAAAGAGACCTGAGAGAGTCATACAAGGAATCTCTGAGTTTTATTTGAAAATCTGCAAAAAACTCCAAGAGCTATAGCTAATCAAGAATAAGAGACATGGCGCTTGACTAGACTGTTCTATCTTTTAACCGCTCAAGACAAAGGTGACGGTTGCAAGCCCCATGGTGAAAGGTATAATGAGTAAGTTTTAAGTCTTGACAGTTTACTTTAACTCAGAGATGAGACTCTATTTGAAAGCATGTGTACCGTCAAAATTCAAAGGCATTTCAGCAACTACTGAGTCTCTCCTTACTCAGGGACGAGCAAGAGGTAAGCTTGGGGGAGTTTGTTGACGGTCCTTAAGTATCAATTATAACTATCAAATAAATAGAGAAAAGGATCCAAATGAAACCAACACCTAGACTTAGGGTTTTATCTGACAAAATTCCACGAGTTTTGCTGTTTATCTATTTCTGCAGGGGGTTATCAGGAAATACAGAAGAGAGGCCCACATGTCGGATTAATGACGGGATATTAACCGAACACGTAATTATCTTACATCTAGAAGAGTCCAGAAGCCACGAGAACGAACGGGAGGCGTAACAGAGCCGGGGACAGGGCGCCCGCCCTGGTCCTTAGGGTGCCCGCCCTGGCCCCAGAGCCAATCAGGCTCCACCTCGAGGATTATGCTCCACCGACCTAGAGGATCAAGGAAAACCGCACGATCAATGTCGGTTTGATCCAATGGCCCAGATTCATCCGAAAGGGCTATATAAGCAAGGCCCCTGCCCCTGGAGGAGAGGCCCTCGTCTCATACTTCAAACCCTAATTCAGGAGGAGAGCCTCTGATCAAGCCCTAGAGCCACCACATCAACTAGATCTCTAGTTAGCATAGCTACATAGGATTAGAACTAGAAGGAGTCAATCTTCGATTGGTTCCCGGATCTGTCAAGAGGATTCTTGGTAATTCCTCTATTGTTCTTCAATTGTTCATCATTGTTCTTCAATATTATGAATATGACTTTGTTCTATTTCAATATATTGATTATGACTTTGCTCTACTTGATTATATTTGCAATTATATTGTTCTTAGTTTATCATAGTTATATGCTTGGCTTAGTTAGATTGGAATTATATACATGCTTAGGATCGTATAGCGTTTATCCATGTGTACAGTGGGTGAATGATAATTATTGTGTAGACGTGGTGTCTATACCGTATTTATCTGCGATTGCACCCTATATGCCGGATTGTGGGGTAGTTCGCGATAGTGACAGCTTCGTTGATTCTTATATAGTCCCCCTCTCGTGTATAGGGCAGGCAGAGCAACACTATTACAGGGGAGTGATTGCTATGTTCTTCATCTTCCTTGCTAATATTCACTATGCATGGATATAGTCTTTTCTCACCATGATTGCCAAGTATAATTGCACTAACTATGATATGCTAGACTTTATAGTTAATAATAACTTAGGGAATATCTTTGTAGTTCATCCTAATTCCATGCTAATGACTTGCTAGAATATCTGTTGAGGTGCTTATCATTATTATATGTGGCTAGCTGATCAGATTAATTATCTTTGTCACCATTATCACTTTACCTTTACTTAATGTGACATTTATACCTGTATAAAGAGATTGATAAATACTCTCGGTTATACATGCAATGATGTGTACTCAGTTCCATATTCTCATTCCATTATCAACCATGATACTTAGAAATCCCTTCCCAGTGGTAAAAATATAAATAACGATACCTGGAATACTTCCCGGTTAAAATGCTACATCGGTATTAATCTGTACGCTTGCAGATCCCTTTTATTATTTATCTTGATGAGCAAATGCATATTTCAATACCGCATCTCTCATGTCATGCTGGGGATGACAACTTGGCTTAAGTGGCATGAGGGATAGGTTTGGCATTTTTGGCGCCGTTATCAGAATTAGAAAACTAAGTCTACTTTTGGTAGTGACGTTAAGAATGCCCAACAGCAGTTCATCTAGAGCTGCTACTCAGGTGAGGGGACCATGCTTCAACTACAACCAACCTAGGCACTTTGCAAAGTTTTACCTGTATCCCAAGAAGCAATAGAACCAATATCAAGCTCGTGTGCACCATACCACCATGGATGACATTCTTGAAGGAGAGCCTGTGACAGCTGGTATGTTTTATGTTAACAACCACTTTGCAGTCATTTTGTTTGATTCTGAATCATCTCATTCATTTATAAGTCAAGCATTTGCAAGAAAGCATGAGCAAAAGATAGTTGAATTGGAATGTGCTTATCAGATAAGTTCAGGTAGGGCTGATCTATTAACTAATCAGATAGTTTAGGGGGCAACCCTGAATATAGCAGACAGGCAGTATAAGCTTAACTTGATAGTCATGCTAGGGCTAGTTTTGGATGTAATTATGGGAATGAATTAGATGAATAAGATGGGAGTAGTGATTGATGTTGGAGGTAGAACCATTTCCCTCAAGGAACCTATTGGAGAAGGCATGTCTCAAGTAGTCTTACCTCGGAGAATAGATCTAGCAAGTACGACTTGTGCAGTCCAAACCACTCTTCTAGCCAAGATTCCTATAGTGTGTGAGTTTCTGGACGTGTTTCCAGATGAGTTACCCGGTCTTCTGCTGGATAGAGATGTTGAGTTCACCATTGAATTAATCCCTAGAACACCACCGATCTTGAGAAGGCCTTATCGGATGCCTCTAAATGAGTTAACCAAGTTGAAGAAGCAACTTCAGGATCTGTTGACTAAGGGTCTGATTCATCCAAGTTTATCTGAATGGGGATGTCCCGCACTGTTCATGAAGAAGAAGAAGGATAACTCTTTACGGATGTGCATGTACTATAGGCCACTGAATGTGGTGACAATTAAAAACAAGTATCCGCTACCTCGGATTGATATCTTGTTTGACCAGTTGTCAAAAACTAAAGTGTTTTCTAAGATAGATTTGAGATCAGTATACCATCATATTAAGATTAGGCCACAATATATATCTAAGACCATGTTTTCCACCAGATATGGGTTGTATGAGTATCTTGTTATGTCCTTTGTCTTGACAAATGCTCCTGCATACTTTATGTATCTGATGAATTCGGTCTTTGATGAGGACATCGCCAAGATGGAGTCGAGGACGACTCAAATTCAAGAAGGGGAGGATGATGAGGACATCACCATGCTGGACACAGCGACGTTATGGTCTTCCCCAAGATGCAATTCATCCCTAACTCAGCTGCCACGTCACCCTCGGATTCAGCAGACACGTCGTCACTGTTTCAGTCATAACTTTCTCATACGACATCGAAACGGGGCGTTCTTGGATGCGTTGGAAAGGAGACAACGACGCCATCATTTGGGATCTGGTCCCAGCTCCAGAAAGGTCCGTGGATCATTCTGTGTGACCACGGCAAGGTGTTGCATCACCTATTTGGGCCAACTTGGCCATGTATCGTGTCGGGCCTTAAGCCCAAGTTGTGGGTGCCCAACCCCTGGCCGTCCCCAACCCTAGGTCGAGTCTTAGACTGTAAACACAGCCGCCACCGCTATTAGACAATTGGGTTTTGTTTAGAGTTTAGTTTTTCATCGAGAAACTGAATCGTTCATTGTAACTGTGGTGACAAATCCTTTTACAGTGATCCAGGGCCCCTGTCCTTGATCTCCTCCACTGTATCGATTAGTCCTTTGGAACCGAGTTCTCGAACCCTCAACTGATATTCACGTCATTCATATTTTCAATTTCAGATTATGTGTTTTACCTTCTTGCTTGTGCTCAGGAAAAGCCTTCTTGGCGAGATCAATCAAGTTGTGCTTGGTTGATAACCAACGGAGCAGTGGTGTAACCGTTGCAGGGTTCGAATCGTGTCTGATTTGAAGCTGGATCACCAACGTCGAGATCTCCACAAATTGAACTTACCAGCTACTTCTCGGAAGATCGGGCATGTACTCATCAAGTGGTATCAGAGCTTTCAGGTTTACCACGAGGTATATTCTCGTTTGCCTTAGATTCATATTTGTTCATTACCTAGAGTCCACAAAAAGCCCAAAAATATTTCAATTTCCGCTGTCCTATCACCCTTTGTGCCTTTGCAATTTCGTTTCAGATTCGCGTTGTTGAGTTTGTGTCCGTGGTCGAGTCTTGTTGCTGGTTTAGGATTGTGTTCGTAGTCGTAGTTCAATCACCCGTTGCTGTGATTTTTGTTTTCTGCCGCTATCCCATCCATCGTTCCTAAACAACAAGTCGAAGCCACCACATTACTCAACTTGCCCCGCTAGCCGCCTTGTGTAACTTCTCGCCACCGCGCAAACCCTAGATATATAGGTTGCCAGCCGCTCTTATTTTGCCTGCATCGCAGCCCTCCTTACATCATCAGGTGAATACCTACCACTATTCGTCACAGGGACGATCTTGTGATCGGTGTTGGAGTTTAGGGACGCTTTGCCCTAACTGTCGCTGCCGTGTTGTGCCTTCCGAAAAACATAACTTGAGATACCTTCGGTAAAACAGGCATAACTTTTCGCTCGTTTATCAGAAAAATCTAAAATTTTTACAGTAGCTTCTTGACACCATTTGGAGCCGACACAAACTCGGCTTTGCCTTGTTTGGTTTCATCAAAATTGCCAAAAAAATTCGGGAAAATAAAGAAAAAAATTGTCAAAGTTTTTACACGCTTTTCAAAGAATGTGTTGTATTTCTGTAGACCACATACCACCTCAGTTGTAGGTGCCAATTTTTGTGGTTGCATCTTTTTTATCCTTGTTCAGAGAAAAATATAAAAAATAGTGAAAAAATAAAAAATGTTTGAATTCTACTAGTGCCTTTTGGAAAATTCCGGGAAAAATTCAGGAAAAAGGAAAAATCTGGGTTATTTGCTTGTTCTATGAGTTCTTTCCATCGTCCTTTGTTTTCACTTTGTTGCGCTATGTCTCGACACGTCTTAGCCAGCACCTATGATTTGTACTTTAGATCCGGATTGAACAATTGCTAATATGCATTCGTTAATTGCTAATCCTTGATGTCATATTGTGTGCCTACCCATAGCTCCACATATTCTTCTGTCAGCACAGGTTCAACTTGCAACTGTTACCCATGCTCAACAAAAGATTACTTTGCCACTTTGGTTTTGCTCCTGTTTGGTGTTGGTAAGAATACAGGCAAGACGGTGGTAAGCCGCTTGTGATTTTGCATCCACTTTCACCACCACCACCACTTGTTTCCTTTTAGTTGATAGGGATAATACTTTGGTGTTGTCTTTTTCTATCTTCTAACCATGGCAGGATCTCCGATGGACTTCAATGAATGTGTGTCAAAGGGTGAGCTTACAACGTTCATGACTGAACAACGCAATCTTATGACCGAGCTAACGCGCAATGTAAACAATCTGGTCACCCGCATTGAATAGCTTGAGCAACGCCCTCCACCTCATCGTGCCGATGATGAAGATGCAGATGCTTTTGGTGATGAAGATGTTGATGCTGACGGTGATGCCCGTCGCCGCCTCAACTTCAACCGTCACGGTATGGGAGGTAATAATCATGGTAATAATGATCCTTTTGCTAAAATTAAATTTAGCCTTCCTCCTTTTGCTGGTAATGTTGATCCAGAGGCTTATTTAGATTGGGAGCTTGCTGTTCAACAAAAATTTGATTCTCATAATGTTCCTGTTGAGCATAGAGTTAGACTTGCTACTAGTGAGTTTACTAATTTTGCTTTGTTCTGGTGGAGTGATCTTTGCAATGCTAATAATGCTGCTGCTGTGCCTCAAACTTGGAATGCTTTAAAGCAACGTATGAAATCTCGTTTTGTTCCTTTTTATTACCAACGTGATTTACGTTTGAAACTACAAACTTTAAAACAAGGTGATAAAGGAGTAGAAGCATACTATCAAGAATTGCTTATTGGTTTAGCCCGTTGTGGTATAAATGAAGATGATACTGATGCTAGTGCTAGATTTTTTGGTGGTTTAAACCATGATATACAGAACATACTTGATTACAAAGAATGGCGCAATTTTTTTCCCAATTGTATCATCTTGCTATTAAGGCAGAACATGAAGTACAGGGCCACAAACAACACCAGCCTTTCAGGTCTAACAATGGGAGGAATTTTCAGCAGCGTTCTGAGCCGGAGACGCCCAAGATTCCTATTGCATCACAACCATCTACACCTCCATTTTCTTCCGGGGTAAGTAAATTGTCTAATGTGCAGAAGAAAGGTGCCACTCCGAGTGCTTCTACTAGCTCCTCCTTGTCCAGCTCTAAAATCATTTGCCACCGATGTAAAGGCATGGGACAGTCATGAAGGATTGCCCCAGTCGTCATGCTTTCATTGCTACCGAGGATGGATATGTAAGTGCTAGTGATGTTGAAGATGATTTAGCTCTTGCTGCTAACATTGATGCAGATTCCACCGAGGGCGATCAAGACAAGGAGGCCATCATCATTGACTCCGTGGCTGCTGCCGCAGACTACCCTAGCCTTCTTGTGCAGCGTGTGTTGAGTACATGTGTGGGACATGAAGAAGAGATGATGATCCAACGCAATAATTTGTTCCACATGTATTTCATTAAGCAGGGTTGTCGTGTTCTCACTATCATTGATAGCGGGAGTTGCAATAACTTGGTGAGTTCAGATTTGGTTGAGAAGCTTGGCTTGACCACACGACAACATTCATATCCATGTAAACTTCAATGGTTCAATAATAGTGGTAAGACTAAGGTAACTAAATCAGCACGCATTATCTTTTTCACAGGCTTTTATCATGATACTGCTAATTTTGATGTTGTCCTTATGCAAGCTTGTTCCATTTTTTTAGGTCACCCATGGGAATTTGATAATGATGCTTTACACCATGGTAGAACTAATACATACACTATCATACATAAGGACAAGACAATTACATTGCTGCCTTTGTCTCCTATGGATATTATTAAACATGCTAATGAGATTAAAAATAAACCTCCAACTGACATTGCTAAAAATAATGAGATTAAGTTAAAAGGAGGTACTTTTCTTGCTACAACTTCTGCTACTGCTGAGTTATGTGATAATCCTGATGCACCATGTTATACTATGTTTTATCAACCTATTATGTCTGGTGCATTGCCTGCTGTCACTAACCTTTTGCAGGAGTTCACTGATGATGAGATGAAGTCGAAGATGACTCCAATTCTAGGAGGGGATGATGAGGACATCGCCAAGATGGAGTCGAGGATGACACCAACCATAGTTCATGAGGTTCGGAGTTTCCTTGGATTAGCCGGTTACTATCATCATTTCATACCGGATTTCTCTAAGATTACCAAACCAATGACAAGTCTGCTACAGAAAGATCATAAGTTTGGTTGGATAGAGGAGTGTGAGGTAGCTTTCCGCACCTTATGGGAATTGCTAACTACTGCTCCTGTTCTAGCGCAACCGGATATAGAAAAGCAGTTTCATGTGTTTTGCGATGCCTCCAAGAATGGTTTTGGGTGTGTTCTTATGCAAGATGGAAGAGTCATTGCTTATGCCTCACGCCAATTGAGGAAATATGAGGTTAACTATCTGACACATGATTTAGAGCTTGCTGCTGTTGTGCATGCTCTAAAGATTTGGAGACACTATCTGCTTGGGAATGTGTGCAACATCTTCACAGACCACAAGAGTCTCAAATACATATTTACTCAATCTAAATTGAATATGCGATAGAGAAGATGGTTAGAGCTGATCAAGGATTACAACCTGAATGTACACTATCACCCAGGAAAGGCAAATATAGTAGCAGATGCCTTAAGTAGGAAGTCACATTCTCTTACTATGCAACCATTGTTCGAATATGGGTTCAATTTGATGCATTCTGCTATGTTGCACAACATTCAGATTAGTTGTACTTTGGAGAGCAAGGTCATAGAAGGCTAGAAAACATACAAGGGGATATTTCATATCAAGGAGAAAATAAAGAAAGAACCGACTAAGCACTTTAGGGTGGATGAACAAGAAGTGTTATGGTTCAATGACCGTCTGGTTGTACCTAAGGATTGAGAGCTCAAGAACAAGCTGATGGATGAAGCCCATCTTTCTAAGCTATCCATCCATCCTGAAAGTAGCAAAGTGTATCAAGAACTGAGACCTTGTTATTGGTGGACAAAGATGAAGAAAGAGATTACATCTTATGTTGCTAGATGTGACACATATTGTAGAGTGAAAGCTCTTCATATGAGACCTGTGGGTTTGTTGCAGCCTTTATCAGTACCGGATTGGAAATAGGATGATATAAGTATGGATTTCATCACATATCTTCCCGCCACTCAGAAGGGAAATGATTTGATTTGGATGATTGTAGATCGTCTTACCAAGTCAGCTCATTTTCTGCCTGTCAAGAACGCTTTTCGACCACCTCAGTATGCTAAAAAGTATATTGCAGAAATTGTTCGTTTGCACGGTATACCGAAGACTATAGTGGCTGACCGAGGATCAAAGTTTATAGCTCACATTTGGGAACATCTACATAAAGTTTTGGGTACTAGTTTGGTTCGTAGTACATCTTACCATCCACAGACAGATGGACAGACAGAGCGAGTTAATGTTGTTCTAGAAGATATGCTTAGAGCATGTGTGTTATCTTCTAGGGGTTCATGGGAATCATGGTTACCTTTGGTAGAATTCGCTTACAATAATAGTGTTGGGTACCATAATTAGGGGTACCCAAATTAGGATGAAAATCCACCCAGCCTCCCAAACCAAACGTACCACAAACATTAATCTACCTCGTCTAAGGAAAAAATCAACTCAAGAGACCCACGGGCTAACTCTCCCCTTGTTAGGCCTCCAGCGAGCCGCGTGAGCGTACCAACCCATCTCTTCACTTCATTCGAGGCCTCACACAAGGGGTCTTGGAACATCTCTGACTCGCTCGAGACCCCAGCGCTGGGCCATGGGCACAGGCCAACCCGTAGCATCATCACCATCTCATCTGAGCCCCAGAGATGACATCATCTGTCTTCGCCTCGCCCAAGACCGGCTTCTGACGCTACCCTCCTATTGGCGCGCTCGATACCCCCTATGACATCACCCACGTCCCCACTCCGACCAATCAGATAGGACGGAAGGGACAGGGGTCAAGTCATGACGTCGTCGCCCATAAATAGCATGGGAAAAAGCTACCAGTCACTGTGCTGCCTATTTGAGCACTATACGCACAATCTAGGACTGCGCGGCGTACGAGGCGCCGTTCTAGGCCACTATTCCCATGATCTGGGCAAGATCACACCGTTATTCCCACCTCCGAGGCCTTGGTTCCCTACACCAGTCAATCTGCAAGGGCGAGCATGCCAAAGCCACGCCAGCCACGGGGCCAAGCGTGGCAAGGCCTCGGACACAGGCCAGTCTGAGAGCATCACCGACCGTCTCTCCCGAGACCACCTCAGACCCACCCGCAAGAGGCAACCCCAAGACGTGGGTCAACAAGATAGACATCATATCGCCTCTATGCCGGCCCTCGCCCACACCCAAGGCACATCCTGGCTACTGACGTTGTTCCTCCCATCCCGCATCACTGTGCAGGTCAGAAAGCGTACCATGCAACAACAAGTAAAGGCCATAGTGGTGTGCATGCCTGGACATGTAGCGACAATACCAAAAGTACCAACACCATGCCTCCGCAGTACAAACCATGCCACCACCGGATAAGGCCCTCCCGAGGCTGGATCACACCGCCCACAAATATTTTGTAACCCTGCACCTCCTTGAAACTATAAAAGGAGCAGGCAGGGACCGTTCCAAAGGGACACTACAGTACGAACACCCCTTTTGCAACGCATATATGTGTTGCTAAATATCTAAATATATGTTGCAGGGGTCTATACCAACACATTATTATGTGTTGCTAGAAGTGGCGTTGCAAGGGTCTATTCGAACGCATACTTATGTGTTGGTAAGTAGAACATATAAGCGTTGCAATCTAGCTACGGATATAATGGGGATATAACAACGCTTATATGCGTTGTATATCCAAAGAGAGGAAACACGTTTACTCACTGGTACCCTGTATTTTGGGCTTGACCAAATTATTTATTTAGATGCGTGACCTTATAGTTTATATACAATACATAAAAGAATGTGACAATTGAGATGGATATTATAATTTATTGCACCAATTCCAGTATATTACATAAGATATGTCGTACATGTACAGATGCCAGAACAGAATGCACACATACATCACAATTTCTTCTAAAAAAACTGTAACAAAACCAACTTTTCATAAAAACATAAATTCTAGATACTAATGCTACCAATCCGCCAAATTTGTGACATCCTGCTTCAGGTGATATCCATTATGTGAAATATTTAACCGATGTTTTGCACCTGCAATGGCAATATACTATGTAAGTAACGCATGCTTTGCTGGTACTTTAACTGTTGACGTCAACAAATACAAAACACTAAAATTTAAGTTATTACTTGTAAGATCTGGTATTGATCCATTATATAAATATAATAATACACTCGCACAAATTTGGCTCCAACATGAAGAATGACAAGCTTGGATTAGTTAAGACGTGTGACCTACATTTGTGTGAACCTGCTGATTATGCTGATTGGACATCTGAATACATTTTGACATTATTGAAATCGTACCAGTTAACACCAGTAATTAGTTGTATGCAGGCTGCATAAAGTTTCAGCTGCACCGCATAAGAACAGAAGCTGAGTCAGTGTGACTGTTATAGTTGAGGTAAGAAATCAATAAAATATCAGGAACTTGAGCCATTTGATCCAATCATGCCTAAGGAAATGTCAAGCATGTGCATCTATGTGTCTAATAATCTAGGTGTTTATGGGAACTAGTAAACAAATATATATGTGTAAGATAACGTATGAGCTGCTATATTTATAATTGTAAGATGCAAATTACCCTAGGTGCAGTGCAGGACAAAAAAGAATATATTATTGAAAAGAGATGCTAAGAAAGTAAGAACACAGTACCGTAATGGTTGTTCTGCAAGCTGGCCCGGTGACCTCGTATAATCTGCACACTACACACAAAAAAAAACAGAAGATTTGTGGAAACTGCATGAGCAATCACATTTTTAGTTATTGAATCAATAAAAATAAAATAGTAACGACTAATGAATCAAGGGAAGTTACCGAATTCTGCTTTCTTATATTTCATTGTGCCTGCAACACCACTACACATAAAAAGCAGTGAGATAATTTTGTTCATATACAGATCCCATCTGCAAGGCCACGGTAATTAACCACCATCCATCCACTGCATTGTTGGATAAAAATAAAATCGTACGTCAAAAAGAGATTCAAGATAAATATGAACACAATTAACAGAAACTAATTTCGGGATACAAAAGAATTTAGGGATTTAGGATAAGATTGACAGGGGACACATCTGAAGGAAGAGGAGATAATACCTCAGAACCACACCATCGAGGCTCCTAGACGGGATATTTGCATTGACAGGAGGGAAACGTGAGATCACCTTTGGATCGCGGCATCACCTTCCCCAATCTCTGCGGCTCCTCGATTGGGAAAAATAACTGCAGTTTGGAGAGCACCAAGGTGAGGGCAGTACACGGTGATGCCTTCAATCTCCAGATCGATCTGGTTGCAAGATTGCCCATTCTCACTGCTACCTTACAGGGGGCTGATTCGAGGAAGATGGCTGCATGCCGAGGAGAGAGACCACCAATCTGAGAGGGGATTTGAGGGTTCCCTGCAGGCCCTATGGGGATCGCCTCTACTAAGGAGGAGGTTGCCGCCGGCTCTGTGTGTGGATGGAATGACGGGGTAATTATTAATTGCCGAGGTGGACGCGTGCGGTGGTTGTTTTGGAAGGGCTGCAACGCATCAAAATTTCTGTTGCAGTCCATTCGTTGCCAAAGGATGGTTGGTGGTGTAGTGGGAGAAAAAAGAAAAGAGGAAAAACCCACACACACACACTCCACTCACATCTTGAGACCTAGGACTCCTCCCTCTCTTACCCGCTTGTAACCCTACTACAAGCACTTTGGTGCAAGATAATACAAGACTCCCCTCCCCCACTGGATGTAGGGCATTCTTTGGCCTGAACCAATATAAATCACTTGTGTTCTTCTTGCACACCATCCAGATCTCCAACGCGCAGACATATATTACTCGTTGGTGCTAGAACCGTCATTTCTTACACCGACAAATAGTTACCCGGGTGCCTCGAGCACCATATGGGACTCCCCGAACCATGTTCGAGCCTTGACGGACACCGATTTAAGGGTTTTTCAGCGGAGAAAGGCAACGAGCCGTCGGGGTTGTGCCGAAACGACCCTAGTTACCATGAATTGGTCATCGAGGGTATGAGGTCGGTCGCTAGATACCTCCGTCAGATCATTAGCGAATGGGATCTGGGGCCTCACTCGAAATGAAATACCCGCTAGCAACTCAAATAGACACCACGAAAAATGGCCCTATTCGAGAGAGATAACGTGCCGCTGTCCAACCCCTCCTACTTTGCGAAAAATATGCGAGAGGGGAATGCATTGGGCCTCCTGACCAGATCAGGGTCACGAGTCTTAATTTTTGGAGGTCCAGATTCATGTGCATAGGCTACCAAGGCCTGCTAAGGCTCAAAGTGTGGGGATGAATTATACGGAGGCTAGAAGGCGCCCTAGGGCAAAAAAGTCTGACCGACGAACGTCTCTTCCACATGCCAGACTCAAGGTTCACTGACTCCGCCTCGGGGTGCGGGGCGGTAGGGGTCTCGTCAACACTAAAACCCTACCTGCATCATGAAAATGAATCCTAGGGAGGTCTCGGGCCCAAATTCATGCAGCCGGCTGCTGCTAAAGGGCCCCCGAGGCCTACCAAGGCCAACCACGGCCTGCCGAAACATGAAAGGTAAGGATAAGTCAAGAGATGTCACCAGGGGCAAAAAAAGTCTGGCTGGTAGACGTCCCATCCACACGCTGGTCTCAAGGGTCACTGACCCCACCTCGGGTCGTGGGGTGGCAGGGGTTGCGTCGATGCTAAAACCCTACCCGTGCCTCAGGATGGGTACCTCCCCCTAGAGGACCCCACCATGCTTGTCGTCGGTGATGCTCCGACGATTTTCCTCACTAACCAAATGGATATCACAAATGAACAACAAACCAACTGATCAACGAAGAAATTTAAACCGTAACTTCAGCATAGTTCACCATGAAAACAAAATAAATGATGCCATGAGTCGCAAGTTGATAAACATAACCAAATAAAAGCTCTAAGGGGCAACATCGCAGGGGAGCTCTACGAGGATCTGCTGGGTGGGGACGAGGGCGGCTACCACCTCCTTGGCCGAGCCGTAGCACGCCACCAGATCCTCGTGGTGGCACTGTGGCTCCTCCATGGGGAAGCCCTCAACTCCGGTAAGGTCCGCCCCCACCGATAGCTCCGCCATAGCTAGGAAAACACCGGTGCTATGACGGACGCTGCTCTCGATGGCGGCGGTAACACGGTGGCACGTAGCCTAGAGCCGGTCCTCCCTAGGACCTGGGGCGACCCCTAGGTAGTCTAGGAAGGCGTCTACCATAGTGCAGTGACCCTCTAGCTCCACTGTCACCTCTGACACACGAGATTCCATCCACGATTAGAAAAGAGATGTAAAAGAAGGAAGGAAGGAAACAGAAGGGAAGAGACTTATCGACGCCACGGTGGTCGATGTCCTCCAGTTGACGAAGGAGGACATTTGCCCTCCCCTCAACGTCTGCTGCCGCTGCGCAAATGAGCACCTGCTCCTCCATCCGCTCCACCATCGGCCTCGACGAGCCGGCCTGAGCCCCGGGGAGGGCCTAATGGGAGGGGCGAGGATAGCAAAGGCTTCCCATTGAGATGCCGCCAGTACGCAGCTGGGGGGCCGTCCACCTCCTTAGACCTTTGTGAGGAGTTGCCACGCTCCATTGGGATTGTGCTAGGTGATAAGGAAAGTGGAAAATGGCGATGGGGGTGGAAAGAACGAGCACCGAGCCAGGTATAAATAAGACCCAAACAACCGTTTGGCTGCACGACTGCACAGGATGATCAATGCGATCTCAGAGCATGAGCCGACTTCCCACTTCCTGCTAAAGCCGAGCAACGGAACCACCCCCTCCACTTCCCTTAGTTAAATCCTTGATGTTCCCACTCACCGCAACGCACTCATTTACCCCCAAACCGCGGACTCTCGGGCTGACCATGGGCCGCACGAGAGAAAAGCATTCTCCAAATTAGGTTTGACCCAAAAGGGCCTCCCTTGAACTCAACTATGACCCATGTCAAAAACCACATGGTGATGACTAGCATGGCCCATCGACTTTTGGTCAAATCTACGAAGGCCCAAACGGGAAGCCGCGGGACGTTAGCAAACAAAGCCATCACAAAGTAAGTAGGCCTGATGGCTAATCCCACCAGGGGGATGGTCGAAGGGACCAACTCCCGAGACCTCTCAGACTGTCATAAGCATAGGGCTCATGGGCTAGTCCTACCATGTTATTATAGCAAAAGACCGAAATCGCCCTCGGCCCCTGTTGATATTGGTTACGCACACGAAAGAATCTAAGAGAAATAATCCGCAAGCGCACGGATATTGGTGAGCACTTCACCCAAGAAATATTTCCAGAGTATCGTATTTGTTTTATCCGCTAGGAGAAAGTGTGCGATGACTAACCTAAGTCTATACTTAACCCCTGGGCCGCACTACAAGGTAGCAAAGATATAAGCGATTAGAGAAGACTACTACAACAGTCTAGTTCCAACCTATGGTAAGCTATGAAACTACCATTCTATAGGGACATACCATTGGAAAAGAGACACCATAGAGGATGCTTAACCAGGGCTTGGGTCCTACCAAACCTTCTGAAAGGAGAAGGATCCAAAGGTAACAATGGGATTGTCACGTCCCACGCTACTACACACCGATCCGGCCAGATAGGGTATATCTACGAGTATCCTAGCCCAAGAACCACGCTTACGCTACAGAGATTACTCTACCCTCTACCATGGAAGAGAATAGAGTAAACTCATAAACCAAAGAACAATAATAACAATGTACTTACTTAGTATTAGAAGTTGAATTGCCGAAGAATCCTAGAACCAAGCCTCGGGTTAGGAGACTTGATCCTGTAGGTACAAGCCGGAAAGGAGACAGCAACATGTCGGGCTTCCTCTAACTCATCCCTCCACTCTAACTCTCTCAATCTAGAAGAAGAACTCTAATCTCACATAGAGACTACAAAGCTAATCTCTCTTGTATGTGCCCTAGGAGAGAAGATCCATTCAAGGGACCCCTCTCAGTTGATCCCAACTAGAAATAATGAATTAGGGTTTCATGGGATGCTTCCTCTAGGGGCCAGGGGCCTTGCCTATATAGCCCTCTAGGAAGCACCATAGCCGTGGAATCAAACCGACCTTAATGAACGATTATTATTCATCCTCAAAGCGGTGGAGGCAGGATCCACGAGCTTGCCTCTAATTGACTCTGCAGGTGGGGCACCCGCCCCCACCCTTGGGTGGCCACCCAGCTTCCGAGCCAGATTCACCTCTCATTTGGTCCAGAGCCTTCTCATACCTTCCAGATTACAGAAAAGTTGTGCGTAGCCCTTTTGTCTCTATGTAAACCTAACATGTGGGCCTTCCTTGGTTCTTTTTAGCAGACACCCTGTAGAAACATGCATTCACCAAAACTCATGGAATTCTGTTAGTAGACCCCCTATATCTATGTGGTAATTATTGTTTAGGTCCTTTGTCATGTTTCGTTGATGGTTAAAATTGACATTTATGTACCGTCAACAGCCCGATGCACCCTTACTCAACTCTCAGGCCTCAAAAAGGGCACACCACCCCAAGCCATGTCCAGGATCCAGTGGGCATTGACTAGTGGAATCCCATCAGAGGGAGGCACCGAGCCCTCAAAGCCCATAGAACGGATCTGAGGTCCACTAGACGACCCTCGGGTGACTTGGAATGCGTCTCGAGACCACTAGCCGACTCAAAGTGAATAGGGCTCGGGTCTCCACTGGGACTTACCCATTAAACAGCTCATTGGGAGTGCTACTACTCACCCACCGAGGGTATCATGGCATGTTCCACCCCTCCTCTCTGTGAAAGAGATGCGTGAGGGATGTGAAAAATGACAAGGCGCCCTTGACCGCCCTCTTGCCATAAGCAGAGGCTCGGGGGCTACCCTTGCACTACGGCCAAGGCCTCAAGTTCACACCCCGCATAAAATCAAGTCCTTGGAAGCATATCCTATCCTCCCAAGGCCTCAGGGGCAGCACCCCCCGGAGAAAAGAAATACAAAGACAAGCCGAGGCCCCGGCAACAATCTGGCTAAAGCTTGGCAAAGAGCAAACCCGATGTACAGCCTCTGGACGAGTATCCCTACTCCTCCATAGCCTCGGGGGCTACTATCGGGTACCATAATTAGGGGTACCCAAATTAGGATGAAAATTCACCTGGCCTCCCAAACAAATGTACCACAAACAATAATATGCCCCGTCTAAGGGAAAAATCAACTAAGGAGACCCACGAGCTAACTCTCCCCTTGCTGGGCCTCCAGCGAGCCGCGTGAGCATACCAGTCCATCTCTCCACTTCATCTGAGGCCTCACACAAGGGGTCTCGGAACATCTCTGACTCGCTCGAGACCCTAGCGCTAGGCCACGGGCATAGGCCAACCCACAGCATCATCACCGTCTCGTCCGCGCCCCAGAGATGACATCATTTGTCTCCGCCTCACCCGAGACCGGCTTCTAATGCTGTCCTCCCATTGGTGCGCTTGAGACCCCCTATGACATCACCCATGTCCCCGCTCTGACCAATCGGACAGGCCAGAAGGGACAGGGGTCAAGTCACGATGACGTTGCCCACAAACAGCATGGGAAAAGCTGTCGATCGCTATGCTACCGATTTGAGCACTATACGCACGATCTAGGCCTGCGTGGCATACGAGGTGCCATTCTAGGCCACTATTCCCATGATCTAGGCAAGATCACGCCATAATTCCCGCCTCTAAGGCCTCGGTTCCCTACGCCAGTCAATCTGCAAGGGCGAGCATGCCAAAGCCACGCCAGCCACGGGGCCAAGCATGGCAAGGCCTCGGACACGGGCCAGTCTGCGAGCATCATCGACTGTCTCGCCCGAGACCACCTCGGACCCGCCCGCAGGAGGCAACCCCAAGACGTGGGTCAACAAGACAGGCATCATATCACCTCTATGTCAGCCCTCGCCCACACCCGAGGCACATCCTGGCTACTGACATTGTTCCACCCATCCCGCATCACTGTGCAGGTCAGAAAGTGTACCATGCAACAGCAAGTAAAGGCCACAGTGGTGCACATGCCTGGACATGTAGCGACAGTACCAAAAGTACCAGCACCATGCCTCCGTAGTACAAACCACGCCGCCATCGGATAAGGCCCTCCCAAGGCCTCGGGCTCCTTCTCCGACAAGGATCACACCGCCCAAAAATATTTTGTAACCCTGCACCTCCTTGAAACTATAAAAGGAGCGGGTAGGGACCGTTCTAGAGGGAGAAAAAGAAAACAGGAAAAACCCACACACACACTCCACTCACATCTTGAGACCTGGGAGCTCCTCCCTCTCTCACCCGCTTGTAACCCCTACTACAGGTACTTCGGTGCAAGATAATACAAGACTCCCCTCCCCCACTGGACGTAGGGCATTCTTTGGCCGAAACCAGTATAAATCACTTATGTTCTTCTTGCACACCATTCGGATCCCCGACGTGCAGACACATATTACTCGTTGGTGCTAGAACCACCATTTCTTACACCAACAAATAGTTACCAAGAGAGTATCAAAATGGCTTCATTTGAAGCATTGTATGGCAGGAAGTGTAGGACACCGTTGAATTGGATTGAGCCTAGACAGAGAATGTTTTATGGGATCGATTTTGTTGAGCAGGTAGAGAAAAAGGTCTGTATTATCCAGCAAAACATGAAGGCCGCACAATCACATCAGAAAAGTTACACAAATAAAAGAAGAAGATCGCTTGAGTTTGAAGTTGGTGACTATGTCTATTTGAAGGTTACACCAATGAAGAAGAAACGGTTTGGGATCAAGAAAAAGCTTGCTACTAGGTTTGTAGGACCGTATAAGATAGTAGAAAGGAAGGGTCCCGTGGCTTACAAGTTACAGCTACCAGAAGCGATGAGTTCAATCTTTCCGGTCTTTCATGTATCGCAATTGAAGAAGTGTTTGTGTGTTCTGGAAGAGAGAATAGAACCCCAGGGCATTCGGATTAAATCAGACTTGGAATATCACGAGCAACCGGTCTGAGTTTTGGACACTAAGGATCGAGTCACTCAGAATAAAGTGGTGAGAACATATAAGATAAAGTGGAGTCATCATGATGACGGCAACGTGACATGGGAAACAGGAGAATATCTGCAAAACACTTATAAAGATTTTTATAACAAATGGTTCGTAACTCAAATCTCGGGACGAGATTCTTATAAGGGGGAAGGCTGTAACACCCTAGGTGTTAAGCATGCATTAGGCATTTGCAAATCATGTGCATAAGCATAATCAAGCATTCATAAGCATCACATGAAATATAGGCTTGAAACATGCTAATGAAACATGCATGTTGCAATGTTTGGTTTTAGTAGATTTAATGTTATGTTGATGTTTGTAATGTTATGCTGGTATGACTTGGCATGTTAGTATAGTTATGGTGATGAAATGTAGTAGAACTTGTGTGATAGCTATATGGTAGTTAGCGATAACTAATATTAGTTAGTAGTAGAAGAGAATGCAGTAGATGACATGTACTTATGGTACATGTTCCTGGATGATGTTGACTACCTAGTAGAAGAGTTTCACTTGCATAATCACTTACACCTATGCATCATAATAGGATCACAGGAGGAAGTGCAAGTAGTGGTACAAGAGCAGCCCGGGGCCGACCCACAGGAAATCCAGGCACAGGAGGTGCCAGAGGTACAAGGAGAGGATCTGCCCGAGTGCGTGGACCACCAACCTTGTTCCTTTGAGCGAGGCAAGCCCCGGAGCATCATAAGTCTCCTACTTTATAAAAGCAATCAATTATATATATATGAGTTTTATATGTTGTTGCATTAAGTTTTAGGAGTTTAGTGAAACCGTTGATGCATTTTTTATTATCCTTGCCTACCTTATATATCCTTATATCCTGTTAGGTTTTGGATCGAATATCTTCTTAGCCCTGCATAGACTAGTAGCGATCGGTGATTTCCTGTCACCAACAATTATAGGTGATTACTGGAATAACTTAGCTATGGATGATATCCTGGAATTAACCAAGTGTTGATGGATAATTGGAGACCAGACGAAATAGTTGGATGCAACCAGACAGGGTTCTAGGGTACTTATAGTTTCCATCTGTGTCGATTAAGGATCGATTGTTGCTCATCCCTCTTGTCATGTTGAATGCATGACTCACATTTAGCTAGCTGGATAATGTACCTTTCAACGGCGAAGCTAGTGACACTATTCGGGCTAGGATAAACTTGGGCTGGCAGACTGGTGCTGAAGTGGGTAAGACAAGGGCACAAAGAGTGAGCCCAAGGGCAAGCTGGGTCCTGATTCCTAGCAATCAGGAGGCCTCTGGGTAGTGCGGTCCATGATTGTTATCCCGTGACATTTACCTAAATGGTGTCATTGGTGATCTATAGCTCACTTGATTGGTGAGTGTGGTTTGTGTGAGGAATAAATCACCAGCTGGTTAGGAATTGATTCGAATCATCATCACTCCTGGATAGTGAGCACTTGACTCAAGCTACGGCGTCATAGTAATGATGATGAAACACGGATGGTTATATGGATGATGTTGGAAATGCTAAATATAAGTTGTTAACTGGATGTTAATGGTTAATCAAGTAATTTCTATAGCATAGGTGCTTACCTAGATTGATAGGTTATAATAAAGATGATGCAAAGAACTTAAATTATTCATTTATGTTAACTTATTGCTCTTTCACAAATGAGTCAGCTAGTCCACTAAATGAAAGCCTTGCATACTCCTTGGTGTCACTTTATTTTAGTTTAAGATGGGTAAGTCTAGTTGAGTGCCTCCTCGTACTCAGGGCGTTGTTCCCATTGTTGTTGCAGATGGACAGATGTATTACGGATATTGCATCAACTGCTTGTATCCTACGATGGGTGACAACTAGGACCAAGGGCATGGTCGCTCCGTACGTCTTACCTGATGCTTTTGTTGGACATGACTATCACCTGGCACTGTATTTGAACTAAACATGTGTGTGTGGTTTTAAAACTATTTGCTTCCGCTACTTTATTATGAACTTGGTTTGTAATAACTTTATGTTTTAAACTCCGATGTGTTTCAATGTTGTTGCAAACTTTATGTAATATGTGAATGTGGCTGCTAAACTTGTACGATCTTGATTTGTATGTTGGTTGATTTGAAATCTGTCATGATTTCACAGACTAACGGGTTATACGAGCTTAAGTTTGTTAAATTATCAGCTTCGGCGAGTGATTTTCTTACTTAATTTCATATAATTGGTCAGTTCTGTTATAGAAGTCGTCGAGCACACCTTCAAGATCAGGCTAGGCTCCAAGCTAATTAAGCAACATCTGCATCGCTTCAACGAGGAGAAGCATAGGGCCATCGGCAAGGAGATTTCGAAGCTTTTGGCAGTAGGATTCATCAAGGAAGTGTATCACCCTGAGTGGTTAGCCAATCTTGTTCTTATAAAAAAGAAGAGTAGGAAATGGAGAATGTGTGTTGACTATACAAGTCTCAATAAGGCGTGTCCGAAGGATCTGTTTCCTTTGCCACGTATAGACCAAGTAGTCGACTCGACCTCAAGGTGTGAAACCCTCTGCTTCCTTGATGCGTATTCCAGATACCATCAGATCACGATGAAAGAGTCTGACCAGCTCGCGACATCTTTCATTACCCTATTAGAATCGTTCTGCTACGTCACAATGTTGTTCGGTCTAAAAAACATGGGAGCTACATACTAGCATTGTATGCTCAAGTGTTTCGGGAACCTCATTGGGCAAACCGTAGAGGCTTATGTGGATGACATCGTAGTCAAATCCTAAAAGGCTGACCAACTCATGGTGGACCTAGAAAAAACTTTCGACAAACTCTAAGCAAACAGCATCAGACTCAACCCTGAGAAGTGTGTTTTTGGGTCCCGAGGGGCATGTTGCTCAGGTGCACCGTCTCTGAGTGTAGCATCGAAGCCAATCTAGAGAAAATTTTAGCCATCACGAGGATGGGGCCGATCCAGAACCTAAAGGGGGTTCAGCGGATCACGTGCCTCGCATCACTCAATCACTTCATCTCATGCCTCGGTGTATGAGGCCTCTCCTTTTACCGACTTCTGAAGAAGACCGACCATTTTGTGTGGACAGCCAATGCTCAGGAGGCACTCGATAAGCTCAAGGGCCTCCTGAAGAAAGCCCCGATATTGACCCCACCGATCGAGAAGGAACCACTCCTACTCTACATCACGGCCACCACATAGGTGGTCAGCGCCGCCCTAGTGGTGGAGCAAGAGGAAGAGGGGCACGCACTCAAAGTGCAGCGCCCTATTTACTTCATTAGCAAGGTCTTGTCTGACACCAAGACTCGCTACCCTCAGATCCAGAAGCTCCTGTATGCCGTCCTCATCACTAAGAGGAAGCTACGCCACTATTTCGGGTCACATCCGGTGATAGTCATGTCGTCATTCTACCTTAGCGAGGTCATCCATAGCCAGGATGCAACAGGGAGGATCACAAAGTGGGCACTTGAGCTGATGGGTGAGGGCATTACTACGTCCCATGAAATGCCATCAAGTCCCAGGTACTAGCCGATTTCATTACGGAATGGACCGAGATCCAAATGCCACCGGCACCCGCCGATCTAGAGCACTGGACGATGTACTTTAATAGGTCACAAATAAATAAAGGAGCCGGTGTGGGACTGGTCTTCATTTCTCCCCATGGAGTGTGCATGAAGTACATGATTCGCCATCATTTCCTAGCCTCTAACAATGTGGCTGAGTATGAGGCGCTCATCAACGGATTGCTCATTACCATCAAGCTAGGGATTCAATGGCTCGACATCAGGGTGACTCGTAGCTTATCATCGACCAAGTCATGAAGGAGTCAAGCTGCCACAACCCCAAGATGGATGCGTACTACCAAGAAGTCTGCAAGCTGGAGGACAAGTTCGACAGCCTCGAGCTCAACCACATCCCCCAACAGCTCAACAAGGCAGCCGACGAGCTAGCGAAGACGGCATCTGCCCAAGAGCCGGTCCCGGTTGGTGTCTTTGCTCGCGATCAGCATAAGCCCTTGGTTTGCTATGAAGAGCTGGGGCAGGCTGGCCATAAGCCGCCCGCCTCGGGCCCAGGGGCTGGGTAGCCATCAGCATCACCCGACCCCTCTTTCCAGGGCTCACGGGCTGGGCTACTATCGGCTCCATCCGACCTCTCCAGCCTAGGATTGGGGGCTAGGGCTAGCAACACGCTGCCCATCCTAGGCTCAAGGGTTGGCCCCCCATCGGCTCCATCTGACCCCGAGGTCATGGAGATCGATGAAGGTCTAGTGGGAGAGTCCGACAAGGAACCAGCGGTAGGGTCTGACCCCCTGCATGACTGGAGAGTCCCTTACCTCAATTACATCATCCGCGAGGTGCTCCCGATGGACAGGATAGAGGCCTGATGGCTTGCGTGCCAGGCTAAGTCCTTTATCGTCATCGAGGGAGAACTCTATAAGAAGAGTCACACCAAGGTCCTCCAGCATTGCATCCCCATCGAGCAGGGACAACGACTGCTAAAGGATATCCACGGCGGGACCTATGGACACCATGCCATGCCGAGGACTCTCGTCAGAAATGCATTCCGGCAGGGCTTCTACTGGCCAACCGCCATGGCCGATGCTAAGAAGGTCATACGCACCTGCGAAGGGTGCCAGTGCTACACTCGGTAAACCCATTTGCCAGCCCAAGCACTCCAAATGATCCTGATCACGTGGCCATTTGTGGTCTGGGGGCTTGATCTAGTCGGGCCCCTCAAGAAGGCGCCCTGGGGCAACATGCATCTGCTTGTCGCTGTCGATAAGTTCTCAAAGTGGATAGAAGCACGACTGATCACCAAGATCAAATCTGAGCAAGCCATGCTCTTTTTTCGCAATATCATCCATTGATTTGGGGTGCCGAACTCCATCATCACCAACAACGGCACATAGTTCACGAGGAATAAATTCCTTAGGTTTTGCGATGAGTACTATATTCGCGTCGACTGGGCCACCGTGGCACACCACCGCATGAACAGGCAGGTCAAGCGCACAAATGGCATGGTCTTGCAAGGGATCAAGCCTAGGATCTTCAACAAGCTCAATAAGTTTGGTGGGTGGTGGGTCACGGAGCTTCCTGCGGTGCTTTGGAGCCTAAGGACAACCCCTAGCCGGGCAACCGGCTACACACCTTTCTTCATGGTCTACAGCACTGAGGCAGTCCTTCTGATTGATCTCAACTATGGGGCACCAAGGGTCATGGTGTACACAGAGCTAGAGGCCAAGGAGTTCCTCATGGATGCCTTGGACCAACTCGATGAAGCCCACGATGTCGCTCTTCTCTACTCCACCAAATACTAGTAGGCCTTGCACTGGTACCATAGCCGTCGGGTTCGGGGTCGCGCCTTCTGTAACACCCCAGGTGTTTGTCACTCACTAAGCAGTGGATTTGAGCTCAAACATGATAGATTAAGTGGAGATGACGATGTCAAGGTCAACCTATGGAGATGAGCCTAACCTAAAGTTGGATGTTGCACCATTGCTTTACATATAGGCCCCTTTTCAAGATATATGCTTGGGTAGTGTTATTACAATATCTTCATGTGTCTCACCTTGGTACCTATCTATATTGATCCCTGGAAAAGTTTCATGAAGTTTGGAATCAAAAAGTCACATGAAATGATAAGTTATATCCTTGTTGGAATGATTTTACTAAGTGCTTGAATTGCACTATTAAGTGAATGAAAATATAGGTCATCAACCAAACCTTGCAACCTTGCCCAAATGACTCTAGATGAACTCTACAACAAAAGTCATGAAGGGTTCATGTTGAGCAAATGCCAATAAAATGCCTTAATTGGCCTAAAACCTTAGTTTAGGCTTTATCGAGTTGTTACTTTGACCAAAGTGAAAGTTTGACTTCTGTACCAGTTATGAGGTTTGACCTTAAACAAAAGTTGTAGTTCATCTTGTGTAGAACAAACTTTATTTAATGGTCAAGAGCTAGTTTGGCCTCTAACCTAGTCAAATAGAGATCACAATGTGGAATCAGCTGCTGTTTTCAGCACTTAGAAAAATATTCTAAGTCCTTGTTGTGACAGCAGCAAGTTGGCTACTTTGCGACATTGTATTGTCCAAATTCATGTGGTAACTCAATTAGGTTCCTTAATATGAGTTGGAGTACTGTTCTTGAGGGACACAATGAATCAAGTGTCATTACATTTGGAGTATATTTTGATCTCCAAAATCAATTGCTAAAACAGCATGTTTGCAACTTTATCGCTCAAATGACCTTGAGATTGGCATGTCGCGTTCTCCCAAAAATTGTTAAGTAACCTGGGTAGGTCCAAATGTAAAAGTTGGAGCTCACATGAAGGGGAAGGCCATACAAGAAGATGGCATAAGTTGCATTTCATTTTGGTCATGAATTCTTGTAGTTGTTAATCATTGTCAACTCACTGACACTACCAACTTGGAGATTAATTATCCACTAATCCGTGGCCCTAATGACTATACACCTTAAATAGAAAATGTAGAGCGTTATGCGGGCTTCAACTTTGCTTTTGGGCCCATGACCTAATTCGTCTCCTGAGCTCGCCCTCTGCCTCACTCTCGCCCCTCCGCGCTCGCCATCACCGCCGCACACGCGCACAGCCATGGCCAAGCCGCCGAGCTCGACGCTGTCGTCGTCCTCCCACCTTTGAGCCATCTCGCGCCTCCCCGCACGCACCACCACCATCGCTGCCGCTCCACAAGCATGGCACCACCCCTACCTGGAGCCATCGTCGCCGGTGCCGCGGGCACACGTGGCCAGTGCGCACGGGCCAGCTCTGGCTGAACCGCGCCCCTCCTACGAGTGGGTGCTGGCCCAGGCGTGCTTGAGCGCCACCCTGTTGCCGCTGGTGTGCTCCCGTGGTGGCCGATTGGACGGTCCGAGCCCGTGCTCTGATCGGTTCCAAGGAGGAAGAAGAAGAAATGTCGTGTACACCTTCTCTTAGGATGACAAGCGGGCCCGGCTGGGTAACGGGTCCCGCATGGTAGTTTGAGTGGTGGCTGAGTTGGGGTACACGTCCGGGTGCGCCTAGCAGATCTAGGGTGGAGTAGTTGATTTCGTTTTTGAATTTCAGAATTTGGTTAAATCTTCAAAAATTCATATCTCATGCTAGGAAACTCCAAAAATAGTAAATGGGGACTTTTTGGAAACCTTGAGAAGAGATCTATGCAGTAGAGTCATAAAATTCTATATGTTTTCTGATATCTTTATTTAAGTTTTAAAAATTCTCTAAAATGCCTTTAAACTTAACCAGAGCAAGATTTGGAGTTTTAGAACTCCAAAAATAGTGATTATTGTTTTGTTAATTTTGTGATGATATGTACTTGCTAGGAAAAATATTAAACACCCTAGTTGTTCACTATTTTCTTAAGGTTTTGATTTGACCTTGATAAATAAGGAAATCTACATTATATTGCTTGTCATTTTTATATCTTGAGTTGTGATGCTCCAAATGATGTGAAATTTTTATGGTAGTCTTGTCATACTATGTTTGTACTGTGGTATAAATTTTATGGTCACTACTTATTGTATGATCAAGTTATCGATTTAACTTGTTTACAGCTTGATAAATAGCTTATAAATAATATATAAATGATGAAATGGAAAATGTTGTTCCATTACCTTAGTATGATGTTTCTCTGTCATATTGATTCATACTATGGTCACGTGTTCATAGAAAATATGGAGTTTTAGATTTAACTTGCTCTCATATGATTTATTGCTATAGCCAATTGTCTTTTTCATAGAGGTTGATATACATGTCCAAATGGTTTCAAAGTTGGACAGTAGGCTATTGGGAACATGTGTAGGCCTCTGTAAATTTGGTAGAAATTATTGTGCACTTTTGATATGTGTTCATAATTCCACCTAATTATCTAAGATAAATTAAGAAATGTATTAAAATAATTTATCTAGCATTGGACATTATGTTTTCTGGTGTTCATTAGTCATTTATGAAATATTGGTAAAGTTGGTTTTATCCAATTATATGTTTGCAACATAGGTTAATAATTATTCTTGTGATTATTAGTTTCTGGACAGTTCTGGGGGCAATGTAAATTACCCCATGTTAATGATGTTTTCTGAGCATCTTGTCTATAGCAAAGTTGTATATAATTCATGTATCTAGCTTGTGTTAAAAATTTTGTGGCATTTGGCTAAGTAGTTTTTGAGTTATAGATGTTTAAAGTCAGGTCTCAGATTTGGTTGCTCTCTGTTTGGAGCAGACCAGATTCTGTATTTTCATCTTTTCGACCAATTGAACTTAAGAATTAGGCTTAGGTGATTATAAATGAATTGTATAGAATTTCATAAGCTTTCCAGAATGTCTTCTTGCAAGTGAATTGGATTTAGGGATCTCCAGTTATGATTGATTTACTGAGCTACCGTATGTATGTCCAGAAAGTGACCGACTTTAGTTGTAGTGCTTTGATTAACTTTGCCATGCTATGTGTTGAAGTGTAACTCATACCTTTGGTAATACTTGGATTAGTACCCTGTGATCTTATGAGGCTTGTGTCTTGCTTGATGTGCTTGCCATCTTCTAGGTTATGCCCTAATGAGGATTAAGTTAATTAGCTCTAAGTGTTTATGAGAACTTTGGTATGCTTGTTTGATTACTCTGTTTATTGCACTTCTATGCATTCATACATATGCGTTATTGCACCTCATTTAGGTATGCTAGCTGAAGCACGTGAAGGACCTGATGTGGATCCATCCCGAAGATAGAAGAACCGGACAAGTGATAGATTGGGAGATGCTCGCCAAGTGAATTCATCTGACATACTCTAACTTGAGTCGGATCCCAGGCAAGCCCTGGAGCATTATAAGCATCCTATGTTCAAAGCAATTAATTCTATATATGTTATAAGTATTGTTGCATTAAGTGATAGGAGTTGGTTGGAACTCTTGCTGCATTATATCATTCCTTGTCCAGATATATGAATCCTTGAATCCTACATAGACTAGGATCGAGTAGATGCTTAGCCATGCTTTAAGCGGTAGAAGTCAGGTGATTTCCTGTCACCTGCGAGATGTAGGGATATTCATATATGGCACGGTTGGCTATATTTGCTATCGTGGAATGGAACCATGTGTTAATAAAATGAAATGAGACCGGGCGGGATGACGATAGTGAAGCAACAAGGCATGGAGGTCTTGGGTGTGGATCTATCCCCGTCTGAGTCGTTTAAGGACCGATTGGCTGTACGTCCTTGAGTCATGTTGAACGCAGTCTAACACTTAGTTGGCCGGATAAGTCGTTCCGACCACGAAGCCGAGAAATATGGTTCAGGCCGGGAATCGAATGGTAGGTTGCATCTTGGAGGAGAGAAAGGATGTGCTTGGGGACATTGGCGTGAGACCAAGGGGGGTTAGAGTTCCTATCACCTGGCAGAGTGTCACCCTTGGGGTTATGACATCATTCGGACCCGCGATTCCTGAATCGTACGAAAGGTGGCCTGTGTGACCCTGGCAGGGGTCTGCACGGTGAGTGTTAGAAATACCCCTCCAGCTAGATAGGAATTCGATTTGAATCGCCGTCGCTCCCGGTTAGCGAGCACTTGACTTGAGCAGCAGCAACGTAGATTACATTAAATTGAACGGATGGTTAATTGGTTAACGATGGAAAGGTTGCCTCAATTGATACCTGCTATGGTTAATATTGTTTGCTCCTAATAAAGTGAGTGCTCTAGTACAGGTTCTAATATAGATGATAGGTTAATGATAATTAACTTGATGCCTAAGCATTAATGATTACTTATCCATATTAAGTTTTTATTCAAAATGTTGTCAAGCTAGCCCACTTTATATCAGCCTTGCATAATCCTTGGTGTCACTTTATTTCTGGTTTTTGACGGGTAAGTCTAGCTGAGTACATTGTCGTACTCAGGGTTTTATCCCCACTTGTTGCAGGTTGTGCTGTACCTTGGCGACTACAAAAGTCGGTTGGCTCCTGCCGTAGAGGCAGAGTGTGATCACGGGCATGATCCTTCTGAGTTATCTTTTCTCTAAATGCTTTTGTTGGAAGTTGACCTTGGTTCTAGCATGTATTTTAAATAATAGTGTTGTTAGTTTCAAACTACTTTGCTTCCGCTACTTTCCAATGCAAGTTGTAATAACTTTGTTGAGCTCCGATGTATATTGAATTACTTGTGAAATGGATGTAACATGTGACTCGTTATGTTGAATCACTACGATCTTGGCTTGTATGTTGGTTGGTTTGAAATCCCTCGTGATTCCATTGGACTACCGGAGTTATATGGGTTCAAGTGCGTGAATTTGATCACTTCGGTGATTGTTTTTGTACTTGTGCTCTTATAATTTGGGTGGTTTCGTTACAGCTGGTATCGGAGCAAGATTCAACATTAAACTTGTCGTATGTGTATTTAAAACAAAGGTTTTGTTTTATAAAATCAGTTTTATCAACTTATAGCTATATATAGGTTTGTGAAATCTGAATTCTAAACCTAGTATGCCAATGGTCAATTTTCTTATGGGGATTATTAGGTGGCTTATATAAGTACTAACTTGGGGGTTTTTCATTTATGCATCTACGTCCAGGCCAAGGTATGTATGTGTGATGACTCTCCCACACTATGCTACCCGGTGTGTCAGATTAGAGGTAGCCTTCATATATGAAATAGCCATATATGTCGCTAGTTTACTTTTATGCAATATCACACCTACGCTTAGGTCAGTGTGAGTTGTGAGAGCATGACCGTACAACCTGCGGTCTAGGGGAGAGCTAGTTTTGGTTACTGGATTATTTACATGTTACACACATGTATATATGAAGGTACTTAATTGTGGGTGATTGATGATTCGGGTAGTTTTGGTGCTACATGTATATATACGGGGTATATGTACATGGGAGTACTTAGAATTTTACTTCTCTGCTTTCATTGTATGCTATATTGGGAAATGTTGGGCTGCAATGAAAATTTTCTGCAGGTACGCTAATCACGAATGCGTAAGTCGAATGTAGCTGTCGACTAGCTATATATCGAGAGAGTGCGTGTTATGCCACCGACATAGAACGTGATCGCCACCTTAGGTTGGCAATCTTGTGAGGACGAATAGGACGAAGCATGCATCTTCATGATTGTTGCTTTATGCATAGCTATACTCCTCTCACCCTTGTTCTATAGTGTGTAACTTGTGATCAATGTGTTACACTATCTTTCTTGAGTGAAGTAAAACAAGAATGCCTTGTTCCATGTTGCTTGAGAAAAATGTGTGCTTAGCCTTACTAGAAATAAGTGTGGTTACATGCTTGAACTTAGAGATATCCTCTAGCTTAGCCAAGTGGTGGATATGTTGTTTACCCAAGCGTTTGCTAATGCTTTAGACCTCACTTAAATAATTATGGATTCTCATGAATGAATTAAATTCATGTTGGTCTAAGGTAACAAAATTTACAGATACTAGAATAACATGTTTGTGTGCTCTCTTGTTAAGTAGAACAAAGGCAAGCCTTGTTTTGCTTGTTGGACTTTGGCTGCTAGAACGATTCTGTTGTAGTGAGGTTTTGTGGTCATAATGGTGTTTTCGGTAGTTATGGAGAATACCAAAGTTGTAGCTAACTTACTTTTCTAGATTGTCCTAAAATTTCATGATCCTAGGTCTTATGGTTTGAGAGTTATGAATTTTAAAATTTTACTGTCAGGTTTTGCTTATGCTTTGAAGAGATCTGAATGTTTGGTTTGTTTGACCTATGTGCATAAGGAATCATGTCTTGGAGATAATAGAAGAAGTGTAGTACTTTTTCTAAGCTTTTCAAAATGTCCTATAGCACTAATTGTGGTGGTCTAAATTTCTAGTTATGAGCTTGCAAAGTGGAATGACAGAATCTGTCCAAAGCTGGGCAGAGATGTCTTCTTTATCTTATTTGGCCTTGTTAGCTATAGAATCATCTTAATATAATAATAAGAAATTTATAGACAACTTAATAAGCTTTACATAAAGTGAAGGCTCAGCCTTGTTGTGTCTCTAGAACTCCAGTTACGTATTTTTGAAGTTCTTGTTAGTTTTTTGTCCATATTGGTACAGATCTGAAACATTAGCATTTTTGGTCATATTAATCTATGAATTAGCTGTCAGTATGACTAACTAAAGTGTAGTCATCTTCCTAAGCTTTCTAGAAAGTCTAGGATCACCTTTGTGGGGTGTCTATAACCTCAGTTATGGTTGAAGCAAGTAACTACTGCGTTGCTGTCCAGATTCTGTGCACATGCTAAGTTAGCCACCTTAGCTAGCGTTTGTTTTGAGCTAAACTTGTGGTTAGTTCATGCTTGAGATAAAGGCTTATTTTAGGAGAGCCTTGTGCTTTGTATTGGTTGCTTAAGCCCATTGTTTGAATTTTCTCCAATGTCCGCTTGACTGTAATGTTGTATGTATGCTTGTTATCTAGTTAGTGCCCTAGTTGTCACCTCGTTTGTCCTTGGTGAGCATACGAGTGTCGTATAGCTTTATCCTAGAACAACGTTCACGTTACGTAATTATTTGGTTGTTGTCTTCAAGTAGGTTCTCTCTCTTAGGAGCCTGAGCCTGTAGACGTGGTGGTTATCCCTTGAATGTTTGTATCCATGCCTTTGCGTGACCGAAAGCCCAAGGTTTAGTTCTTCTATATGTTTGCATAAGCCGTGGATGTTTTGCAACCCTCTTTGTGAAGACCCTTGTCGACTGACCCACCAAGTTAACTTCCATCAATGCTAGCCTTTGACCATGGTTCGTACGTTGCCAGTTGTGGAGACCGTACCCAAATCCACGTTGGACCTTTCGTTTACCTCTCCTAAAGGTTAGCTAGTGTGATGCAATGTCTCTCTGCTATGGCCTCTAAATCGTGTGCTTGCAAATTCGTGCATCCACCTTATCAACTCAATCTATGACTGCGTATCGGTTTTTGCCTTGAAATTTGCTTAATTCGTCTACCACCTTCCTAAGTCTCGGAATGTTCATCAGTCTTGATCTCATGTTGTTGCTCAACATGATTGAATCTCCTGTTAATCTTTTATCTGGTACTCCCCTCGGTGGACGCAAGTCGTACGTAGAATTTAAGCAAGAGTCTCTTGCTCAGTTATCCTTGGCAATTGCGCGATGTTCTCTTGTACTATATTTTGATCTTCGGATCATTTTCGTGATGATTCTAAACCTTGTGACTACCTTTGCTTGCTATTCCTCCTTGTATGGCGCTTGTTCTTACAACTCATTGGTGGCACTAGAAATTTCACTTTTGTTGTGTGTTTAGTAATGGTGTTATGAGTAGCAGCTGATGATGCCGCGATAAAACCAAGGGCCTCCTGTGGCTGCAGACACATGGCTGGCTGCTTGGCACGCGCTGGTATCACGGTTTCTAGTCATGATCCATTATGAAATGATAGTCGATGTGTTATTTTCTCGTGTTCCTTTTCTTGATTATCTCTCCAAATCGTAACGACAGTCGATGTGTTATTTTCTCGTGTTCCTTTTCTTGATTATCTCTCCAAATCGTATCGTAAGATCCATATCTTAGACCAAAAGTAGTGGAACTTCCTTCTAAAGTTGCTAAGAGGAAAATCTTTGAAGAACAAGTCACCGACATAAACATTAATAGACTGCAATATGTGGTAGCCCAATGACTCTATTTAGTTGCCCCCGTATTGACGAACGTCATCTAGTAAGCAAGTATCTCATCTCTATTGGATAAAAAGGACACACAACACTTAATGTTGGACGAGTTATCTGTCGGATGAGAATCGATTGTCGCATCGTGCATATGACCGGAGCTATCCAAGTCGCAATCTTGGGTGCATAATGACCATACAATCGAAATCAACCATCTCTAGAATAACTTCGTAGTTGCTAACTTCGTTGGCAACCATCTGTTCTGCATCAACTATAGTTGTTATGGTCAAGAGTGAAGATTTGGAACTTTTTAGTGTTGAGAGACAACTGATTAGTTACCAATAGGAAGGTTAATCTCCAGTTAGGTAACGACTCCTTGGTAGCTATGAAGGCTATGTCTTATAGAGCGATAACTAACAAGAAGTTGATCAACTAGCCACAACTTGAGTGATACTCTATCTTCTAGAGCCATTGTGATCAAGTCAATTCCATCTTGGACAATCACACAGATAGTGCAAGGTATTCTATCAGCTAAAGCGAAGAATTAGACAAAGCATGACCTAGTTTCAAATTAGTATCCATGTGCCCTTAGGTGCCACAAATGGTTTGTTCATCACTCTGTTGGACGATCTCTTGAGTGGTCTTAAGGATCCTGTTGTACACCCTTTCGCTTTGCTTTTATGTCCTCTCATCAACAATTATTGGGACAATCAAGGGTTCTACGAGTAAATTTGCAAATCAAAAGCAATTTGAAAAGTGTCAAACAACAGATTTCCCATCTTAGAGCTGTTGTTTGATCCTAAAAAGGAAGCCTCAAGGTGAAAGTTGGCCTAACAAGGTTGCTACATTGCAAGTCAACTCAACTTACAGTGCAACTAAGTCACAAAGGAAAATTTTACTCAATCGCTTGGTGGTAGACTACTCCCCACGGTTTAGTAAATATTACAACTTTTGTTGCCCTTAAGGCCTCACCACATTTTGCTTTGGTACTAATTTTCCAATGATGACATACTTTGGTACCTTGTAAATATTTTTATCCAAGAGGTTGCATCTGATTCAACCCAGATAACTGTTGTCTTTGGATAAAAGAATCTTATTAGGTAGCTGTTGGTAGAAATACGAAGCCGACAGAGTCAACTATCACATTCACTAATCCCTCTACAGACTCAGATAATACAGTGTTGTCATCAGAGAAAGAGCACTGCACACATGGAACCTAAAGTAGTTTTCCATTGGTTGGTGTCTAAGTGAATGAACATTTACGACCAACATAGCCCTTGTCTATTGGTTACTCAGTATCATACAGCCTCAAAGGATGTTTGTCATCTATAATCTCACCCTTTTGGAAGGTTGTACTCAAGCCACTTTGGTAGAGAACTGCTTTTCAAAACCGTATGAACATAGAGTCATATCAATGAGTATACTTCTGAAGATTTTGGTCTAGTGTAAAGTTCATATAGACTATGATGTGTTCACTAAAGAATCAGATACTTGTTAGTGGTTCGCTCATGGACCAAACGATCTCCGTACATTGAGAATGCAGTACTGTTCTATCTGGGATTCCTCCCAAAGTAACAATGCTTCATGGAAGTCAGTGAAGGAAATTCTTTAGACAAATTTTACCATGAAGAGTAAGTATCAGAAAGTGCCTTTGGCCAAATTGTTCACCGATGTTGAAGCTTTGTAGCTGAATGCTATAGCAGATGTTGGCAACTAGATAACGTGCCTCTCTTCCTTAAAAGGTCTTCCATTCTGAATCTCGGGACGTGATTCTTTTAAGGGGGGAGGGCTGTAACACCCCAGGTGTTTGCCACTCACTAAGCAGTGGATTTGAGCTCAAACATGATAGATTAAGTGGAGATGACGATGTCAAGGTCAACCTATGGAGATGAGCCTAACCTAAAGTTGGATGTTGCACCATTGCTTTACATATAGACCCCTTTTCAAGATATATGCTTGGGTAGTGTTATTGCAATATCTTCATATGTCTCACCTTGGTGCCTATCTATATTGATCCCTGGAAAAGTTTCATGAAGTTTGGAATAAAAAAGTCACATGAAATGATAAGTTATATCCTTGTTGGAATGATTTTACTAAGTGCTTGAATTGCACTATTAAGCGAATGAAAATATAGGTCATCAACCAAACCTTGCAACCTTGCCCAAATGACTCTAGATGAACTCTAAAACAAAAGTCATGAAGGGTTCATGTTGAGCAAATGCCAATAAAATGCCTTAATTGGCCTAAAACCTTAGTTTAGGCTTTATCGAGTTGTTACTTTGACCAAAGTGAAAGTTTGACTTCTGTACCAGTTATGAGGTTTGACCTTAAACAAAAGTTGTAGTTCATCTTGTGTAGAACAAACTTTGTTTAATGGTCAAGAGCTAATTTTGCCTCTAACCTAGTCAAATAGAGATCACAATGTGGAATCAGCTGCTGTTTTCAGCACTTAGAAAAATATTCTAAGTCCTTGTTGTGACAGCAGCAAGTTGGCTACTTTACGACATTGTATCGTCCAAATTCATGTGGTAACTCAATTAGGTTCCTTAATATGAGTTGGAGTACTGTTCTTGAGGGACACAATGAATCAAGTGTCATTACATTTGGAGTATATTTTGATCTCCAAAATCAATTGCTAAAACAGCATGTTTGCAACTTTATCGCTCAAATGACCTTGAGATTGGCATGTCGCGTTCTCCCAAAAATTGTTAAGTAACCTGGGTAGGTACAAATGTAAAAGTTGGAGCTCACATGAAGGGGAAGGCCATACAAGAAGATGGCATAAGTTGCATTTCATTTTGGTCATGAATTCTTGTAGTTGTTAATCATTATCAACTCACTAACACTACCAACTTGGAGATTAATTATCCACTAATCTGTGGCCCTAATGACTATACACCTTAAATAGAAAATGTAGAGCGTTATGCGGGCTTCAACTTTGCTTTTGGGCCCATGACCTAATTCGGCCTGTAGACGGTCCAAATTGGTGCTCCACTTCGCCCACACCATAACTCACCAGGTGTTCAGTGAAATGCCGCTAAGGGCGACGCGTGTCCGAGCGCGTGGCAGCCATGCCTAGCTCGCGCCTCCTCCTCTTGCCGCATGCTCCTCCGAGTGTCCGCATCAATGCGTCGTTGGAGAGTCTCCCGAGCTCGCCCTCTGCCTCACTCTCGCCCCTCCGCGCTCGCCATCACCGCCGCGCACGCGCACAGCCATGGCCAAGCCACCGAGCTCGACGCCGTCGTCGTCCTCCCACCTTCGAGCCATCTCGCGCCTCACCGCACGCACCACCACCATCGCCGCTGCTCCGCAAGCATGGCACGCCGCTGCCCCACCTTCCCTTGCCGCCGGAGCAACCCCTGCCTGGAGCCGTCGCCGCCGGTGCCACGGGCACACATGGCCAGTGCGCACGGGCCAGCTCTGGCTGAACCGCGCCCCTCCTACGAGTGCATGCTGGCCCAGGCGTGCTTGAGCGCCACCCTGTTGCCGCTGGTGTGCTCCCGTGGTGGCCGATTGGACGGCCCGAGCTGGTGCTCTGATCGGTTCCAAGGAGGAGGAAGAAGAAATGCCGTGTACACCTTCTCTTAGGATGATAGGCGGGCCCGGCTGGGTAACGGGTCCCGCATGGCAGTTTGAGTGGTGGCTGAGTTGGGGTACACGTCCGGGTGCGCCTAGCAGATCTAGGGTGGAGTAGTTGATTTCGTTTTTGAATTTCAGAATTTGGTTAAATCTTCAAAAATTCATATCTCATGCTAGGAAACTCCAAAAATAGTAAATGGGGACTTTTTGGAAACCTTGAGAAGAGATCTATGCAGTAGAGTCATAAAATTCTAAATGGTTGTAGATGTTTTCTGATGTCTTTATTTAAGTTTTAA
Source organism: Saccharum spontaneum (assembly GCA_022457205.1). NCBI lineage: Eukaryota > Viridiplantae > Streptophyta > Magnoliopsida > Poales > Poaceae > Saccharum > Saccharum spontaneum. The sequence goes on along the minus strand of CM039589.1, from coordinate 50,393,862 downwards.
AAATGCTCTAAAAATGCCTTTAAACTTAACCATAGCAAGATCTGGAGTTTTAGAACTCCAAAAATAGTGATTCTTGTTTTGTTAATTTTGTGATGACATGTACTTGCTAGGAAAAATATTAAACACCCTAGTTGTTCACTATTTTCTTAAGGTTTTGATTTGACCTTGATAAATAAGGAAATCTACATTATATTGCTTGTCATTTTTATATCTTGAGTTGTGATGCTCCAAATGATGTGAAATTTTTATGGTAGTCTTGTCATACTATGTTTGTACTGTGGTATAAATTTTATGGTCACTGCCTATTGTATGATCTAGTTATCGATTTAACTTGTTTATGGCTTGATAAATAGCTTATAAATAATATATAAATGATGAAATGGAAAATGTTGTTCCATTACCTTAGTATGATGTTTCTCTGTCATATTGATTCATACTATGGTCACGTGTTCATGGAAAATATGGAGTTTTAGATTTAACTTGCTCTCACATGTTTTATTGCTATAGCCAATTGTCTTTTTCATAGAGGTGATATACATGTCCAAATGGTTTCAAAGTTGGACAGTAGGCTATTGGGAACATGTGTAGGCCTCTGTAAATTTGGTAGAAATTATTGTGCACTTTTGATATGTGTTCATAATTAAGAAATGTATTAAAATAATTTATCTAGCATTGGACATTATATTTTCTGGTGTTCATTAGTCATTTATGAAATGTTGGTAAAGTTGGTTTTATCCAATTATATGTTTGCAACATAGGTTAATAATTATTCTTGCGATTATTAGTTTCTGGATAGTTCTGGGGGCAATGTAAATTACACCATGTTAATGATGTTTTCTGAGCATCTTGTCTATAGCAAAGTTGTATATAATTCATGTATCTAGCTTGTGTTAAAAATTTTGTGGCATTTGGCTAAGTAGTTTTTGAGTTATAGATGTTTAAAGTCAGGTCTCAGATTTGGTTGCTCTCTGTTTGGAGCAGACCAGATTCTGTATTTTCATCTTTTCAACCTATTGAACTTAAGAATTAGGCTTAGGTGATTATAAATGAATTGTATAGAATTTCATAAGCTTTCCAGAATGTCTTCTTGCAAGTGAATTGGATTTAGGGATCTCCAGTTATGATTGATTTACTGAGCTACCGTATGTATGTCCAGAAAGTGACCGACTTTAGTTGTAGTGCTTTGATTAACTTTGCCATGCTATGTGTTGAAGTGTGACTCATACCTTTGGTAATACTTAGATTAGTACCCTGTGATCTTATGAGGCTTGTGTCTTGCTTGATGTGCTTGCCATCTTCTAGGTTATGCCCTAATGAGGATTAAGTTAATTAGCTCTAAGTGTTTATGAGAACTTTGGTATGCTTGTTTGATTACTCTGTTTATTGCACTTCTATGCATTCATACATATGCATTATTGCACCTCATTTAGGTACGCTAGCTGAAGCACGTGAAGGACCTGATGTGGATCCATCCCGAAGATAGAAGAACCGGACAAGTGATAGATTGGGAGATGCTCGCCAAGTGAATTCATCTGACATACTCTAACTTGAGTCGGATCCCAGGCAAGCCCCGGAGCATTATAAGCCTTCTATGTTCAAAGCAATTAATTCTATATATGTTATAAGTATTGTTGCATTAAGTGATAGGAGTTGGTTGGAAACTCTTGCTGCATTATATCATTCCTTGTCCAGATATATGAATCCTTGAATCCTACATAGATTAGGATCGAGTAGATGCTTAGCCATGCTTTAAGCGGTAGAAGTCAGGTGATTTCCTGTCACCTATGAGATGTAGGGATATTCATATATGGCACGATTGGCTATATTTTCTATCATGGAATGAAACCATGTGTTAATAAAATGAAATGAGACCGGGCGGGATGACGATAGTGAAGCAACAAGGCATGGAGGTCTTGGGTGTGGATCTATCCCCGTCTGAGTCGTTTAAGGACCGATTCGCTGTATGTCCTTGAGTCATGTTGAACGCAGTCTAACACTTAGTTGGCCGGATAAGTCATTCCGACCGCGAAGCCGAGTAATATGGTTCAGGCTAGGAATCGAATGGTAGGTTGCATCTTGGAGGAGAGAAAGGATGTGCTTGGGGACATTGGCGTGAGACCAAGGGGGGGGGGTTAGAGTCCCTATCACCTGGCAGAGTGTCGCCCTTGGGGTTGCGACATCATTCGGACCCGCGATTCCTGAATCGTACGAAAGGTGGCATGTGCGACCCTGGCAGGGGTTTGCATGGTGAGTGTTAGAAATACCCCTCCAGCTGGATAGGAATTCGATTCGAATCGTCGTCGCTCCCGGTTAGCGAGCACTTGACTTGAGCAGCGGCAACGTAGATTCCATTAAATTGAACGGATGGTTAATTGGTTAACGATGGAAAGGTTGCCTCAATTGATACCTGCTATGGCTAATATTGTTTGCTCCTAATAAAGTGAGTGCTCTAGTACAGGTTCTAATATAGATGATAGGTTAATGATAATTAACTTGATGCTTAAGCATTAATGATTACTTATCCATATTAAGTTTTTATGCAAAATGTTGTCAAGCTAGCCCACTTTATATCAGTCTTGCATAATCCTTGGTGTCACTTTATTTCTGGTTTTTGACGGGTAAGTCTAGCTAAGTATATTGTCGTACTCAGGGTTTTATCCCCACTTGTTGCAGGTTGTGTTGTACCTTGGCGACTGCAAAAGCCGGTTGGCTCCTGCCATAGAGGCGGAGTGTGATCACGGGCATGATCCTTCTGAGTTATCTTTTCTCTAAATGCTTTTGTTGGAAGTCGACCTTGGTTCTGGCATGTATTTTAAATAATAGTGTTGTTAGTTTCAAATTACTTTGCTTCCACTACTTTCCAATGCAAGTTGTAATAACTTTGTTGAGCTCCGAGGTATATTGAATTACTTGTGAAATGGATGTAACATGTGACTCGTTATGTTGAATCACTACGATCTTGGCTTGTATGTTGGTTGGTTTGAAATCCCTTGTGATTCCATTGGACTACCGGAGTTATATGGGCTCAAGTGCGAGAATTTGATCACTTCGGTGATTGTTTTTGTACTTGTGCTCTTATAATTTGGGCGGTTTCGTTACACCTTCAACATTGGAGACTTGGTGCTCTGCGTCGTCCAGAGCAACAAGGACCGCCACAAGCTATCGTCACCATGGGAATGGCCATACATCGTCGTGGAGGTCCTCAAGCCTAGCACCTACAAGCTCAAGACCGTCGATGGCCAATTCCTCACCAACACTTGGAACATCAAACAGCTACGTCGCTTTTACCCTTAGTTTTTTCTAAGTTGTTGGCATATCTATGTAAAATCATGTTTCTGAAATCAATAAAAAATTTCCCTTATCGGTCCTGCTTCAATCCCCTCGATCCCAATGACATCAGGCACCTGCGACGGCCAAGGGTCGGACCGCACTCGAGGACTGATAGGGATATAAGTACATTCAGGAACACCCTTTTGCGTCTGACCCCTTCTTGCATTGAGAGCCCAAAGCAAGAGGTTGCGGGAACAAACCATGACTAAATCTGGTCAGAACACAAGAGGCCTATGCCCCAGCGGCTATAGCACCCTTGCTCACCAACGTAATCAGGGTTTGTCGCTTGTGCCTCGAGCTTTGCAACTTAGCGTCGACTTTTTTTTACCGACCCCATCAATGGCCAGGGGTCGGGCCTCACACGGGGGCCATTATGAGTATGTAATACTCATAGATGCTTTTTTCGCACCCGACCCTTTCTTGCTTTAAGCCTAAAATGTAAAAGTCGCAGAAACTAACTTTGAGTAAAACTAGGTGGACTGCTAAAAGACCTACGCCCCAATGGCTATGACGCTTTTGCTCCCCAGCGTAATCAAAGTTTTTTCACCCATAGCTTGAGCTATGCAGAATCAATGTCGGAAGAGATTGGATTGCATTAACTCGCTTTACACTCAAAATGAAAACTTCACCACAAGTTCGTGTAACACCTCAAGTGTTTAGCTCCATAATTGCATTGCATTTGCATTTGCATAAGCATGCATCATTCATGTTATTTTATGTGGTTGCAACAAATGTGATTGTTTTTAGAATTTTGATTGGCTCCCATCATGTGACACTAGGGAGTTGGTGTAACTAAAGGGTAGAGTAGCCAATTATATCTCACAACACCTTAGTTATACTTAGGGTCACTCATGGAGCAAGGTTCATGTTGACCAAAATCACCAAAATGTCCTCCAAGGTGTAGTTGACCAGCATTTAGCCCTAGGATGCTCTAGTTTGACCAATTAAGAAGTCTAACTTAGAGACCTTGCATGGAGGAGCATCCTTAAGCAAAGTTGTAGGGAATTTTATGGGGAACAAAAGTCTCAATATGACCATCTCATGAAACTGGCCAGAACATGCTCAAAAATAGCCCACAAGTCAGCTAGAGGGGCTGTCTCAACACTTAGAAATTTTGCTAAGTCTCAAAAGTGCCCTCCAGTTTTACTGTGGCCTACTTTAGAAGCTTATAGTTTGCAAACCAGGCCGAACCAGCTCCCACTCATGTTGACAAAATTGTAGCCCTCATGTAGCTCTACAACATTGCCAACATCACCCATACCTGGTTCTCAGTGGTTTAGGAGGTATAGTGTCAAGAAATTAGGATTTCAGTCGGTTTATTGACTGAAACCACGTTTCAGTTTCACAGGGCACCACTTTGGAGCTATGTAGTTTCAAATCGAGACCGAACCAGTCCAAACTCCAATTGACAAACTTGTTGACCTCACGTAGCTCTACAACTTTGATGTTGTCATCTTGAACCGAATCGAGCTGTGTTGGAAGATAATCAGCGCCAAACTTTCACTGTCAGTCGGTCACCGATGTCACGTTGGCAGCTTGATTCAGTTTCGTCAGTGGGGAGTGGCCGACCGGCCACAGGCCCTCGCCGACGCGTGGACACGTGGTGGCAACCGTACGCCGGCCGTGGCCCCACCGGTCAGTCCACGGAGCCTTCAAGACCGCCACGACGCACCGGAGCTGCCCCCATTCCCTCTCCCTCCCTCATTCGGCATCAACACGGAGAAACTGAGCCACCATTGCCGCCCCCACTCCGGCGAGCTCACGCACGCTCACCACCGCACCACCGCTCACCAGATCACGTCCTTCACTCCGCCACACCACCCTACACCTCCTCGACCAGCCGGTGGCTTTGATTGAGCCCGAGGTGAGCCGCATTGCCACCTCCGCCCGTTCCCAAATGTCACCGGAGCTCCGCCGTGTTTAGGGTCACCGTGGCCAGCACCACACCGTAGCCCTCCGCCTTCCCTTGCTCGCGTTCCCTCCTTCCCATCACACGGGTGTGCTCGGGTGAAGATGCTACCGCCAGCATCGGTTTGGTCAGGCCAGAACAAGACCGCGCACGGCCGTGCCATGGCTGCCGGCCAGGTGCTCACACGGTCAAGCGGCTCCGCTCCATCCCCATCTGAGTGAGTGGTCTCGAGAGGTCCGCTAGGGTTCTAGGAAGGTGGTGCACCCTTCGGTCGGTCGTCCGACGGCCAGGACTCGCCGGCGTACCGCCAGGCACCACGGCCGTCCGCCATCTCCATCGGCATAGGTGCTACGGGGCGACAGCTTTGGGAAAAAGGGCTGGCCTCGATGCAGTTAGGTTTGGGCAAGCCTTCGGTGAACTCGGGTTGGTCGGAGGAGCCACCGGCGGCGAGGAATCGCTCGCCGGAGCTCACGGCCGCCCGCTCCCCTGTCCCCCTTTCACTGACACGGGGGGCCCTCTTGTCAGCACCCCGCGCGCGGGCGGGAGCCGGGACGGGCCGCGCGCTGGCTGGGCCGCGCTGGTGAACCGGGCCGGCCCAGCACTGTAGCGGGTTAGGGTTCGTTTTTGGTTTTTCTTTTCATATTGTCACAGATTTTTGTTGTTGTTTGAAAAATGTAGATCTAGGGTTTTGCTTGTCCAAAAATCATGAGATAAATTTTGTTAGGATCTACATGATGTGTAGTATTTTAGAAAAATATAAATCTGGCATGTGATGTTTAGTTTCTGGGAGAATTAAATAGATCTTTCAAATGTGTTTTGAAATAAAGGCAAATTTGTTAAATGTATAACTTGAGCTGTAGTATTCCAAAAATTGTGAAATTTGGTGGGTAGGCTAAGTTATACCTAGTTTAGCTCTGGTAAAAATTTGGGCAGTAGTGCTTAAGTACTTTTCAAGTTATAATGCTATCTTGTTATTTTAGGAAATAATTGAATGAATTTTAGTAATTTTTCTACATGTGCAATGTTCTTAAAATCTTGGAGAATGTCTTGGTACCTTAGAGTGTCTAAGAAAAATATGAAATCTATTGTTTGATACTTTTCAATATGATTTGTTAATTATACAAAAATCAGCCTTTTGGGCTTGTGAATTTTGTTTAGGGAGTTTCTATGAATAATTTTAGTTCAAATTTTTACAGTGGTCTCTTTTTGGTTCATAGAGTCTCTTGTAATTTTTGTAGAATTTTAGGAGCAGTTTACATATATGTTTAAAATTCCACTTAATTAATTAAGTAAATTAAGAAATGAGTATAAATAAATATTCTAGGTGGGCACACCTTACTTTCTGGTGTTTTTGTGACCTATGTGAACTGGTGGTAACATTAGTTTGGTCTTAAGGGATGTTTGCCACATAAATAAATATTTAATCCTTGCTATTCTAGGTTTTCTGGACAGCTGGTAGTGACCTTTGATAACGGTAATTGCTGGAAAACTTGTAAATACCAAAGTTGTAGCAAACTTGATAAAATAGCTTGTGTCAAAATTTGGGAGCATTTGGCTTAGTAGTTTGGGAGTTATTGCTGTTTAAAGTGACAGTCCAGAATTGGCTACTCTCTGTTTAAAGAGGACAGATTCTGGAACTTATGAAATTCAACATGGAAAACTTAGGAATTTAGGGTTGAGGTCTGAAAATGAATTGTAGTGCATTTCTTAAGATTTCTAGATTGTCTTAGATCATATCTTTTGGAGTTGGGAATCTCCAGTTATGTTAGAAACAAGTAGCTGCTGTCCAGAATGTTTTACTGTGGTATTTTGGTGTTGGATGTGGTAACCTAAATAATGCTACTCTTGTAATTGTTAGGTGTTAGGACCTTAACCGAAGAAGAACAGCTATATCTTAGGTTGAGTAGATTAGGTGAGTACTTCTCTACCGGAGAGGAAATTTGCACCTAATATTTGAAGTGATTTGAATAGAGCTTTAAGAATGTTGTAATGCATTTCATTCCGAGCATACTGCATCTTTCATTATGCATCCATAAGATTTATTATGCACTCATGCAATAGGTGTTCCAGAGGGGGTAACGCTCCTCGAATTCGAGCAAGTGATTCCGGAGGAAGTCCAGAACCAGCCGGAGGAGCCAGCAGAACCAGTCGGCGAAGGAGACGCCGCTGAAGACTTGCCAGAGTGCCCTGACCACCGGCCCTCGACCTTTCTAAAAGGCAAGCCCCGGTGCATGCTGAAACCATCATTTTATAAATCTATCTTGAGTACTTTTAATTTTTTATTGCATTAAGTTATAGGAGTTATATGAAAACACTTGTTGGATTTTACCTGTCCTTGTCCAGATATCGTACTTAATCCTATACTAGGTTTAGGCACGTGTCAATGCTTAGCCCTGCTTAGTATGGTAGAAGTCGGGTGATTTCCGGTCATCCGCGAGATATAGGATTGGGTCACGAGTGGCTTATGGCTATCGTGATGGAACCATGCTTTAAAATGAAATTGAGACCGGGCGGGAGTTCGATAGTACAGCCGCAAGACACTTCACGTCTTGGGTGTGGAGCTATGCCCGTCTGAGTCGTTTAAGGACCGATTCGCTGTACGTCCTTGAGTCATGTTGAACGCAGTCTAACACTTAGTTGGCCGGATAAGTCATTCCGACCGCGAAGTCGAGTAGTATGGTTCAGGCCGGGAATCGAATGGTAGGTTGCATCTTGGAGGAGAGAAAGGATGTGCTTGGGGACATTGGCGTGAGACCAAGGGGGGTTAGAGTCCCTATCACCTGGCAGAGTGTCGCCCCTGGGACGCGACATCATTCGAACCCACGATTCCTGAACTGTACGAAAGATGACCTGAGCAGCCCTCGCCAGGCGTGACTCGGTGAGTGTTAGAAGTACCCCTCCAGCTGGATAGGAATTCGATTCGAATCGCCGTCGCTCCCGGTTAGTGAGCACTTGACTTGAGCAGCGGCAACGTAGATCTCATTAATTGAACAGATGGTTAAGTGAATGATACATTGTTGCCACAATTTATACCTGCTATGGATAAGATGTTAATAATTGTTTGATGATAATCAAGTGTATGTTTAGTACAGGTGCTAAGATAGATGATAGGTAAATGCTAAAAATAACTGCTAGTACATGTTATAAGAGTTTCAACTACTTATGCCTTTATGCAAAATGTGGTGTCAGCTAGCCTCTTGTGTAAGCCTTGCATAATCCTTGGTGTCATTTTATTTCTGGTTTATGACGGGTAAGTCTAGCTGAGTACATTCCAGTACTCAGGGTTTATTTCCCTCCTGTTGCAGATGATATGCTCTATCAAGGCTTCTGCAAAACTTGTCTCCACCCTGCGGGTGACGAAGACTAGATCACTAGGGCGTGATCATCTTTTATGTACTTTCCTCATGCTTTTGCGGGTTGTTGATCAGCAAGACTGGCAGTAGTTAAACAACTGGTGTGTGTAATGCTTCCGCTACTTTCAAAACTTGGCTTGTAATAATTGCGACTCCGTGTGTGTAAACTTATGTCAGAACTCCTTGTGAAATGTTACGTATGATGTTGTATGTTGAATGATGCGATCTTGGTTGTAAGCAAGTTGGTTTAAAATCCTTCGTGGTTTCGATTGACTACCGGGATTATATGGGCTCAAGTTCGAAAATTTGAGCGCTTCGGTGCTTGTTTTTGTACTTGTGCTCTTATAATTTGGTCGGTTCTGTTACAGTTCGCACCAACCTTTTTACATTAAAAAGGGACAAACATTCATTCAGTTTAACATAAAAGCAAAATACTTGTCAATTACAAGTTCATGGCATCACAGCCTGAGTCCATCTAACCATCTAACCCCTTTGAGGGAGGACTATGTGTTCTATTCTACTCGCCAGGTCCAACGAAAGGGGTGCCACAGCCATCTCTAGCTCCACCAGCTCTTTGTCTTTGTAGCCAGACGCATAGCTAAGGCTCATTGCCTCCAGGTCAATGCTCTTCCCATAATGGGAACGAGTGATCATGAAGGATTGATTGACCCTGGCACGGTGAGCCTCCCTTTTGAGTTCACACGTCCAGTCCGTGATCTGGAGAGCATGAACCCTGAGTGAACTCATCTCCTACGCTGAGTCACCCCAAGGTCATCGCTGACCAAGACAATGGTGACGCACAGATTGTCATGATCCTTGCTCTCCCTCTAGAGGCTCCCCTTCACCTTGGCAAAGTCCTTCTCTAGGCCCTGCACCTTCGCCTAGTCCCGAGCCAACTCTGTAGAAAGCTGGGTGGAGACACTCTCGACCTCCAACTTCTGGCTCCTCTCCCTTTCAAGCTCGCTTTAGAGGGAGCCAATCTGTTGTTGGGCGGCATTGTGCTCCTCATAGGCCATGTCGCACTTCGTGCAAGCCATGTTGCACTCCGAGCGAAGCCTTTCCATGGTCTAGGACATCTCGTCCCGCTCCTTGCGTAGCCGCTTGGTCGTCATGGTGTCCTAGCGCGCTCTCATCTCTAGGGCCCTGAGCTTTTCCTCGACCACCAGCTTCAGGTTCCTCTCCTTCTCAACCTCACCTAGGAGGTCGAGGATCCACTAGCGGGCTTCAGCATTCCTTTGGAGCAGCTCATCCCGCTCCTTCTTGATTCGTGTGGCTTCTTCGTCATCCCTACGCGACCTCGCCAACAGATCCATGAAGATCTTCTCAGCCTCATCAGCATACCGACAGGCCTCTACCTCTCAAGTGTTTACACTAGCTAACACCACTTGAATACTAGGTTGTCATCCCTAGCATGGTGCTAGAGCGTACTAAGGTATTTATAAACATAAGGGCTCTCTAGAAAATAATCTATTCTATCCGCAAGCGCACAGATAAAACACCTCATTGTAGCATTTCACCAGGATAAGTATTCCAGGTATCGTTATTTATAATTTTGCTTAAGAGAACGGCGAAAGCGAAAACAGGGGTAAAATCTATCAAGGCTTAGACTAGAGATAAACTTGCAAGAACATGATTACTACTGAGAAACTCGTCACACAGTCACTTGCTTTGGCAGGGGTAAGCCATAATAATAAAGATAATGAAATATAAGCTCATGGGTAAATAACACAGCGATTAGAAATAGACTACTCCACATAAATGTAAGGTGACGTCGGACTAGCAAGAGAATGGATTCTAAGTATCTACTATTTACTAAGTCATAATCTACTCTAAGCATCTACAAGATCATATATAGCACAAAAGACTCTTCATTCATGTATAAGGAACATTGCTAAAGTAAATCAGAACATAGCAAGACTTACTCCGCAATACAAATTCTGCCTGTCCTATCAACGGAGGGTGGACTATATAAGAATCAACGAAGCTGTCACCATCGCGAACTACCACATGACCCGGCCAATAGGATACATTTGCAGGTAAATAACATCTAAGCGCCACGCCTACATGTGATCTACCACTTAACTCCCACGTGAAAAGAGCTAAGCGCTTTGCAAACTCATGCATGAACTCATCATCAATCATAACTATATCACTTATAGAACTAGAGCAAACTAGGAACATAATAAATAAAGACATAATGCAATTAGAATACAGTCGTAGAGAAAGATATGAAATAATACCAATCTTTATTGACGAAGATCCGAAATCCAGAGCGCTAGGCCCTACTTCTCTAATTCTATCTAATCAATCCTATAAAACTTGAAAGAATTGGGAGTAGCTAAATCTAATTCTCTGCGGGAGAGAGAGTTTCTAAACCCTAAACTTGATGGCTTCCTCTGATAATGATTTCTCCTCCTCCCCTGGGGTGGAGAGGCCCTGCTTATATAGCCCCCTCAAATGATCGTGGGCTGTCGGATCAAACCGACATTAATCGCACGGTTTTCCTTGATCCTTTAGGTCGGTGGAGCATAATCCGCGAAGTTGATGCTGATTGGCCACGGGAGTAGGGCGGCCGCCCCAAACCCTAGGGCGGGCGCCCTGGGCTGGGCCTCGTTCGGCCTCCCGTTTGTTCACGTGTCTTCTGGAGTCTTCTAGATGATAGAAAATTAGCGCACATGTTAATATCTCTATGTAAACCTGACGTGTGGGCCTTCTCTCTGTATTTTCTGATAACCCCCTACAGAAATAGACAAACACCAAAACTCGTGGAATTCTGTCAGATAAAACCCTAATTCTAGATGTCTAGTGCATATTGATCCTTTTCCATGTTTAGTTGACAATTAAATTTGATACTTAAGGATCATCAACAAACTCCCCCAAGCTTACCCTTTGCTCGTCCCTGAGCAAACAACTAAAACTCAGATGGATCAGGAGTTGCTTTGATGTTTTCTTTCCTGACAGGCACACATGCTTTCATATAAAATTCTCCCAGATTAGAGTGAAGTGTCTTGGGGATTAGCACCTGTACTTAAGCCTTAGGTAATTGAAAGACAAAATAATTAAGCCAAGCACTATTCCTCCTGTCTATACCTCACCTTTGTTCTGGAGTTTTGCATAAGTTTTCAAAATAAAGCTCAGAGTTCCTAGACATGATTCACTTCAACAGCCCATACATATGTTTAATCGAACTGCGGATCCAAAGGAACTCAACATACAATTAAATCAAGATGTGCATGTGTGGTGGAGTAAATAATAGTGATGGTGATGATAAAACTTATCGCTCACTGTTCCTCATATTGCTATCTCTCCTCCTCTCTTGATCTTTTATTGGGAGAGAACATGGGCTATCTCTTTTTTCTTCTTTTTTTCAGGTGGGTAGTAAATACCCCTAATTCTATTGTTGGACACTTGTCCATTTTTACCTCTCGTCTCACTCTTTTTCTTTTCTTTTTTGAGGTTCCGGGCACTTGCCCCTTTTTATTTCCTCGCATATTTTTGCATAGCCCATGTCTCTTTCTGCATTTGATCTTTTAGGAGAGAGAGAATAACAATACTTTGGGACAGTGAGTGATAACAATATTTTTAACAGATTTTTAATGATTGGTGTAATAGATGTGTGCAAGTGAGTATCTTGATTTAACCACATGAAAAGCTCCTAAGGATCTACACAGCTCAATGAAACTCGAAAGATATAGCAATTATAGCAAGTATGGCTGTGGTAAGAATGTTATGCTAGGAACTCATCATGTGATTTGCAGGTTTTTTTAAAAAAAAATAAATTTCCAGAACTTAGTGTTGTAAGAACAAGATAAACAGCAGCTCAAACTTTATATCATGTCTTATCTTTTACCTGGACTTTAGTTTTAGGCTCATGTTCCCACAGATAGTAAATTTCAGATTTTAGCAAGTCTTGGGAGAACTCTAATATAAAAGCTAGGCACTTGAAGGTAAGTAAACAGAGCAACTGTTCATCATTTCCATCATACATATTTTTGAATTTTCTTCATTTGTGTCTAGAGATTGAACTAAACAGGAAAATAAAGCACACTTATCTACACACTCTTTTTATTTGGTTTTCATTTTTTAGGAATGCAGTAAATTAAGAAAGAAAATATTTATTGGGTTTTCTAAGTTTTTTTTAAGATATAAATATCTAAAACAGAAAAAGAAAAAACTGAAAAGTAAATAGGAAAAACAATTAAAACTCACTCGGTAACTGGGGAGGAACTCCCCCAAGCTGGTTGTTGTCGTGGCTCTCTTCACTCAATGTTGAAGTAGCGCAGCATGGTCGTGACGTTGTTGTTCAAGGTTGTGGTGTCTTCCCTTATTGCTTGCACTCTAGTGGCTTGCTCTTGGTTCCATTTTTGTTGCTCCTCCAAGAGTCTTCCGTGCTCTGCTTGTGTAGTGCGGATGTCGAGGAGAGTGTTGTCGGTGCGGGTGTAGAAGGCGGCAGTCTCTTGGTAGTAGTCCCCCGAGAAGGCATAGGAGGCGTCGGAGTATCTTCCTGTATCAAACTGGGGCTGGGGCCTAGACCCTGAAGCTCCATATGGGTCAGTGGAGTACCTTCTTTTAAAAGGCGGGTTCTCCCACTGGTGATATTGTCCCTCCGGCCATGTCTCTTGTGGTGGTTCTTCTGGCTAGACGTGTCGCGCCCATGGGTCCCGAAGAACTCTGGGGTTGTAATCATTATAGTGCAGATGTGCTGCCTCTTCTGACCCAGGATCAGCTCCTTGCCATGTATGTTCCTGATGGGTGGCCATCCGTGCGGATGCCGCGCGCTGTGGAGCTCTCCAGTTCACCGGTGCTGTCTCTTGGAGTAAGGCGAAATCGATGGTGGGAGTGTGAATGAATGTCTTGTTTTTTCAACTGCTGGAGAATCTCCTTCTCCCTGCGATTCCTGAGCCCAAGGTCTCCTATCTTGAGTAGGACCTTGTTTGGTGCACCCGACGAAGACGATGGAGCTTGCGGAGGTGCCGAATCGACACTCATCTCCGACTGGCGTGAGGAGAGTCGAGACGAACTCCTCGTACCACTCCTGAGAGACTTGGCCACGCTCTTTACTTTCTTAAACATCCTGCAGAATAATAGGGACAAACAGAAACTCGTGGAAATATGTGAGAAAAATATGTTAGTGGTTAGCTGTCCGAGAAGTCAGTCGTCCAGGGGTTAGTCGTCCGAGAGAATTATAAATTTTAGCAGCACTTCCCCTAAACAACTTTTAATTCCGCTTGGGACAGCGGGAACACTAATTACTAGGCGATCTCACTCTCTATCTCAAAAATTTTCCAAACTCTCTTCCACTCTTTCTTTCCCTTTCCACTCTCCTTCTTACTCTCCCACTAGATCACTTCTTCTGAAAGTCGAGAGCTCAAGCTTGCATATGTTTTCTGGAATGTGTGTGGGATGAGAATGAGGTAGAGAGGTGGCCTTTTATAGTTGGAGCTGGGGGCAGGGCGGGCGCCCTGGCCAACAGGGCGGGCACCCCACTTGAGTGCCCTCTGTGGCTGAAACTTTCCCACTCCCTCACATGCTTCACTCCTACACCAAATAATGCTGCATAGGTGGTGGTTGGTCGGTGGAAGTTGTCTGGTTGAGTGGAGATGAGTTGGTGGGCGAAATTATGTGTTATGATGTATGTGAGGTGTAGTGTATGACATATGGGACCAAAGGATGTGGGTCATGCTTCTAGAAGATTGCTATAAATAAATATAATGCAGGAAAAATTATGAGAATTGAAACTAAAAAAAATGATCATGGAAAAATATTTTTGTGCCTCCATAATAATTAATAATTATGGGTTTTTACACACCACAAATATTATTTATATGGGACATTTGATTTTTATAATAATGCTATGGATGAGTATGACTAATGCAAGAATTAATTATGCAAAAAATTAAATGATGTGGATAAATACCGAATTACCTCCCGGCGAGGGTTTGAGAATTTTAGGTCCCCCAAGCTGGACCTCCAAATCTTTTTAAACTTCTGAATTGCCTTCCTCTGGAGATGGTGTCTCCAGCGGTTTCTCTTCGTGAACCTCCTCCACTGTAGAGTCTCTCTCTGGTCTGGGCTTGAATGTGAAGTGTTCTTCTTGTCCGTTTATGCTGAACTTGATTTCTCCCTTACTGACATCAATGTGGGCATTGGCGGTGCTCAGAAATGGCCTTCCAAAGATGATGGACACTTTTGAGTTGGGGTTCATGTCCAGTACCACGAAGTCTACTGGCACAAGGAAATCTCTTATTCTGACTGGGATATTTTCTGCGATGCCCATCGGGTGTCGAACTGATTGATCTGCTAGTTGTAGGCACATTGATGTTGGTTCTAGGGTTGTGTGTTCAAGCTTCTTGTAGACTGATGCTGGCATCACACTGACACTTGCTCTGAGATCACAAAGTGCATTGTTAAAGTGCTGGTCTCCGATTGAGCAATCAATGGTAGGACATCCTGGATCTTTCTTCTTCCTTAGTGGTTGGTTGAGGATGGCCGCACTACATTCTTCTGTCAGCTTGATTACCTCAGTGGTGGGCAGTGGCCTCTTTTTGTTAAGAATATCTCTAATGTACTTCGCATATGTGGGTACCTGTATGGCATCAAGTAGAGGTATGTTGACATATAACTTTTGAATGACCTCTACAAACTTACCAAACTGCTCATCCCACTGTAGTCCTCTGTTTCTTCTGGGAAATGGCAAATAGTTGGTGTCGTGAAAATCTTTCCTCATTTCTCCAGTTCTTGATGGTTGTAGCAGATCTTCTGCTTCAACTGGTCTCTCTTCTTCTATCATTGCTGGTTGCACTGGAGCTGGCGTTTTTTGCTTCTCTCTTAGGTGTGGGGGATCTCTGGTAGATCTCCCTCCTCTAGTAGTTATGTTCTTTACCTGCTCAAGGTTAGTGGCAACAGGCAAGACAGCAGCTAGCTTAAGCTCTACCCTCTTATTAAGAGTGTTTTGCTCATCAAAGGCAGTTAATAGAAAATCCATTTTATTGTGTATATCTTTTAAAAATGATTCATTTGTATCTAGCCTTTGTTTGACTTCATCATTAGTTTTAGTTTGTTGAGCAATTATCTCCTTTAATGAAGGTTGTTTGAGAATATTACCTGAATTCATACCTTTGCTATTGGGTTGACTTGAGGTGGTTTGATATTTGTATACTGTCTCTATAGCCTTTTGATCTTCTTCGAACTTGGCCCTCTGGTCAATCCAATGGAGCAAATCTTCCATCTTAGTTGATAGTGCTTTTACTTCTTCTGGTATTTCTTCAGTTTGATGACAATGTTGAGTCTTGTCTTGGAACCAGCTTTGGTTTTCTGCTATCTTATCCAAAAGTGTCTCTGCTTTTCCAATTGTAAACTCCAAGAATGATCCTTCAGCAGATGCATCTAGGCACTCACGAGACTTTTGGGTTAATCCATGATAAAAGGTCTGCATAAGTAACCATTTGGCCATTCCATGGTGAGGACAATCTGATATGTATCCTTGAAAATGCTCCCATGCTTCTGGAATGGTTTCTGTCTTCTGCTGTTGGAAACTGACAATATTTCCTCTTAAGGCAGCTATTTTGCCTATAGGGAAAAACTTTGATAGAAAGGCATCTGACAGGTTCGTCCAATTTTTGATGTTTGCTTGATTGGTGTAGAACCACTTCCTCGCCTTCCCTTCTAGTGAAAATGGAAAGAGGCGAAGTAGTATGACGTCTTTGTCAACTCCATTGATGCTAATTGTGCTTCCAATCTCCAAGAAGTTCTGCAAATGTGCACTAGCATCTTCGTGTGCCTTCCCACTGAATTGTGTAGCTTGCACCAAGTTGATGAGGTTTGACTTGAGCTCGAACTCAGGTACTCCTTCTACTTCAAATCTTGGACCAGTAAGAATGTTCTCAAGACTTGGGGCAGAAAATTCCTGTAAGGTCTTCTGTGCCATCACTTCAACAATTGGTAGCTAGCTTCTTCTTCCTTGATTGCTTTGGTTCTGATGATGAAGAATTTAATTCACCAAAGTCAATCCTGATATACCCTGTAAAAAATATAAACATAGGAAAACAACAGGGTGAACCTACCAAAGCAGAGGTGCCTTGCTATGATTTCTCATTTATATAGTAGCTGTTATGCAATTATTTCTCAATAGTCTAGTCTAAAATTTTATTTGAATAACCTTGACCGACTTCCTGACTTTCCTTACCGTTCCCCGGCAACGGCGCCAGAAATGCTTGTTGACACTAGCTAACACCACTTGAATACTAGGTTGTCATCCCTAGCATGGTGCTAGAGCGTACTAAGGTATTTATAAACATAAGGGCTCTCTAGAAAATAATCTATTCTATCCGCAAGCGCACAGATAAAATACCTCATTGTAGCATTTCACCAGGATAAGTATTCCAGGTATCGTTATTTATAATTTTGCTTAAGAGAACGGCGAAAGCGAAAATAGGGGTAAAATCTATCAAGGCTTAGACTAGAGATAAACTTGCAAGAACATGATTACTACTGAGAAACTCGTCACACAGTCACTTGCTTTGGCAGGGGGTAAGCCATAATAATAAAGATAATGAAATATAAGCTCATGGGTAAATAACACAGCGATTAGAAATAGACTACTCCACATAAATGTAAGGTGACGTCGGACTAGCAAGAGAATGGATTCTAAGTATCTACTATTTACTAAGTCATAATCTACTCTAAGCATCTACAAGATCATATATAGCACAAAAGACTCTTCATTCATGTATAAGGAACATTGCTAAAGTAAATCAGAACATAGCAAGACTTACTCCGCAATACAAATTCTGCTTGTCCTATCAACGGAGGGTGGACTATATAAGAATCAACGAAGCTGTCACCATCACGAACTACCACACGACCCGGCCAATAGGATACATCTGCAGGTAAATAACATCTAAGCACCACGCCTACATGTGATCTACCACTTAACTCCCACGTGAAAAGAGCTAAGCGCTTTGCAAACTCATGCATGAACTCATCATCAATCATAACTATATCACTTATAGAACTAGAGCAAACTAGGAACATAATAAATAAAGACATAATGCAATTAGAATAAAGTCGTAGAGAAAGATATGAAATAATACCAATCTTTATTGACGAAGATCCGAAATCCAGAGCGCTAGGCCCTACTTCTCTAATTCTATCTAATCAATCCTATAAAACTTGAAAGAATTGGGAGTAGCTAAATCTAATTCTCTGCGGGAGAGAGAGTTTCTAAACCCTAAACTTGATGGCTTCCTCTGATAATGATTTCTCCTCCTCCCCTGGGGTGGAGAGGCCCTGCTTATATAGCCCCCTCAAATGATCGTGGGCCGTCGGATCAAACCGACATTAATCGCACGGTTTTCCTTGATCCTTTAGGTCGGTGGAGCATAATCCGCGAAGTTGATGCTGATTGGCCACGGGAGTAGGGCGGCCGCCCCAAACCCTAGGGCGGGCGCCCTGGGCTGGGCCCCGTTCGGCCTCCCATTCGTTCACGTGTCTTCTGGAGTCTTCTAGATGATAGAAAATTAGCGCACATGTTAATATCTCTATGTAAACCCGACGTGTGGGCCTTCTCTCCGTATTTTCTGATAACCCCCTGCAGAAATAGACAAACACCAAAACTCGTGGAATTCTGTCAGATAAAACCCTAATTCTAGATGTCTAGTGCATATTGATCATTTTCCATGTTTAGTTGACAATTAAATTTGATACTTAAGGATCGTCAACATCAAGTCTGAAGGTTGGCTGCCTCCTCGGTGAGGGGAGTCAGCTTGGCCACCCTATGCTAGGCAGTGGCAAGCTGCGCGGTCACCTCCCCGCGCAGCCTCGTCTCCTCGACGAGGCGATCCTAGGCGTCCTTCTGCTAACACAGGAACCTGGACTTCTCCCAGCTGTGAGCCATAAGAGACTACGAGAAGACATGAGTCAAAGACACAGAAAACTAAGGAGAAGATGGTCGAGAAGCAGGGTCACGCAGTACCTAGCCAGCCGGGGTGACGACTATTGGCGATCGTTATCGACACATTTATACTGCCAACATAATTCCAAAAAGGAGGAAAATATACATTCATACACACATATACCTGTGCTACTGACATGTTTCCACTTGTATCGGTAGAATTCACATAATTATAGAAATAGATGCTGGAAACAAGTGAAACAATGTCAGGAATACGCTTTTCAGAAGGCGCCAATAGGCAAAGGGGAGCAACGGGCCACAACCAGAGCAAAACTAGGCCAAGCACACGCCAGCACCTCGGCCCAGGCCCAGCAGGGAAGCAACCAGGCGAAGGAGGGGGGCGTGCCACCCTAGGCACGCGCATGCCTAGGGTATAGCCGCGCTCTCCACCCTACCAGCTAGGCCCTACCTCCGCGTGCCGACAGTAATCAAGATGAGGGCTAGTGGTGCGGGGTGGATCCGAGGCATATTCCCCTCCAACCACCTATCTTAGCCCCTATATAAGGAGGGAGAGGCCCCCCTCACACAACACACAACACTTAGCTCAAGGAGCTCCACCTCTCTTCTTTAGCTTAGGATTAGAGTAGGAAAGCAGAAGAGAGGAGTAGAGAAGCTACAAGGAGAGCTTGGCTCCTTGGAGGATTTGGTGAGAATAAAGTGTTCCACTGTTCATCATATTCTTCCATATAGTCATGCTCTTATTCAATTCATATAGTTGTTGCTATGAACTAGAGTATAGTCATTTTGACATGTTCTTGATATATGTGCTAGTCTATAGTCCATATATCATGTTCATTTCATGCTTGGCTATGTGTAGTCCACTTAGCTTATATGTGGTATTTAGACTAGTCTATAGTTTACATATCATGTATTTTGCTAAGTTGGCTTAGAGCTTTCATGTTCATATCATGTTTATGAGTAGAACTATTTGTGTGAGGGGGTGGTGGTTTATCATGCCTTCGGGTACGCCTAAGTCTCTTACCTGTTGATCCATAGGGTTGGGGACTCGAGGGGATTTGGGTGGTCATTATATATGTAGGCGTGGTGCCCGGGTATATAGTGGCGAGTGGATGCATTTCATGTCCCACAGTTGAGGGGTAGGCGGCAGGTGGTGACAGTCCTGTCCGTCCCTTGAACTCCCCCATGTTTGGCCATGGTGTAGGATTACGTAAATTGTCACATGAGGTTGTTGGCAGACTAGTACTCGGTGGCCTCCTGATCCATCTCACACATACCTAGATATATTTTGTGTACATGTATGATAACTTAGCTCATAACAATCTAACTGTATTAGAACAATCTACTCCTGACTAGGATAATCTTTTATTCTTTATTCTTGAGTGTGGAGTCTCCTACTAGAAGTATGTGTGTGTCCACTATCTATACTACAACTGTTTTTACCCTTGTATGATCATTTAGATAGTATGCATGTATGTCTGCTTTGCTCATACTCATGTCAGAATATTTGTTACCATTGCCTTCCTTTAGGAAAATATAAATAACGATACTCTGAATAATTTCAGGTGAAATGCTACAATGATAGATCTGTGCGCTTGCGGATAACATCTGTAAATGTAAAAGACCTATCGGGTTGGCGTTCCTTGTTGCTGTTGTTAGGATCCTCCGGGTCCTAGCGGCGGTGCTAGGGAATGACAACTCCCCGGCATTTCTGGTGCCGCTGCCGAGGGTAGACCCTGTGCCTACTCTAGGTGGTGACGCTAAGAAATGCCAACAATGACATCACGCAGCACGCCATTGCATTGTTTAGGGCCTCAAATGCGGACGAGACCCCTACATTGATGCTCTCCCGCTCCATGTCCTCTGCGGCGTCATCAAGAGTGAAGAGCATCAACATTAGGTTCCGCTGATCCACCCACCTGAGCAGGGGTTCTCCCCGTGCTTGTGAGTCACCATTGGCCAGGATCAAGGCCCAGGTTGACTCCTCGCCGGCCCTGAGCACTGCCGATCCCTCTCACCGCGATGCCTCCACCGGGACGGCCTCTCCGGTGGCAGAAGGGATCAGCGATGCAGACGTGGACCACTGCTCTACTACCATGACTTCAAGGGATGCCTCAACTATGTCCTCCTCCATCTGACCCACCTTGGACATCGTCACCTGCACCACCGACGACATAGGCCGTGTTGTCTCCTCTTGAGACGTCACGATCACACCCGGCCATCATCCACCACAGATGTGTCCACCTCCATCTACTCCCCCATCTGCTCTACCATGGACACCACCACTTGTGTGACCAGCGGCTTCGTTCGCTCTATTGTCGCCATCAAGGTCACAGCCGCGGCTAGCTGCTCTACGTCCGTCGTGGATGCCTCTCGTGCTCCCACATCCACTTGTCCCCTAGGGGGCGCCATGACTGCTACTGGCGGTGTCTGCCCAACCAGCGTCATGGCCGTCCTGATGCCGCTTCCACCTGACCCAGGCATGACGCCAACCGATAGCTGTCGTGCCACCCAGAGGGCGACGCTCTTCTTTGGCGCTAGTGCCAAGGGAGTCCTATGCCTGCTTGCGCTACAGATGGCAAAACGGTAGGCTCACGGCAAGATTCGATAGAACAATGGAGCACAAAGAAGACCCCACCTTACCTCGGTGCCCTCGAGCATTTCAGGTCCGGCCCGCCTAACCCTGGATGCTCTGTCTCATCAGCACATGGGCGTTTCGAGCCCTCCCTTTTCTCGGAAGGCCTGGACAAGACGGAGCAGCCTGAGTTCGTTAGCCCCGGAGGCGCATCAATAGAGTGGCCCTCCTCCATTGGTTCCTAGGGCATGCCCACCCCCTTGAGAAACGGGAAGGGTCCCATCGCTCGCAGGGATGAGTCACCACCTATCGGCTCATCCTCCTGCGCGATGACCTCCCACTTAATGCCATTGCCCTCTCTGCCATCTACCCCTTCTTCCTCTTTATCATATTCGTTGGTCTCACTCTCCTCCCTCGATCACACCTCTGCTGCCTCCCCTGCTGCTTCTTCTTCTTGTCCTCCTTCACCTTATTCAGTCGCTCGTTCTCAGTGCAATTCACCGCCCTCACTAATGCGTCCTCTGGCAGTGGTGTAGGGTGGTCCTAGAGGAGGAGATTCCTCAACTGAACCCGTCTCTCTCAAAGTTAGAGAAATAGGGTCAAAGAATTAATTGGACAAAAGAGGCAGGAGAAGAGGAAAACTTACGAACTCAACGAAGCCTACATCCGGTTGCATTGCGGGGTGCCTTGGTACCATGTAGATGAAGTCAAGGATGGCACCTGCCTTGTCACACGGGGGCTCCATCGCCTCCTTGATGCACTAAGCTATTTCAGTGTTGGGGAGCGCACCCTTGGTGAGCACCGTCCCTTCGAGCGACACGCCGGGCGCCATCAAGTGTAGCGGGAGTGGCGCCACCCTCCTTGCGTGGTACGCCCCGATGAAGCCTGATCCCTTCAAGCCACTCTCCTTCAAGATTTTGATGGTGGCGAGGTGGTCTAGGATCTTCTTCTTGTCCTTCTCTAGAACACCCCATCTCCACTGCTCTAGGGCCTCTTCAATCATGCACCCGATGTACACTGGCAGAGGGTCGGTGGCATTGTTCTTTAGGTAGAACCATTATGAATGCCACCCCTTGTTAGATGTTGACAGCTTGAGGGCCATGTACTTGTCGGCTGGGTTGTTCCTGAGGTGGATGCTTGCACACCTGTCACACCCATTTTTAAGGACAAAAATAGGATGTATAAAATACTCATGTGCACCCCAGGTCATGATCGCACACACAAGCAGACAAATTACATAGTATCATCACAGTGCTTATTACATAACGAATATATGTTTAAAACATAGTCTTGAACAATAAATAATAATATCTAGTAATAATCTCCAGCGGAAACTCCACACAGGGACACGGTTGACTGGTTGACACCAAGACTAGTACTCATTACGATAATCCTCATCATAATCTTCATCTGTTATGGTGGAAATAGCAAGAGTGAGTCCATGTCGAACTCAACAAATATAACACAGGGTTCATGAGGCTCAAATGGCTAGACACTGTTTAACTGCGGTTAGCTTTTAGTCTTATAACTTTCATTTGAGTAGCATCAAGATAAACCACTTCCCGTTTAAAGAACCAATGATCAATTGTAATAATGACAACGAATAGCATTAACATGAGCATAATAATAACAACAGTAATTAAACATGATATATCAGTTATATTCAACTATTCCATAAGAATCCCCAAGGCCGCTCGTATCCGTGAGCACGGCTAGTATACCAGTTTTTAACTCTGCGTAGAGGTGTACACTTTCACTGTGAGTCATGATTTCCAAATGAGTGGGGAGATCAAGCCCAAACACTCAAAAACCATATAAAGCCACTCAAGAGTTCGTCTAACAAGTTAGGGCCATTAGATTCACTCGGCAGGCAGATGTAGAACCCCCCTTCCCAGTGGCACAACAACCGCAGCCTATACACACTAGGCCAGGGGCTCGCACTACACCCAACGTGGCAAGCCATTCTTACGCCATTTAAGGTAACCACTAACAAGCTAGAAAAGGTCTCTTGAACAACTAGAGCCAGAGCCATATAGCCCTCACAGCTGTACTGTATATCCCGGTTATCACTTACAGATAAGTCCTTATGGAGAGAAACCAGAGCATCAAAATAAATACACATGCTCCAGCCCCCTTTTAACAGTAATAAGATCATCTTAATGGTTGATTGCTTAATTCATTAATCAAATTACAAGATCATTGTTCTCAGCTTAAGCACTAGCAATAGCTACCCATATGCATTCCCAAGGTTGACAAGGAATCAAGATAACAAGCACTACGTTATAATCTCTAAGGTTGTCAAGGTAAGCATATGCATATGTATGATAATTTTGATGAATAGGTAACAAGGATAGTCCTGTGTTATACTTGCCTTGATCAAAGCTCTCCAAATAGTACTGCTGACTTGGCTCAAAGTAATACTCCGAATCGTCCAAGTACTGCTCACCTTCTATATTCGATCATCAATCAACAACATACATGCATCCAATCAAACATACACGAAGCAAACAAATAGATATAATTAGAACAGTACACCAACAGTAACAAAACAGTAATAAAAGTTTATAAAACTCTTCTACACATTCCTACGATCACACAGACGCAAAGATCACCAAAATCGGAGTTAAAACGTAAAAGTTATGAATTTTCTAAGATTTCCTATAGATAAATAAATACTTAATTATAAACTCGAAAAATAAATTATCAAAACTAACTGTAAAACTATACTAACATGTAGAGTTCGCAATTACGAACCTAACGCAATTTGAATGGATCAAATCGGAGTTAAAACGAAGTTTTTATGGCTAAAACAATCCTAGTGGCAAAACTGTAAATTGCTGAAAACGTATTTTTGATTTAACCGGTTGAAAATACGTTTTCAAAATACAAAAGCGTAATCTCCTGGAATGCGCCAAGGACCGCGGGTTGTTTGCTAAAAACCGCAGGGTCTCTTTAGAAAGATTACCCGTGAAGGGGTATCTTCTAATCTGGACCGTTGAATCACGATCAGACGGCCCAGATTCAATCTAGATGAAAACAGTGTCCTTCCTCAACGCCGGCCGGCGGTCACCATGGCCGGCCGCCTTGTACCTCGCCGGAGTTCCCCAAAAACAAGTTTCCGGCCATCCCCGACCAAAGGAAAAACACCAGAAGGAAGTGGGGAACGTCACGAACTCACCTAGGGTCTTTTCTTAGGCCGAAAGAAAACGTCGATGACGCTTGACTGGATTAGGCGGAAACTCCCTCCCCTGTGAACCCCGACGACAAAGTATGAGCTCTTAGAACAAAAGGAAGAAAAACAAGGCTCCCACGAACACTTCACCTCGAGACAATAGCACCGGAAATCCTTTTTATAGCAAGGAGACAGCTACCGTGACGCTCAACCGCGGCGGCCCGGTCTTCAACCCGACGAGATCCAAATCCAACCCCGACCACGAACCGATGACCTAGAGCAGCGCGTGAACGGAAAAACGGAACGCGGGGGTCTTCACGATCTTATAGGGATGAACAACTTGCGGTACAAGTCATTGCAACTAAGGAAATCGAAATCCATCGTGATGGACTCCGTCTCGGCCACGAACCGGAGGAGGAAGAGGGCACTGACGTGTGGGCCCGGTTAATCAGCGATACAAGAAGGATGAACGCAGCGGCTGCAGGCTCTGGCCGGACCAGGCCGACTGGATCGGGCCGCGATTGTGGGCTCGGCGCTGAGAAGGCCGCTGTGCCGAGCAGGCCGTCGCTCCGAACAGAATCCCGTCGGTCGCTGTCCACTGGCCCACCAGGTAAGCAGGTAAACTTCTACTTCTTCTTTTTTTTTCTATTTGTTTATTTTCAAAACCATTTAAAGAGATTTTAAATTCAAATCAAATGTAAGCAAAATCACACCACTCAATAAAAATATATGTAACAGCATGAATGCAACACAACATTTATTTTATTATTATTTTAAATTGGACATTATTTGTTATCTAAATTATTTCAATTTTTGTTATCTCTAAAATTTGGGTGTTACAAATTCTACCCCCCTTAAAAGAATCTCGTCCTCGAGATTGGATTGCTTACTCAAACAACTGAGGATATGATTTCCTCAATTCATCCTCTCTTTCCCAAGTTGCCTCTGCCTCTGAATATCGATTCCACTGTACTTTACACATCTTAATAACCCGACTTCGAGTAACCCTCTCAGCAGTCTCTAAAATCTTAATTGGAAACTCTTCATATGTGAGATCCTCCTTAACAGTCAATTCTTCCAAAGGTATCTGTTCCTCAGGCACCCTCAAACACTTCTTAAGTTGTGAAACATGAAACACATCATGCACCCCAGATAAGTTCTCAGGCAACTCTAATTGGTAAGCAACTTCCCCACGTCTAGCAATAACTTTAAATGGTCCAACATACCTTGGTGCTAGTTTACCTTTCATGTTAAATCTCTTCACACTTCTCATAGGTGACACCTTCAAATAAACATAATCATCTACCTCAAAAACTAGATCCCTTCTTCTATTATCCGCATAACTCTTCTGACGAGACTGTGCCACTCTCAAATTCTCACGAATCACTCGTACTTGATCTTCTGCGTTTCTAAGAACATCTGTACCAAACACCTGAGATTCACCTGTCTGATCCCAAAACAATGGAGTTCTACACTTACGTCCATACAAAGCTTCAAACAGTGCCATCTTAAGACTCTGTTGATAACTATTATTGTAAGAAAATTCTGCATAAGGCAAACTCTTATCCCAACTAGTTCCATATTGCAATGCACAGGCTCTCAACATATCCTCTAATACCTGGTTGGTCCTTTCAGTCTGTCCATCTGTCTGTGGATGATATGCTGTACTAAAATTCAATTTAGTTCCTAAAGATTCATGCACAGCTTGCCAAAAATGCGATGTAAACTGCGATCCTCGATCAGATACAATCTTCTTTGGAACCCCATGCAAACATACTACCTTCTCCATATACAACTCTGCCAATTTTGGTCCATGGTATGTGGTCTTAACTGGTATAAAATGAGCAACTTTAGTCAACCTATCCACTATCACCCAAATAGAATCATAACCTCTCTGAGTACGCGGTAACCCCACTATAAAGTCCATACCAACTTCCTCCCACTTCCATTCAGGAATTTTCATTGGTTGCAACAATCCAGCAGGTCTCTGATGCTCTGCTTTCACCCTCTGACAAGTATCACACAATGCCACATACTCAGCCACATCTCGCTTTAATCCAACCCACCAATATTTCTGTTTAAGATCCAAATACATCTTAGTACTACCAGGATGAATAGAATAAGCTGACTCATGAGCTTCACGAAGAATTGCCTGTCTAATAGCTTGATCCTCAGGTACACACAGCCTCTTTCCAAACCACAAAATTCCATTATCATCCATTCTAAAGCCTGGTGACTTACCAATCACTATGTCCTCCGCTATCTTCTTTAGTTTCTCATCCTTCAATTGACCCTTATAGATCTCTTGCTCTAAAGTAGGCTCTATTACTAATTCCATTGCATTAGTAACAATTCCCAAGTTCAAATATTCAAATTCAGCACATAACTCACTAGTCATAGACAATGTTCTTATCTCATTGGCATAACTCTTCCTACTAAGAGCATCAGCTACTACATTAGCCTTACCAGGATGATAGTGTATCTCAATATAATAATCCTTAATCAACTCCAACCATCTGCGTTGCCTCAAATTCAGATCTGACTGAGTGAAAATATACTTCAAACTCTTATGATCAGTGTATATATCACTCTTATGTCCAATCAAATAATGTCTCCAAATCTTTAATGCATGAACAACAGCTGCTAACTCCAAATCATGTGTAGGATAATTCAACTCATGCTTTCTCAACTGTCTAGATGCATAAGCCACAACTCTGCCTTCTTGCATAAGAACACATCCCAAACCTTGACGAGAAGCATCACAATAAATGGAAAACTTCTTACTCAAATCTGGTAAAACCAAAACAGGCGCTGTAGTCAACCTCTTCTTCAACTCCTCAAAACTAGCTTGACATTTATCAGACCACACAAATTTGGCATTCTTTTCTAACAGGGATGTCATAGGTTTAGCAAGTTTAGAAAACCCTTCAATGAACCGTCTATAATATCCAGCTAAACCCAAGAAACTGCGAATCTCGCTAACATCTGTAGGTGGTTTCCAATTCAATACATCCTTCACCTTGCCTGGATCCACCGATATACCTCCATTAGAAACAATATGACCAAGAAAAGAAACTTCCTTCAACCAAAACTCACATTTACTTCGCTTCGCATACAGTTTATGCTCTCTAAGCTTCTGCAATACCAACCTCAAATGTTCAGCATGCTCTACCTCTGTCTTGGAAAATACCAGTATATCATCAATAAACACTACCACAAACTTATCCAAGTATTCCATGAACACCTTATTCATCATGTACATAAAGTATGCAGGTGCATTGGTCAATCCAAACGACATAACAGTATACTCATACAATCCATACCTTGTAGTAAAAGCTGTCTTTGGAATATCAGAGGCACGAATCTTCAACTGATGATATCCAGAACGTAAATCAATCTTAGAAAACACACAAGCACCTCTCAACTGATCAAACAAGTCATCAATCCGGGGCAAAGGATACTTATTCTTGATAGTTACTTCATTTAGTGACCGATAATCAACACACATCCTCTGACCACCATCTTTCTTATCAACAAAAATGACTGGTGCTCCCCAAGGTGATGAACTAGGTCGAATAAAACCTTTTTCTTGTAATTCTTTAATTTGTTTCTTAAGTTCTTCTAATTCATCTACTCCCATCCTATATGGTCGTTTGGCTATAGGTGCAGTTCCAGGTAATAATTCAATAAGAAATTCAATGTCTCGGTCAGGTGGCATACCTGGCAATTCATCAGGGAAGACATCCGGAAATTCCTCAATCACTGAATTCTCCTTAATAGTATCTTCAATCTGATTCACCACCGCGGTTGGTTGCTTCTGCATTGCTACATCCACATTGATTTTATCTCCATTAGGCGCAGTCACAACTACCACTTTCTGCTGACACTGAATCTCTGCCTGATTTTGCTTCATCCAGTCCATACCCAATATCACATCAATCCCAGATGTTCGCAACACTATAGGAGTTATCTTAAACTCTACCCCCCTTAATACCATACTAATTGGAAGACAACGATTACTGGTTTGCATGGTACCTCCAGGTGAATTTACTAAGAGAGGTTCTTTCATAGCTAGCATGGGTATACTATGCATTTTAACAAAAATATTGGATATGAATGTATGAGATGCTCCAGAGTCAAAAAGAACAGTTGCGGGAGTGGAATGTACATTGAACGTACCAATCATAACTTCTGGTGCACCATGAGCTGTATCAGAAGACACGTGATTCACCCTTCCAGTACCCGATTGCCTCTGGTTGCTCTTCTGGCTCTGAGGAGTCTGTTGGTTCTGCTTCTCAGGACAATTATAAGACAAATGGCCCTCTTTACCACAGACAAAGCATCTAATAGGAGTACTGGGAGAACTATTCTTTATGGGGGTAGCATTAGGATTTCCAGTGCGAGGAGTCTGTTGCCCAGTCTGCTGATACTGTTGACGCTGTGGATATGATGAACGCTGCTGCGACTGATTGTTTTGCCAATTTTGGGACCACCTCTGATTTGAATTGCGATTCCACTGGCTAACCGGTCCCTAAAACTTCTGATGAAAGCCATGCTGAGAATTTGTACGTTGACGGTTGTTGCTTCCTGAGCCTTGCACCTTCATCTTTCTCTTTCTATCCATCTCCCTACGCTCATTATCCAGCACAATAGCTTTGTTCACCAGCTCTTGAAAACTAGCATAGTTATTCCCCTTCAGTTGCAAGCGAAGATCATAATATATTCCCTTCAAGAAAAGACGCTGCCTGTCTGCATCTTCCCTAACTTCATTGGGAGCATAGCGAGCCAACTGGGTAAACCTGTCATGATATTCACTCACACTCATCTGTCCCATCCTCAGGTTTCTGAATTCTTCCTGCTTCAGCTCAATTATACCTTCAGGAATATGACGAGCTCGAAAATCTCTAACAAACTCATTCCAAGTGATAGGAGGAGCATTGTCAGGGCGTGCAGCCTGGTACGACTCCCACCAAGTCTGAGCTGTCCCTTGTAACTGACCAGATGCATACAACACCTTCTCCATATCATTGCATTGGGCTATATTCAGCTGTTTCTCCACTGCCCTTACCCAATCATCTGCTTCTAAAGGATCAGCAGCATGAGAAAACACTGGAGGGCGTCCCTTCAAAAATTCTCCACGCTTATCCCTTACTTGAACAGGTGGTGGTCCTCCAACAGGGGGATTGTTCTGCATATGCTGCATAAACATCTACATCAGCTGGTTCTGGGTTTGCATGAGTTCCTCCATAGTAACGGGTGGATTAGCACCCCCACGACCTCTGCCACGACCTCTGCCTGACATCTGTTTCCAAAACACAGAAGATGGAATTCAGTACAATCCGAGATGATAAATACAATAGATAAGCAAAATCTGATTTTCTGGGCAAACTTCAATTTCAGCAACTCAGTAAAACTGTCATATCTCGAGCTACAGATGTCCAAATCAGATGATCTTTACATGGTTGGAAAGCTTATAAAATTTTCTACAACTCGTATTCACAACACTTTTTCTGATTCTGTCAATAGATTGGTCAAAAACTGAACTTAACAGAAACTGTTCCAGAATTCCAGACTGTGCAGTAACTCCAACTTGAAACAGGTATATCTCTTAACTCATAATAGATATTAAGGTGATTCTTGTGGGATTAGAAAGATATAGAAGTCTAATTATTCCCAGTAAAATTTCTTAAATTTCCCATGAACGGATTTTAAGTTATTTCTAAAACATCCCAGACTGATCCAGAAATCAGCAAAGGACAGAACTAAGTTAACCTCATGTTCACTAACATATCTTGATCAAACTTAATATTCTTAATAATAGAATTTGTAGGCATGTCAACAAAACTCCAGCACACATTACAAAGATCCAAATCACACATTATCATAATAACAATCCATCAATCACACAATTGTTCACACCACAAACTGACTCTTAAAACAATCCAAACTCGAAATTAACTCGCAACTACTATCGTTCTTATTACATAGGGATTTTTCCTATTTCCTAATTAAGCTTCTCATAAATCTTAGGACGACCTAACTCCGCCCTTAATTGGTCAATCTCCTTGTAAGCTTGCTCCTTAAGTTCTTTTTCCTTCAACAACTCATCCTTTAGGTCCGCCTCATGAAGAGCCAATTCACGAGCTAATGCCACCGTAGCTTGTAAAGTCAAGGAGGAATCATCAGCAAGTGGCACGGTCCAAATTCCCTTGTCATGCAAGAAACAAGGAAAGTGCCGAAGTGCACCCTTTAGCGTCTTGTCCGAGCGTAGCCCATGGTAGTAAACAAATGCATTGAAAGCGACATCCTCCATGCTTGTCTCCACAGTTGCCCGGCTCACTCGGGTAATAAACTTTGACTCCACCCTAGGCTCCTTAGTGGTAGGATCCCTTTTATTGACCCATAACTCCGTCTTCCAATAGGAATCCATCCATGGATGACTATACTCTGCACTGCGATACTCTAAAGTAGCCTCCCAGTCGTAGTAGTAGTTGTCCAAGGTTCTTGTCAACATATCATGGAAGAAAGCATCAGCCTTAGGAACCATGATATGAAACTTCGTAGTCCACCCCATAACTACATCCTCCATAGGTGTATCACCAACTCTTGATTCAGCATCAGATAGCTCTTGATCGCCCTCTTCCTTTGGCTCCTGGGGTTTGAAACGGGCAACATATTGTGCAGCTGACAGACGGGGATGAGGAGGCATCTACAAGATTTAGACATAGATTAGATAGAATCAATGTATTTTCGCAATAGAGTAAAGCGGAGGAAGCATAAGACTTTAGTAATTAACAAGGTAAAAAGAGGAAGCATGAATTAAGTGAAGTATGGATGCTATCAATGACCATTCTAACTAGGCTTGCGTCCTACAGTCAACACGGCTCTGATACCAATCTGTCACACCCATTTTTAAGGACAAAAATAGGATGTATAAAATACTCATGTGCACCCCAGGTCATGATCGCACACACAAGCAGACAAATTACATAGTATCATCACAGTGCTTATTACATAACGAATATATGTTTAAAACATAGTCTTGAACAATAAATAATAATATCTAGTAATAATCTCCAGCGGAAACTCCACACAGGGACACGGTTGACTGGTTGACACCAAGACTAGTACTCATTACGATAATCCTCATCATAATCTTCATCTGTTATGGTGGAAATAGCAAGAGTGAGTCCATGTCGAACTCAACAAATATAACACAGGGTTCATGAGGCTCAAATGGCTAGACACTGTTTAACTGTGGTTAGCTTTTAGTCTTATAACTTTCATTTGAGTAGCATCAAGATAAACCACTTCCCGTTTAAAGAACCAATGATCAATTGTAATAATGACAATGAATAGCATTAACATGAGCATAATAATAACAACAGTAATTAAACATGATATATCAGTTATATTCAACTATTCCATAAGAATCCCCAAGGCCGCTCGTATCCGTGAGCACGGCTAGTATACCAGTTTTTAACTCTGCGCAGAGGTGTACACTTTCACTGTGAGTCATGATTTCCAAATGAGTGGGGAGATCAAGCCCAAACACTCAAAAACCATATAAAGCCACTCAAGAGTTCGTCTAACAAGTTAGGGCCATTAGATTCACTCGGCAGGCAGATGTAGAACCCCCCTTCCCAGTGGCACAACAACCGCAGCCTATACACACTAGGCCAGGGGCTCGCACTACACCCAACGTGGCAAGCCATTCTTACGCCATTTAAGGTAACCACTAACAAGCTAGAAAAGGTCTCTTGAACAACTAGAGCCAGAGCCATATAGCCCTCACAGCTGTACTGTATATCCCGGTTATCACTTACAGATAAGTCCTTATGGAGAGAAACCAGAGCATCAAAATAAATACACATGCTCCAGCCCCCTTTTAACAGTAATAAGATCATCTTAATGGTTGATTGCTTAATTCATTAATCAAATTACAAGATCATTGTTCTCAGCTTAAGCACTAGCAATAGCTACCCATATGCATTCCCAAGGTTGACAAGGAATCAAGATAACAAGCACTACGTTATAATCTCTAAGGTTGTCAAGGTAAGCATATGCATATGTATGATAATTTTGATGAATAGGTAACAAGGATAGTCCTGTGTTATACTTGCCTTGATCAAAGCTCTCCAAATAGTACTGCTGACTTGGCTCAAAGTAATACTCCGAATCGTCCAAGTACTGCTCACCTTCTATATTCGATCATCAATCAACAACATACATGCATCCAATCAAACATACACGAAGCAAACAAATAGATATAATTAGAACAGTACACCAACAGTAACAAAACAGTAATAAAAGTTTATAAAACTCTTCTACACGTTCCTACGATCACACAGACGCAAAGATCACCAAAATCGGAGTTAAAACGTAAAAGTTATGAATTTTCTAAGATTTCCTATAGATAAATAAATACTTAATTATAAACTCGAAAAATAAATTATCAAAACTAACTGTAAAACTATACTAACATGTAGAGTTCGCAATTACGAACCTAACGCAATTTGAATGGATCAAATCGGAGTTAAAACGAAGTTTTTATGGCTAAAACAATCCTAGTGGCAAAACTGTAAATTGCTGAAAACGTATTTTTGATTTAACCGGTTGAAAATACGTTTTCAAAATACAAAAGCGTAATCTCCTGGAATGCGCCAAGGACCGCGGGTTGTTTACTAAAAACCGCAGGGTCTCTTTAGAAAGATTACCCGCGAAGGGGTATCTTCTAATCTGGACCGTTGAATCACGATCGGACGGCCCAGATTCAATCTAGATGAAAACAGTGTCCTTCCTCAACGCCGGCCGGCGGTCACCATGGCCGGCCGCCTTGTACCTCGCCGGAGTTCCCCAAAAACAAGTTTCCGGCCATCCCCGACCAAAGGAAAAACACCAGAAGGAAGTGGGGAACGTCACGAACTCACCTAGGGTCTTTTCTTAGGCCGAAAGAAAACGTCGATGACGCTTGACTGGATTAGGCGGAAACTCCCTCCCCTGTGAACCCCGACGACAAAGTATGAGCTCTTAGAACAAAAGGAAGAAAAACAAGGCTCCCACGAACACTTCACCTCGAGACAATAGCACCGGAAATCCTTTTTATAGCAAGGAGACAGCTACCGTGACGCTCAACCGCGGCGGCCCGGTCTTCAACCCGACGAGATCCAAATCCAACCCCGACCACGAACCGATGACCTAGAGCAGCGCGTGAACGGAAAAACGGAACGCGGGGGTCTTCACGATCTTATAGGGATGAACAACTTGCGGTACAAGTCATTGCAACTAAGGAAATCGAAATCCATCGTGATGGACTCCGTCTCGGCCACGAACCGGAGGAGGAAGAGGGCACTGACGTGTGGGCCCGGTTAATCAGCGATACAAGAAGGATGAACGCAGCGGCTGCAGGCTCTGGCCGGACCAGGCCGACTGGATCGGGCCGCGATTGTGGGCTCGGCGCTGAGAAGGCCGCTGTGCCGAGCAGGCCGTCGCTCCGAACAGAATCCCGTCGGTCGCTGTCCACTGGCCCACCAGGTAAGCAGGTAAACTTCTACTTCTTCTTTTTTTTTCTATTTGTTTATTTTCAAAACCATTTAAAGAGATTTTAAATTCAAATCAAATGTAAGCAAAATCACACCACTCAATAAAAATATATGCAACAGCATGAATGCAACACAACATTTATTTTATTATTATTTTAAATTGGACATTATTTGTTATCTAAATTATTTCAATTTTTGTTATCTCTAAAATTTGGGTGTTACAACACCCCATCGGCATCAACCGGTCCGATCGATTCCTCTCCCTCTTCTTCTGTAGGTTGGCGGCGAAGAAATACCTCCATAAATCAAAGTGGGGATTGATACCCAGGTAGCCCTCGCACAATGCGATGAAGGCCACGATGTGCTAGATCCCATTGGGATTTAGGTGCTATAGCTTGATCTGGTAGTAATCTAGGAGACCTCAGAGGAACCGGTGGGGAGGAGACACGAGCCCGCGCTCATGGAAGTGCACGAACAACACAACATAGCCGTCGGGTGACGTCGGCGCGTCGTGGCCATCGGGCAGCAACCACTCAAATGTATCGGTCCTCGCACGGAGGAGATTGTGCCTAATGAGGCCCTCCATGTGTATGTGGGTGGCGTCCGAAAGGCACCACAGCTCCATGGGAGATGAAGGCAGGGAGGCAAAAGCTTCGATGATGGCGGCGGCAAGGAAACAAAAGTAGGGAACCCTAGCAACAGCGATGATGAGAGCGAGAGAAGTAAGGATGCTAGTGCGCTTATCAGATACGAAGGGCTAACCCTTTTGTTTTATATGGGGAAAGGTGGAACAGGAGGCAAACCGCCTGCCTCGATCCATGCACCTACCATGAACCGTCTGCCTCGATCCGCGCACCTACCGCATCCCATCACCGCACCACTTTAGGAGTCGTGTGCATGCCCCCCTAGCCACTCCCTTGAAGGATGCACCCGATAGCGGTTCACCTCCCCTAGCGGACTGCAAACCACAGTAGGTAAGAATGGACACAGGGCTAAAAATGCTCCTACGGCCCATTACAACCCAGGAGTTTGAAGGTTAGCCCACCGCTAGGTTCGACAACTGCTCCAGGGCACCTTTAGAGTGAGGGGTGGAAAGGGATGGGTCCGCTAGTGGCTAGTACCTAGGCGCACAAGCGCCATGGGCATCTCGGACCATGTTCGAGTCTTGGCAGTGCACATCCCATGGTTTTTCCTCAAAGAGAGGCATCGAGCCCTCGGGACTGGTCGAACGGGTCTAGGAACTATATGAGCTGGCCGTCAGGAATCTAGAGTCGGTCACCAGCTGACTCATGCCAGGTCCCCGTGAACGAGAAACGGGGCCCCACTCGAACTAGCCCATTAGCAGCTCACTGAGCACCATGATTCATCCAGCAAGGAAAATCGTGGCACAGCTCGACCCCTCCATTTTATCGAAAAAATGCTTGAGGGTGAACGAACAAGAAGATGAGCCAACCCCTTGATTGGACCCCTACTACACGTGGGAGCTCGGGGGCTTGGACTCACAAAAAGACCCAATGCGTGGTCACAAACAAACCAGCAAATTAGACAAAACTGATGCAACAGGGGCGCTCTGCGAGCTGCAAGAGACAAGCCAACACGTTGGATTTCATCCCTTTCGAGTAAGAGCCTAAGGAGTATCTTACTCCTTGTTGGCATCTCTTACGACACACTCGCTAGGTTGTCATCCCTAACACAACGTAAGAAATATGGTTGTACTTATAATCATGGCACTTATAAAATATAAAAAGTTATCCGCAAGCGCACAGATAAAATACTCCCATTGTAGCATTTCACCCAGGAAAGTTCTAGGTATCATTATTTATAATTCTACCACTGGGAGCTTCTAAACAGGGTTTAAAAGAGAAAATTGATATGGCTATAAGAATTACAAATACATACTATAGATATGAATCGATTAACCACTTCTATCTAAATAGGGGTAAGGCAAATGATATTGATAATAATGATAATGATAATGATAATGAGATAAGATAGGGAATCTATAATTAGAGAGAACTCGTAGGATCAAGTGGATACAGACTAAAGCGACATGGTTAGAGATTTAATTCCTAGGGTTATGTCCTATCTACTAAGTCTCAGGGTTTTATAATCTACTCCTTATCATCTATAGCATAAACAATCTTCCATCTAAACATAAGGAACATTACTTCAGGGAATTCAAGAATAGAGCAATCCTTCCCCAAGTAATCGGGTTCTACTTGTCCTAGATTCGGGGAGTGGACTACAGAGGACTCAACGAAGCTATAAAAGTCACCTTCGTGATCTATCACATGGCCCGAAAAATAGGGTGCATTCGTAGATAAATATAATCTATACACCATGTCTACATTACTTCTATCACCGAATCCAATCCTGAGTTGAACTAGGCACTCTACGAACTTATGCCTAAACTTATTATCAATCAAGACTATATCAAAGATAGAACTAGAATAAACTAAGAACGAAATAGACAAGAACATAATGATATTAAAGTAGAACAAAGTCATAATTACAAGATACAATGATAGAATTACCAAATCTCCTAACGTCGATCCAGAATCCTGAGCTGTGCTCAACTCTACTTGTATCTAGCTAGATCTAACCCTAAACTTGAAGTAGAGCTCTAATCTTCTGATGGGAAACCCTAGCTTTTCTCTCTGGCCTTCTGACTGAGAGATCAACTGATGATGATTGCGATTGATTCCTCAGGGAGGGGTTTGCCCCTGCTTATATAGCCCGAAGGGATGACCCGCAGCCTTCGGATCAAACTGACTTGAAACAATGGTCGAGATGCGTCGTATAGGTCGGTTGGAGGCCGTCACGCGAAGTAGAGCTCTCTTCCTTGTGGGCCTAGGCCAGCCGGCCTGACATGTGGGGCTGGCCGGCCCCACCAGTCAGCCATAGAGCTTCCGTTTTGTCCCCGTGTCCTCTAGAACCTTCCCATCAATTCTTGTCGAATTCTGACCTGATTTGGTTCGGTTCCTTGGCTCCTACTCCTTCCCAACTTATTCTGTTTTAATCTCTAAAAATTCACAAATCACCAAAGTTGTGGAAATTGTCATGTTAGTCCATAAAACTCTTGCTTAGTGATGCTTCCGAAATATTCAAAAGAATTCCTAGGCGTATTCATCGGGGACTTTCTCGTCGGAACTCCAAATATAGCAAATGATATGTCCATTTCAATCATCTCGATGAGATCTTCACAATGGTGTGTTCTATTTTGTCATTTGAGATACTTTTATATTGTGAAATATCAAAAATTCTGCAAAAGAGATGAGAGCAACACAACTCGTGGAACTTGTCAGAATAAACCATACAACTATGCACTAATAACCCTTTTACCATTATGTTATGCATTAATTGAAGGTATAATGTTGACGTTAAGGACCTCAACACTCCTCCACAGGCTCAGGGGCTACTGTCAGGTACCAAGAAGAGGGAATAATGCTTGTCAACATTAACTCCACCGAACGCTTAAGGACGAGATCAGTCTTGTTCAACCCCCAGGGGAGGATTCCACCCTGCCTGACGGCTAAGGTTTGGGCTCTACCTCACCCAATGCTTGCGGTACAAACTTTTACCTCACCCAACGGCTGCGGCATGGGCTCTACCTCGTCCGACCCCTTGGGGATAATTCTGTGTCGCCCGACCCCTGAGAGCGAACCTGGCATCAGGCGAGGAGCGTAAAACCCTATGGGGTCCACGCTACCCCTAACTACTACAGGCATAGGAACATAGGCCCAAGGGCATGCCCCTAACGCTAGGGAGGGCGTGGACACGTCTTGACACGACTGTCATTTGCCACATGCCATACCTGGTACTCACGTCTCTAACAGCACCAGGTGGACCGGTACTGTGCTGCTTAATCCCCATACGGCTCCGGTCAAGGGAGCATGTTGACCATACCATGCACTATGACAGACAGGGGCACCATGACCAAGACAGTGGCACCCACCTATACCACCAGCAACAAATAGGATGCGACGTGGAGCCGCCTCTATCACCATCTACAGAAACGATAGGACCCGCTTAATAGGAGAAGAAGGGCGACATGGCCTCAAGGGCCTCTTCTCTGTTTGTCTCTTTCTTATTTTCCTTTCTTCCTCCTCTTCACTCGTGTAACCCCATGTCTTTCCCTTGGTCTATAAAAGGAAAGGCTAGGCACCCCAATGAGGGGGGCTAGGGGAAGTCTTTCTAACGTCTCTCAAGCCATTGCAAAGCAATCTCAAGAACTTCAACGCAACTTCACCAGAGACTTGGGATCTCATCCCTCTCTCACCCATTTGTAACCCCTACTACAAACTTCAGTGCTAATAACATGAGCAGCAGTGACTGGACATAGGGACATTCTACCCGAATTAGTATACACCCTTGTGCCCTCGTAGCACACCATCCAGACCAAACGTGCAATACAAATTTACTCATCGGTGTTACGAAACATCGACAGGAAGTGAATTTAAGAACACAAGAGTTGATGAGCTATGTGATGAGTTTGGGATTATGCATCAATTCTTGGCCATGTACACTTCTTAATCAATGGCCTAGTTAAGAGGAAGAATAGAACCTTGATTAACATGGCAAGATCAATGTTGTGTGAGTACAATGTGAGTCATTTATTTTGGGCCAAAGCAATCAACATGGCTTGCTACTATAGCAACCGACTCTATTATCACCCCATGAAAGAGAAGACGTCATATGAGCTATTGAATGGAAGAAAGCCTAATATTGCATACTTTCAGGTTTTTAGTTGCAAAT
Organism: Saccharum spontaneum; assembly: GCA_022457205.1. Taxonomy (NCBI): domain Eukaryota; kingdom Viridiplantae; phylum Streptophyta; class Magnoliopsida; order Poales; family Poaceae; genus Saccharum; species Saccharum spontaneum. The sequence continues at coordinate 50,355,316 of CM039589.1, read as the reverse complement.
GCTATATCTTGAAGAAAGGCACTAGGTTGAGCAAGTTTGAGAAGAAATGCGATGAAGGCTTCTTGCTTGGTTACTCAACTACTAGGAAGGCTTATAGAGTTTGGAATTTGGCTAGTGGTACTCTTGAGGAGGTTCATGATGTGGAATTTGATGAAACTAATGGTTCTCAAGAGGAAGATGAGAATCTAGATGATGTGAGAGGCACTCAATTGGCATATGCAACGAAGAACATGGATATTGATGATATTCCCAGAGAGGTGATCAATGTTGAAGATGACAAGAATCAAGTGCTCTCTAACTCAAATGTGCAAGCTAGTGGTTCTCATGATCAAAATCAAGCTAGTACATCATCTCAAGTACAAAATCAACAAGTGGCTAGTACATCATCTCAACCAAATAACTAACCAAGTGCAAGAAATCAAGTTTAAGTGCTCCAACCAACTAATATTGCAAGAGATTATCCATTGGATTCTATAATTGGTGATATCTTAATAGGTGTACAAACAAGATCAAGATTGGTATCATTTTATGAACACTTCTCATTTGTGACATCTATTGAACCTAAGAAAATTGATGAAGCAATGAAGGATGTTGATTAGGTCAATGCATTGCATGAAGAGCTATATAACTTCAAAAGAAATCAAGTATGGGAGTTAGTTGAGAGACCTAAGGGACACAATGTGTTTGAAACCAAATAGGTCTTTTGGAACAAGCAAGATCAAGATAGGATTGTTGTAAGGAATAAAGCAAGATTGGTAGCTCAAGGTTATACTCAAGTTGAAGGTCTTGACTTTGGTGAAACATATGCCCCAATTGCTAGATTGGAACCAATTAGGATTTTGCTAGCCTATGCTTGTGCCCATAACATTAAGCTATATCAAATGCATGTCAAAAGTGCTTTCTTGAATGGATACATCAATGTGTTAGTCTATGTTGAGCAACCTCCCAGTTTTGAAGACGAGAAGAAGCCCTACCATGTTTACATGCTAAGAAAAGCATTGTATGGATTGAAGCAAGCACCAAGAGAATGGTATGAGAGATTGAGGGAGTTCTTGCTCTCTAAAGGGTTCAAGATGAGAAAGGTTGACACCACTCTTTTCACCAAGAAGATAGGCTAGCACAACATTTGCTTCGCTTCATAATTATCTAACCTCTTGGCTTAGTGTTGTTGTAGAATTTTTAAGAGGCTATTCACCCCCTCTAGCCATTAATACCTTTTAGCTTCCCAAAAAATATGAACCATGACAAGGAAAGTGAGTTCAGAAGCGTCATCGATGATACTTGCACTACCACAAAGTCTAAAAGGTAATGAAAATAATTTATATCTGAGTTTGCAAAATAAAATGGTGAGCAATTGTGATGAAACACATGGTTCAAATGGAATTGATGCTACACAAATTGTTTATGTTGATTTGGTAGATTCACAAGTTCATACATGTGCTGAAATTTTGCAAGTTGATAACCAATGTTCAATCATACATGATCTTTTCCATACTTTGGTATGGTTCATATACATGATACTTTGTACTCATATATCTGATATTTTTCATGCAAATAAATGTGATAATGTGCAAATGAACACTCATGATGAATTCTTTGCAAAAATATCTCATCCTTTATGTGTGGGCTATGTCATGTTTGATAAATGTGTTGAGATAAATAATATACTTGAGAATGTTTTTCGAATATCATCTGTGAAATCTTTGGATACTACCTATAGTTGCAAGTTTACATTCAATTTGATTGGACATCATGCTGCAAGTAAATTCTATGTTTGTGGTATTTGTATAACTTGTCACAAGCTTGCTGGTTTGAAGATAAATAGACTTTGCAACAATTCTTGTGAGCCATATTTGTTTGAACTTGAGATGAAAAGATTGTTTAGTGATTTCTATAAAGAACCAAAAATGTTGTTCCCTTGTTCATATGTTCTATCAAAAGAAAGAAATCTTGTGCAAACATGTTCTATTCATTCACCAATTTTTTTTCATCATCGTTTGGAACTATTGGGTTTGACAGGCCATGCAATATGAATGTCAAGAATGTTTCATTCTTATCTTTTGATATATGTGATCTTGTGAAAATAAAGCATGATAACATGAATCAAATGATTGGTTTGAAAAAAATTTGTGCTCCCATCTTCGAAGCTATTAGTAGGTTCGCCAAAGTTGAGAGAATATTTCTTACATGGAAAAAATAATGTCAATATGAATCATAAAGGAACAAATGAACAAAACAAAATAAAAGATTATTGGAATTGTCATGTACATCCACCCTACGTTTTGTCTAGGTTATTTTTGGATAAACAAAAGTCATGGATGACTTTTCTTAAAGGGAGGTGATAAGACCGTGCTTAGGACATCAGCACTCACCGATAGTTCTAAGCATCAATGCAAGGTGGAAGCTATACTTAATTTTAGATCATTTACTACTTGGTTTATATGATTATAGATTCAAACACCTTGCTATGATGGAAGAAGAAGATCAAGATGTTATCACAATACTACAAGTCGATGGTCTAGCACAATTCTTTGGATTAGAAGAGTTAGGCCCTATTTAGTTGAGCTGTGGCTTTTGCAAAAGCTACTATGGAAAAGCTCTTGTAGGAAAGTTGAAAGCCTATTTGGTTGATCAGTTGTGGCTTTTGGAAAATCCTCTTTCACTTACGAGCAGACCCCACATGTCATAGACAGCAACCATTCATCTTCTCCTTTTTCTCACTGGCAAATAGAAAAGGAATCGCCCATGGAGGATGGGGGCGCTGTGCCGGTGGCAGGGTTTGCTTGACCGATCGGTGGCGGCATGCTGGGCCACACCTGCGGCTATAGGCACTAGGGCCCGTGTGGCCTGCACGGGGCTTGCTGAGCAGATCCGAGATGGCGGCAGTGTTTGCGCTAGCGAGGGCAGCAGCGACATCTCGTGCGACGTAGCTTCGCGATGAGGACAGCAGCGCTAGCTCGCGTGACGCAGCCGAGGCAAAGGCGGCTACGTGATGGGCTTAGGGGCAGCACGTAGGATGTAGGGGAGGCAGCTGCGTGATGGGCTCTAGGTGGTGCGCGGGATGCAGGCGGAAGGCGACTGCATGACGGGCTCCGGAAGGCGGCCAGAGTTAAGGAAGAGGGACACCGCCTACTGGAGGAAGAGGGCCACCGGACTAGACGAGGCTTCTTCTCTAGAGCCACTTGGAAGCACACCGGAGCCACGGGGCGGGGCCGTCAGGGCAGGCCTGTGAGTAGCGGCGGGGCCGGGCCACTGGGGCTCCTGTGCGCTCGACCGAGGCAGCAGCGGCGGAGCTCCTACGTGCCCATCCAAGGGGAAGAGGAAATAGAGTGTATGAAGGGCCAATTACGCATAGCCGTGCAAAACTACTTATTCAAAAAGAGGTGAACTCAGTCCTAACTAATTGTAATTTTAACACTTCTGAGAATATTATACTACCTAAATGTTTTATCTTGATGTTGTTTAGGTTTACACATGAAGATGTGGAAGGCACAGGGCCGAAGGATCAAGACATGGTGCTACAAAATGGCTCCTTCATAAAAGTAACATGGACAGACGACTGGACCTAGGAAAAAGTGACGCAGATGGCCGACTGGACCCCATAAAGAAAAGCTATAACTTTTGATTCCCGAAAGCTATAAAGGTCCATGACATTTTGGAAAGCTTATCAAGTCTAGTTTCCAATGGAACTAGTTCCAAGTATTTTGGACTTCCCAATGTTGAGATACGTTCAAATTGGTGAAGACTGCTCAGAAGGTCAACAATTTTCTAGGGACAGAATGTTGGTACAAATTCCCATGCAAAACTATACCATTCTACATGGTTTCATGATGCATGCTGCACATGGCCAGAAAGCTTCTTGAGTCTATTTTCACACCCAACAAAAGGCTCGTCTTTTCGACTTCCCAACAAGGAGTTATGGTCCGGTTAGTGGAAACTGCTCTAGAGGCCAACAGTCACGTGAGACCACTTCAGGCTCGTGGTGACCTTTCACATAGCCTATCTTTAGAAACTCTATTTCATTTTTACACCTGTCTAGGAGGGTTGTTCCTAGTATAAATATCCCCTGCCTCTAAGCTATTAGGAACCTTTTTTGATGAATTGATAAACCCCTGATATTGCGGCCGAGCTACTGAGTGTCTTATTCAAACCTTTGTTCTTCCATGTTCTTCTTGCACTTATGAAGAGATCCCTCTGGGTTCTCCTAGTTCACGCTTTATGGTTTCCAATACGGTTGCACTGTTTTGTATGGATTAGTTCTAGATTGTGGTTCTGCGGTCATTCGAAGTTCGAGTCAAAGTCTTTGCAGTTTTGGTCTCTCTCTCTGTCGCTTGATCGCATCCAACCTTTGTTAGGTATAAAGCTAGTTATCCCGTTGTTCATAGCAAGTTATCTTTGATTCATGACCTACTGTCGTGAAGATCGGGCCACCGTCAAGGACACTCCTTATCAGAATCTATAAGGAAAATGGATCCTCTACGATCCATTTAGTTTGAATTTTGGTGTTTGATAATCAACATGACCATTTGGACTAACAACGTTTGCTAGTATACAAGGTATAGTTCAATGGATGCAAGGTGGACTTGCACTTAGGAAAATGGATGATTCCGATGATCAACACCTCAAGCAAGACATTAGAAGTTATGTTGAGGACCTACAATACATGCTAGAAGTCAAAGACACCAAGAAGTAGAAGCCCAAAATCGAAAGCAAACAAAACTAAAGCCACTGAACCAAGACAAAGAGAATGGACTATAACTTTGTGGTTAAAAGTCTTCTAAATTGAAACCACTGAAAGTATCAATGAGATACTTCCTCCGTTCCAAGTTACAAGATGTTTTGATTTTTTTGATTCATTGTTTTATTATGTATCTAAACATAGTGTATATCTAAATCATAACAAAAACTATATATCTTAAAAAGTCAAAATATCTTATAACTTAAAACGGAGGGACTAACTATTAACCTTGTTGGGTCCCCTAGTTTGTTCTATTGCTTTGTGTTTCTCCTTGCTGGATCGTATCATGAAAGCCAATTAAAAACATTTTTCAGTCATAGGCGGCTAAATCAGGTCTATTTTCTTAGGAAATCTTAAAAAGATCAACTTTTCCAACAAAGAAGCTAAGTTAAACTATACGAATGTTGATCAATCGCCAACTTTTAATTTCTCAACCATTTGTAAGAAAATAAATTATTATAAACTTTTATTGCACCAAGAAGCTAAGACATACTCACTCCAATCTAAATTATAAGACGTTTTGATTTTTCTAGATTAAGCTATGAATCTATAAAGCCAAAACATCCTATAATTTCGAACACAGGGAGTATATCATGTGTACTCTTTCTCTATTTCAACGTTCAACCATAGACATTTAAGTTGTCATAAGCTATATTTTTCTAACTTTGATAAAGTTCATAAAAAATACACCCACATCAAATTAGTTTAATTAAATTCATCATAGAATATGTCTTGAGATATTAATATATTTTTCTACATGATTCTATATTCCTAGAAAGTTTAAGTTATTAGGACAAAATAAAACATCACATCCTACCAGAACCAGATGACCGAGATCTAGATACGTGTACTACTTGAACATAGGGTCTGTTTGGATATTTACGAGTAGTTAGTAATTGGGACTATAAATTAGTCTAAATTAGTTGGTGTTGACTCGCTGGTCGGCTAAAAACTAGTTTTACACTTCGCTTTACTTTTTAGCTTATAAGGGCACCACCAAAGGCCAAGACCATGTTTAGCCGGCTTATAATTCGTACGATTTAGTTTGTTTTTTTAGTCAGAACAGTATTTTTCTCTCACACAAATAAGCCGGAACAGTTTAGCTTGTTTTTTTAGCATAAACGAACGGAACCTAATACTCTTAATGATTTTAGTAAAAATAAAGTGATCCACGTATACTAGAAAATATTGAGACTACTGTTCATACAATGCAAACTATCATTACTTGTGATTTGCAAAGAAATTTTTTCCTTTCATCGTACCTTACTTTTATTTTGTCTTCCTCTTATTTTTTAGCATGGACCACGTTCTCTCTTTCCTAAGCAGATATATAGCTTCTACAAGTCACTGTAATAAATATAAAATACCTATTTTTTTATCCGATCATATCGGGGCTACCGGTAAAAAAACAGCGTGGTGGGAAGCCCTAAGCCTTTAACCTTTGTACCGTTATACGAGAACCATATCAGAACCAGACGTTAAAAAGGTATCACATTTCCCCGCTGGTGTGGACAGACTATAACGACCAGGAGCGGGCGAGTGATTAGCAGCGAACGAAGTGACGTGGCAGTCCCACGGGACAGCCTCGGCGTCAGACGCAGAATTTCGTGTGCGGTGCCGCTCGCCTCTTATCCCTCCCAACTCCAGCGTCGCTAGCGGTCAAATCAAAATGGCGCTGCTGAGCCCGCGCGTGCCGCGGCTGCCGCCCTCCACCTTCACCTTCGCCGCCGCGGCCGGTGCCCCGTGCTTTGGCCGTGCCGCGAGGTGCCAGGCGGCGGCGGCGGGCGGCGTGGCGGCCGCGGGGCCCCCGTCGTCGGAGCTGGATGCCATCCAGTGGGGCAGCGCCAAGCTGCAGGGCGTTCGCGACGAGATGGAGGATGAGGTCTTGCTCCGCCCGGGCTCCCTCCTCGACGGCTTCTCCTTCGCCGCCGTCTTGGACGGACACGCCGGCTTCTCCGCCGTCCAGTTCCTCAGGCACCTTCCAAATTTATTGTTTTCTAAAATAAATAAATAAATAAAATCCTACCCCCTCAATGAAGCGCGGTTCCCGGCTGCTCGTTCGTGGCGTTTCAGGGACGAGCTGTACAAGGAGTGCGCAGCCGCGTTGGACGGCGGCGCTGTGCTCAGCACTAAGAATCTCGACGCTATCACAGCCTCCATCCAGCGTGCCTTCGCCGCTGTCGACGCCAAGCTCTCCACCTGGTCAGGGACACTGGTTTGCAGGATTCGATCTCCCAATTTTCTTGCCTTTCTCATCAGGCTTAAATTCCTTGCTGCTTGTTCTTACATGTTATGTCGTTGCTTCCCTCTAGGCTCGAGCAAGCGGACAAGGACGACGACTCTGGTGCTACGGCAACTGCCATGTTTCTCAGGAACGATGTCCTTGTTGTCTCGCACATTGGGGACTCTTGCTTGGTACCAACAATTCTCTTTAATTACCTGTCTTGTGTTTGTGTAACTGTGTGTTGTGTCATCCTATTGTCAAGCCTAGCAACTAGCAAGTGACAACAGGACTCCGATTTTTTTTTTCTAGCTCAAGCTAACTTTTCTGGTGATGATGACAAGGTAGTTCTGAATCTTGATTAGCAGGTGATATCACGCGGTGGAAGACCTGAAGCTTTGACCAGCTCTCATCGACCATATGGGAACAACAAAACGTCCCTTGAAGAGGTCAAGAGGATCAGAGCAGCAGGTGGATGGGTGTGTTTTCTCTGCCAGAGTTCTTCTCATTCTCCTAGATTGCCCCTATACTACTGTATTCATAGCTTCATAAAGTTGGTGACTGGACATGTTAAGTTCAAAACCTTACCCTTTACTCCTTGCTAATCGTATGCAATAAAGAACATGTTCTTTAGGCTTCATGTTTTGGCTTGTTTTCAATGTATATGGGAAGCTGACTCTTGTTTTTACAAAGTTGAAATATACTGTTTTTTTTCTTGTAGATTGTTGATGGGCGCATATGTGGAGACATATCTGTATCTCGTGCTTTTGGGGACATAAGATTTAAGACACGAAAGAATGAGTTTGTCTCTTGTACTCAACTCTTTGTCCACACATTATGTACTCCTTTTAGAGCATCTCCAAGAGTTTGCCAAATCAACTTGGCATCCATCTATTTTTGGCAAAATAGGAAAAATTGTGCTCCAACAGTTTGGCATCCAACTTGGCAAATTTTAGCAACTTGGCAAATCTCCCCCCTCCACGCGCATATTTGCGCGCTGAGCGCGAGCGCGCATCCAGCTTCGTGTGCGGGGCTCTTCGTTTCTTAACGGGGCTCTTCGTTCGCTTAGCGGGGCTCTTCGTTTCTTACTGTGTTATTTCTCAGTAGTAGCTTCTTTAGTCTTTAAGATTCCTTTATGGTTCTGTACAGAATGCTGGTGAAAGGAGTTAAAGAAGGAAGGTGGACTGATAAGTTCATCTCACGGTAAAGCACTTGAACTTTTATTCCATGAACACATGCCCACCTAAAAATTCATATGTTCACATGCAACTGTAGCATGTAATGACTCTCAAAGTTCATATGTTGTGTTTCAAGATTAATAGGTTATTGGTTACCATTATTCATGGTTGGTTTAATAAAACTATGTTTTAGCGAGTGCATCATTGCAAGTGACAAATAAATAAATCATGAAAATTACATTTACAGCAATCTATATTTGTGGCATCACAAAAAATTGCTAGTTTGAGGAAACTGACTTCTTTTTGCTGAAACACAAGTTACCTGAAGCTATCTGAAAAGTAAATTATTTGCAACTCCCGTTCATTTTCTCTAAACCATGGTAATCAAAGTCATTCCTTCATGCTCACCACAAATTAGATTATCATCAGATGATAAATATCTTAGTCATTTTGGTGTTTCTGCCCCTTCAGGGTAGAGGGCTGATATGGCTCTGAACCATGGAGTTTGTTCCCATTTTAATATCTGCTCTGTATCAAGTAAACTATTTATCAAACATATATTTATGTCTTATTGGTGTCGGCAGTTTTTGAGGTGGTGGCCACATAATGTGAAAGTTGATGGAAAAAAAATACTCCAATTGCATAACTTAAAACTTTTACACAATGAGGCTATGTTTGCACTTGCCAAAAGTTGAGCTTATTAAGGTCTATGACGCTTCTAATGTCACTGGAGTTCTTTTTCTGCAGAATAAAATTTAAAGATGATCTAATAATCTCGTCACCTGATGTATCTCTGGTAGAGCTTGGACCAGATGTGGAATTTGTTCTATTAGCAACTGATGGTCTTTGGGATTACATAAAAAGGTCTATCCAAGTACCTTTCATATTTATGTACAGTTTTCCTTTCAAAACATTGTAATTCACTATTGAAAGCTAGATGTTCTGACATGTAAACTGATTGGCTTTTGTAGCTCTGAAGCTGTAGCTTTTGTCAGAGATCAACTACGTCAACATGGTGATGTCCAGGTATTCAGTTTATCCTGTGGAGAAAAACAATAGTAATTATTTTCCTTTCTGCAACTGATGCTGTATTTTCACTTATTACTCATTTGGTTTGTGTAGTTGGCCTGTGAGGCACTTGGTCAGAAAGCTCTGGTATTGATGCCTGCCACATTCATCTTTTCTGTTGTTCTTTTCTTTTTGTATCATGAAGCTAGTTTAAGTATAGTTTTGGGTTCATTCCAAAATAAAAAACATGCTGTCGTAATGTTTCCTTTTATTCTCAACAGGATCAACGGTCCCAAGACAATATTAGCATAGTCATAGCTGACTTGGGGTACTTATTCAAAACTTTTAATTGTTAGTTTGGTTGATGTGTGCATGCTTCTAGTTCAACATCCGCTGCAAGTTACTGACAATTCGTACAAATATTGGCAGGAGGACAAATTGGAAGGCGTTGCCCGATGAAAGACCAAACATGTTCTTGGAACTAAGTCAAGCAGTAGTGACTGTAGGGGTTGTCTCAATAGGAATTTGGTTTTCGTCGTTCCTTGTATTACAGTAGAACTAGGTCCATTCAGATGTGTATATTACTTTCTGATTACTGAGTTACATTTTCTGCTGGCAGCTGCAAATATATGTATATTCTTATAGGGTGATTTGATAGGTAATCTTTTGGGTAATAGTGAACGTGTGAAGTACTGATGAAGATCGTGTGGTTTCAGCTCCTGGTGAGTGACGACAGCTGAGTGGCTTTGAGTCCAATGGGACGGAATGAATGATCTGTCTGGATTTCCTTTTCTTTTGTCATATTGAGAAACTTCTTCAAAGAACGTGATATGAATTTTTTCTATGTATAAATAGGAGATCTTCACTAACTGATTTCTCTACAATTTTGTCAAGCCATGTCATTAGTTGGAGGCTACTGACTATTTTCATTAGCTAGTTCGGAGTTGCTTTCATAATTGTTATATCATTTCTAATTGTTAGGAATAAAGATTTTGATAAAAAAAATCATATGACAGCCTCTATAATTGATATCTAAATATTGTTATCTTCTATTTTGGATTTCTCGGTAGCTAAAGATAGAGAGTGAGGCTGACTCTCTAGAGTACGTTGTCACACCCATTTTTAAGGACAAAAATAGGATACATAAAAACCCATGTGCGCTCCAGGATATGATCGCACACACAAGTAGACAAATTACATAGTATCATCACAGTGTTTATTACATAGCGAATAAATATTTAACACATAGTCTTGAACAATAAATAATAATAACTAATAGTAGATCTCCAGCGGAAACTCCAAACACAGGGACATGGTTGACTGGTTGACATCAAGACTAGTACTCATTACGATAATCTTCCTCATAATGTTCATCTGTTATGGTGGAAATAGTAAGGGTGAGTCTATGTCGAAATCAACCAGTATAACACAGGATTTATGAGGCACAAAAAGGCTAGACATTGTTTGATTGCATTTAGCTTTTAATCATCAAGATAATCCACTTTCCATTAATAAACCAATGATCAATTGTAATAAGGATAATAAATAGCATTAACATGAGCATAATAATAACAACAATAAGTAAGCATGATATAACAATAGTGATCATCTATTCTGTAAGAATTCCCAAGGCCGCTCGCATCCATGAGCACGGCTAATATACCAGTTTTTAACTCTGCGCAGAAGTGTACACTTTCACTGTGAGTCATAACTTCCAAATGCATAGGTTCGCGACTCCCCAAAACACCGGAATTCATGTAAAGTCACTTAAAGGTTCGTCTAAGAAGTTAGGGCCATTAGATTCACTCGGCAGGCAGATGTAGGAACCCCTTTTCAAATGGCATACTTCCTTCTCGGCTATACTCATTGACTAGAGGTTGTCCTACACCCAACGTGGTAAGCCATTCTTACGCCATTTAAGGTAACCACTAACAAGTTAGAAAAGGTCCTTTAAGCAACTAAAGCCAGAGCCATATAACCCTCACAGTTGTACTGTATATCCCGGTTATCACTTACAGATAAGTCTTTATAGAGAGTAACTAGAGCGACAAACAATCAACACAACACAACGCTCTAGTCCCCTTTGTCAACAGTAATAAAATCATCTTGATGATTGGTTGCTAAATCCATTAATCAAATTACACGATCATTGTTCATAATTAAGCACTAGCAACAGCTACCCAAATGCATCCCCAAGCTTGACAAGGAATCAAGATAACAATCCCTAAGTTATAATCTCTAAGGTTATCAAGGAAAACACATGCATATGTATGATAATTTCAGTGAATAGGTAACAAGGATAGTCCCATGTTATACTTGCCTTGATCAAAGCTTTCCGGATGATACTGCTGGTCTGGCTCAAAGTAATACTCCTGATCGTCCAGAAACTGCTCACCGTCTAAACCCGATCACCAATCAATAACATACATGCAATCGAGCAAACATAGACGAAGTAAACAAAAAGATAAAATTAGAACAGTAAACCAACAGTAACAAAACAGTAATAAAAGTTTATAAAACTCTTCTACATGTTCCTACGATCACACAGACATAAAGATCACAAAATTCTGAGTTAAAACGTGAAAGTTATGAATTTCCTAAGATTTCCTATAGATAAATAATTACTTTAATATAAACTCGAAAATTAATTTTCCCAAACCTACTGTACAACTATACCAACATATAGAGCTCGTAAATACGAACCTAACGCAACTTGAACGGATCAAATCAGAGTTAAAACGAAGATTTTATTACCTAAACAAGTTTAGTGGCAAAACTGTAAATCTCAGAAAACGTATTTTTGATTTACCGGAAAGAATTACGCTTTCAAAACGAAGAGACGGATTCCTGATAATGCGCCATGGACCGTGGGTTCTATTAAGAAAAAGGGCAGTGACTCTTTAGCAATTTGTACCCACGAAGGGGTATCTTCTAATCCTACCCGTTGATCACTAGATGGACGGCTACTATTCAATCTAGAGGAGAGAGAAGAAGAAATCGACCTCCTCCCTCAACGCCGGCCGGCGGCCGCCATGGCCGTCGCGACGCACGTCGCCGGAAACGGCGATTCCCGCTACTTAGACCACCAAACGGCCCATGACTTGTTCCAATCGGACGAGAAGCTTAACCCGATCTCACCTACACGGTTTAGGAACGCTACGATGACCCGAGGAGAGAGCGCGGCTCGGGGATGAACGGCGGTGCCATTGCCGGCCGCGGTGAGCTCCAATCCCGTGGTATAAAGCGCAAAAACTCAAAAGAAGAACATGGGGAGGGAGAGGAGAAGCTGACAAACTCACCTAAGCGAAGAAAGAAGGCGCCAAACCACCCGTAAGCGACGGTGGCGTGCAACCGAACTCGCCTAGGTTTCCAAACTCGCAAGACTCGATTTCACGGGCTAAACTCGGTCTTTTGATGGAAAAAGGGGGTGAGGGGGTCACGGCGTTGCTTTTATAGCACCCAAAACCCCGTATTTGGTTAGAAAATCCCGAAGAATCTGTTGGAGATACGACAGTGGTCGCTCTCGTGTCCGACCCGGCTATGATGCGAGGTAGAAGAGGGCGCTGACAAGCAGACCCCATGCGTCAGCAAGACGATGAAGGAAGAGGCGGGCACGGCTTTGCCTTGGCCGGTCCACGCGGGAGAGGCGCGCCTCGGCCCATCAGCAGAAGAACGGCCATAGGCCGACCGAGCGGGCCTCCAGGCCGAATTGGCACAACAGATAAGTCTATTTCTCTTTTTTTATCTATTTGTTTTCAAAACCTTTTAAATAGATTTTTAAATCCAAATCAAATAAAATAAAGTCCACACCACAAAATAAAATAAATACAACAGCATGAATGCATCATCAAATATTCTATCTAAAATTTTAAATCCTAATTCCCCATTAATTATTATCTAAATTATTTAAAACCCACTAATTCTAAATTTTGAAATTTTTGGGTGTTACAAATTCTACCCCCCTTAAAAGAATCTCGCCCTCGAGATTGGACTGCTTACTCAAATAACTACGGATATGACTTTCTCAATTCATCATCTCTTTCCCAAGTTGCCTCTGCCTCTGAATACCTATTCCACTAAACCTTGCACATTTTAATAATCCGACTTCGAGTGACTCTCTCAACAGTTTCTAAAACCTTGATCGGAAACTCTTCATAGGTAAGATCCTCTTTAACAGTCAATTCCTCTAAAGATATCTGCTCATCAGGCACACGTAAACACTTCTTAAGTTGAGAAACATGAAACACATCATGCACCCCAGACAAACCTCAGGCAACTCTAATTGATAAGCAACTTCACCACGTCTAGCAATCACTTTGAATGGCCCAACATACCGTGGTGCTAACTTGCCTTTCATGTTAAACCTCTTCACACTTCTCATTGGTGACACCTTTAAATAGACATAATCACCTACTTCAAAAACTAGATCCCTTCTCCGGTTATCAGCATAACTTTTCTGACAAGATTGTGCTACTCTCAAATTTTCACGAATCACTCGCACTTGATCTTCCGCATTTCTAAGAACATCTGTACCAAATACCTGAGACTCACCTGTCTGATCCCAGAACAATGGAGTTCTACACTTATGTCCATACAAAGCCTCAAACGGTGCCATCTTAAGACTTTGTTGATAGCTATTATTATAAGAGAATTCTGCATAAGGCAAACTCTTATCCCAACTAGTTCCATATTGCATGCACAGGCTCTCAACATATATTCTAGTACCTGGTTGGTTCTTTCAGTCTGCCCATCTGTCTGTGGATGATATGTTGTACTAAAATTCAACTTTGTCCCTAAAGACTCATGTACAGCTTTCCAAAAGTGTGACGTAAACTGCAAACCTCGATCAGATACAATCTTCTTTGGAACTCCATGCAAACATACTATCCTCTCCATATACAACTCTACCAATTTTGGTCCATGGTAGGTAGTCTTAACTGGTATGAAATGAGCAACTTTAGTTAACCGATCTACTATTACCCATATAGAGTCATAACCTCTCTGAGTACGAGGTAACCCCACTATAAAGTCCATACCAACTTCCTCTCACTTCCATTCAGGAATCTTCATTGGTTGCAACAATCCAGCAGGTCTCTGATGCTCAGCTTTCACTCTCTGACAAGTGTCACACACGGCCACATACTCAGCCACATCTCGTTTCAATCTAACCCACCAATACTTTTGTTTGAGATCCAAATACATCTTAGTACTCTCAGGATGAATAGAATAAGCTGACTCATGAGCTTCACGAAGGATTGCTTGCCTAATAGCCTGATCCTCAGGTACACACAGCCTCTTTCCAAACCACAAAATCCCATTATCATCCATTTGAAACCCTGGGGACTTACCAATCACTATATCCTCCGCTATCTTCTTTAGTTTCTCATCCTTCAACTGACCCTTGTATATTTCTTGCTCTAATGTAGGTTCTATCACTAATTCCATTGCATTAGTAACAATTCCCAAATTCAAATATTCAAATTCAGCACATAACTCACTAGTCATGGACAACATTTGCATTTCATTGGCATAACTCTTCCTGCTAAGGGCATCTGCTACAACATTGGCCTTACCAGGATGATAGTGTATCTCTATATCATAGTCCTTGATTAGTTCTAACCACCTGCGTTGTCTCAAGTTCAGATTAGACTGAGTTTTCACCCAAAAATCTGTTCGCCGGATTGGCTGACCCGCCATAGGCCACCCAGATCGTTAGAGAGATAGGGTCAAAGCATCCAGCATCGGCAAGAACAGGCCCCTATCCCAGCCGGTCGTAGACCCCAGCCATCAGATCTATAGTCCTTATGCCGGATCTAACGACCAACTCCAAAACTATTGGACATACTACAAGATCTAACGCTTTGGAATGAGTCCAAAACGCATGTAAATTGCTGAAAGAATATCAACAGTTGCATTGTCAGGGACGGCATAGGCTGCACCTGGAGACTTTGAAATCCTCTCCGTGACCATCGACGATGAGATCGATGACCGAGAGTTGCTGTCCTCGTAAGGGATCCCAGAAGCACTCTTTCCCTTGCAGATAAAGGTCAAAAATTGGCCCCGTACCGATGAAATTGATGCCTACAACGGCAATCTTGTTGTGGCAATCATCGAAGTCATTGCAGAAAACATCATCCCAACCAAAAATCATCTGAACCATAGACAAACTGGAACTAAAAACTGTGGAAAAAAGAGTCCCCTCTCCTTTTTACCTCCTGCAGACGCACCGGAGAGGAAGAAGGAGAGAGAACGTAGGCGGAGGCATGGTGACGGCGAGGCCCTAGGAGCAAGGGCAGCGGCGTCGTTTTTTTGTAGACCTCTAGGCGACAGCTCCGTGCCTCCATGAGATAACACTTTGTATATATGCTAGCAAACAATGTAAGTTCTATAATATTGGATATGTTGTCATTCAACCACTAAAATCACGAACCCTTAGCAAGGGTGTTTGATCTTCACCAATGATGACGTGCAGATTTTTTGGTACGTACGTTTTCTCCAAGCTACTTTTCCATGCAAACCAGACAACCTGCAATTAAAAAATTAGTCTATTATCAAGGATGAAGATCTAGAAAGCCTAGAGTCCCGAAAGTAGCTACTCCAAAAAAAAACTATGTCAAGAGATATTTAGGAGACAAAAAGATTGATGATTGAGGAAAAGTTTGTCAATGATGACGTGCAGATTTTTTGGTCCATACGTTTTCTCCAAGCTACTTTTCCATGCAAACCAGACAACCTGCAATTAAAAAATTAGTCTATTATCAAGGATGAAGATCTAGAAAGCCTAGAGTCCCGAAAGTAGCTACTCCAAAAAAAAAAACTATGTCAAGAGATATTTAGGACACAAAAAGATCGATGATTGAGGAAAAGTTTGTACAAATTCTACAAGCCAGGAACCAAACTGAAGATTGGTCGGGAAAGCTAGAGGCTGCATGGAGCTAGGATAATACTATTTAAGACGCTTGTTTTGTGCATGGAAGGGATAAAGGCACTTGATAGCTGATAAAAATAATACATATAGCAAACATATAAACAAGAACAGAAGATTCTTCCCCAACAGAACTTTCAAACTGTACATCATGGATAAATGTTCACTGTTTCTAAGGTTAACCTGGAAAGGTGGAAAGAAAAATGGGATTGATGGAGACATGGAAAGAAATAGATGCGTTGTGAAGAGAATTGAACAAAGAATCTATCACAAAGCGCTCTGTTTTCTTTAGAGACGTTGCTTTGTGCATGCGGGTAACATTTTTGTCAGACTAGACAGTTACCAAGCAATTAGCACACAGTTACATGTGGAGATGTCAACTATGGAGTATATATACTATGCTGGAAACGGTAAGCAGCCTATATATGTAAAGTAATCGCTCGTATGCGGCAATGCGTTTAAAGCTACACACTACAAGGCCTAGAAACCCTCGGCAAAGGCTTTGCCGAGGGCTGTCCTTGGCAAAGACCCCTCGGGGAATTTTTAGACGGCGAAGGGATCTTTATCGAGGGCTCTTTATCGGACACTCGGCAAAGCCTTTGCCGAGGGCCACGACGACCCTCGGCAAAGAAAAGCTGCCATCACGGCGCCGGCGCCGTTGGCGGCTTCTTTGCCGAGGGCTGGCCCTCGGCAAAGAAATGTTTTTTAAAAAAAATTCTTTGCCGAGGGCTTCCCGTGACCCTCGGCAAATAAGTTTTTTTTTATTTTTTAAAAAAATTTTGCCGAGGGCCTCATCCTGACCCTCGGCAAAGAATTTTTTTATTTTTTAAAAAAAAACAAAGAAATTTTCAGAATTTTTTCCAAAAATTCTTTGCCGAGGGCTATTGCCAGGGCCAAAAGAGTTACTTAGTGTAACGAAAGGACACAAATTGATTCCCACATGCTAGCAATCTGGTACTTCATCCACAAATGCAATCATAATATGTTGATTGATTTAAAATTAAATCTAACCAGGAAATACAAAGAGGTAAAACAAGAAATAATTCTAACACATGTTTATAGTAAAACACACAACTGGGGTTTAATGAAGGATTAAGTTAAATTCAATGACCTGCGGGTTACTGAACCCAAGTTTGATTAAATTAAAATCAACTGACTGTAGTTTACTGAAGCTGAGTTTGATTAATTTAAACTAAATGAGTAATTTTTAAAAGCTCAACTTCACCCTACTAGTTGCAACAGCGAGTCTGGGTTTTAGGCATCCGACATCGCAACTCACTCGAAACCTTCTCAATTTTTTTTCACATCCTACACGTGCGATAACATGACACCTCGACAAGTTTCATGATTTTCGGACTTCATATGGATTTTATATAATTTTTAAAACACTTTTCCGGCAAGTGGCTCGTCATGTTACGCGAAGAAGATGCGCGAAAATTGATGCGAGTTCGTGGATAGGGACTCAACATACACCGAATACGATGAATAACATTTTTCGAAAAACTACATTGCATTATTCCATGCACCTGCAGTTCAAATTTGAAATATTCGAAAAAAAATCAACAAATCGAAATAAATTAAGAAAATATATAAAAAGTCAAAATTGGCCCAAATTTTAAAATTGAGTTTAAAACAATGTATTATAACACTAAAAAAAACTGGACTCAAAAAACAAAAAAAATAAAAAATCTTTGCCGAGGGCCTGGCCTTGGGGCCTCGGCAAAGACAATTTTTTTAAAAAAAATTGGTCGGAAAACTGGGTGAAAAAAATCTTTGCCGAGGGCATGGCCCATGGCCCTCGGCAAAGACTATTTATATAAAAAAATTTTGGCCGAAAAACTGGGTCCAAAAAAAACTTTGCCGAGGGCCTAACGACTGGCCCTCGGCAATGCCTGACGGGAGTGGCCGCCGTGACCCAACGGGCCTAATTTGCTGAGGGCATCGCGGCCCTCGGCAAAGATTTGTTTTGCCAAGGGCCTGTCTTTGCCGAGGGCCCGGCCCTCGGCAAAGGTTTCTTTGCCGAGGGCCGTTCTTTGCCGAGGGCTTGCCGAGTGCCCTAGATTTGGTTCTCAGCAAAGCCTCATACCCTCGGCAAAGCACGCGTTTCCAGTAGTGACACATGATATATATACCATACGTATATACGCAGTCATTCTCCTCATGATCTATCTCGTTGGGAATATGTTTCTCTGCCCATGTGGGAACTGAATCGTTTTTCTCCAATGCAATCCATTCCCATATATTCTGAGCAAGCAAGCAAGCTCTTTGCATCACTCTCACTAGACATCTCCATCTTCCTAGGGATCAAGATCAAGGAACAATATATATTGCGGCAATAATGGAGGAGCAGGAGGATGAGAAAAAAACCAAAAAGATAAGGAGAGGTCAACAGGACCCCCACCACAAAATTCCATGCCCACGCATGCACAGGCTCATCAGCTACATACGCGAAGCCAAAGTGAGGAGTAGTAACCGCGCGCACCGCCAACACCGACCTCATCTGGCCGTTGGTCCATTATTCATCATCATATCTGCAGGTGGAGCTTCCTGATCGATGTGTGTGTGCGTGTGTGTGTGGATTCGGTTGATCTTGCAAGTGGGGGCATCCCATGCCGATCCTGGGCAGTCCATGCATAAAGCCGGCGAGCGCGCTCCGCTCCATCGGGCCGGGGCATCTCGCTTTAGTTTCCATCTTACTAGTTGCTAACTAACGTTCACCGTCAAACGGACCACGCATGGTACGGTCGTCATCAGCCCCACCGTTCGAATATATACTGGCAAACAAATATGGAGGACATGAGAGACAACAGTAGGAATGTCACCCAAAAACGCTTTTGCATGTTTAATTCAGAGGGATACTGGCTTCGTTTGTGGGCTCTATCCCGTTTGGTACGGCTCTGCTTCATCAGTGAAGCCATTTTTTTTGTTTTAGCTCCATAAACAGTTCTATCGGTGAAAGTGGAGCCGTTTTGGTAAATCGTTTGGCAAAATAGTTCTACATATAGAGTTTCTTAAAATATGCTCTCACAGAACGCCACGTAGGATGAGGTGAAGCTAGGAGAAGCCAATATTTTTGGCTCCTTCCCACCCCAAAGCTCTGTGAGAGCACGTTTTTAGGGATTTCATCGGTGGAGCCGTTTCATTTTACCCCGTTTGGCAGAAAATGGCTCCAAACGGCTCCTGAAGCCGTTGAAGAAGCTCTGCCAAACGGATGATCGTGAACATCGGATGACTTAGGTGTGTTAAGTCTTAGAATCATGCGCCATAGAGTTTTTCGTATCATTCCATTTACAATAATAATGTGGAACTGCTATAAGTGTTTAAAGTGGATGTATTTGTTTAACTTTGGACTGATGCCTCTTTTTTAAGAGGACTGAAGCTGGAATTTTTCATTATCTAAAAAAATAGAGGAGATGAGAGAGAACAATAGGCATATCGTGTTGGGAGAGAGAGGAGTATCGTGAAATGTATGGGACTAGTTCTTCACTAGTCTCTTGATATTTGCATCATTCAACGAGTACAAAATTAATTCGGCTAACTCTGAGTTAGATCATTGATATGCCCTAAGAGAAGTCAGTAAAAATCAACCTTAAAGAATCATTAATTAATCTTCTTGTGCTTTAATTTGAAGACAGTACTTGCACAACTAGCTTAATACTCCATCTGCTTTAAATTACAAGGCATTTTATTTTTTTAAATACATAGTATATATCTAAATGTATAGTAAAAGATATGTATCTGAAAAATCAAAATATCTTATAATTTGGAGTGGAAGGATTATTCATTTGCATTATAAATATGAGGCTGCGTGGTGGTAGCCTTTGTTTTTTCAGGTGTTACATGCTTTTTTTTTAATTTATGAATGAGGATAAATATGCCAATAGTATGATGTCCTTTTTAGATATCACTTATGAAATAGTAGCATTTCTTTTTCATCTTTTGTGCTCTCCAAGCATGCATCTCCGATCAGCCGCATCACATGCTCTCGAAAGCCACAGATGGTCCACGCACCTTTGAACCTTAATGAATGAATAAATTAAATTGGAGAACAATCTTTCTTTCATGCTCCCATGTATAGCCCGGCAGGCCAGGGAATCTGCATGAGTGCTAATAGGAATTTGACAGGTGGTCCGCGCTCATCGCCTGTGTGCTTGTGCCATCTGCTACTCCCTAGATCTTCATATCTCTCACCTGTCCTGAATGTCATGTGTTCACCCAACCAAAACTAAAGGCATGTCTAAGTTGGGACTGATCCAACGCTAAACTTGAAGCTAGCTATTAGCCAGCACTGCTACAGTAAAGCTAATCCCCTTGTTGAGTCAATGCCGCCTTTGTTAATCCAGTTTTATTTAGAAGTAGTGCTACGTATCTGCCTCTGTTTATCCCCCCCCCCCCAAAAAAAAAAGACGGTCCAAGGTGTCCAACTAGACCACTCAGAGCCTTGATCTAGATCGCTAGGGCATTGCCATGGAGTCAATTCAGGTACTACCATGCCCTCCTATGTCCCACTGTTACGCCGACTACGGCCATACTGTCACACCTATGAGGAGAGAGAAAGATAGAGTGCAAGCGAGATTGACAGGAGAGCAAGATGGAGAGAAATGGCCATGTCGGGCTGCCAACTCATCTCGGGAAGCACCACCAGATCCGTCCCGATCTAGATCCAAGACCTAGCTAGGTCGAGAGAAGAAATGGCTCCTCCCCTCATTAGATCCAACTTGCCATTGTGAAGATCTGCGAGAGGGTGAGGGAGATTGAGAGAGCAGATCAAGGGAGAGAGAAGAGGGGGCTCACCTCAGTGGTCCAGTCCATACCCAAGAGGCTAATACCCATTACTGCCTACTCGCCCTAGCCGTAGCCTCCTCACATAGAGATTCTCTACCGTGCCGCCTCCTTATCTTGATTGCATCGTCGCCACCTCATCCCGCTCACACTTCTGCTGCCTCACGTCGAGCTCACTACCTAGAGAGGATGAGGTGATGTCAACTACAGTGGGTGCATGATCTGACAAGGTAAGGGGGAGAGATGTGCATTGCAAAGTGAAAGGATCTGCACAACCTAGTGAGGGGGAGGGGCAAATAGCCTAAAAACCTGAATTTTCTTTCGCAATCTAATGTAGTGGATTAGTTCGCTCTGCAACTTCTGGAGATTTGTTTGGAACTTCTAGGGATGTCCGAAAGTTCCAAAGAAATCTTTGGAAGTTCCAAAGATTGCAAAAACATCAACACAAAACCTCAATGGAAAACATATCACCGAATTACCAGAGTTGCTAGAGGTGTATAGACTCCCTTGGTACACCTTTCTTTTACCATAAAACTTAGCCTAGTGATAGATTGGGCAGAAACAATGAAGTACAATGCAAGAGAGAGGGGGACTAAAACGAGCTAAAATCATCTCTATCTCTAGAGTGGTGGGTCTCAAACCATCCACAAAGCCTTTCGGCCATCCAACAATAGCCACCAATGGAATGAACTAATATAACCAACACCAAGCTGTCTAGGTGTTGGAAAATACCGAGGGTAACAAGCCTTGATCTTCACTTGATTCAAGTCCTAGCCAAGAGTTCCAAGAGATGCAAACATGATACAACACTAGAAAATCCTTAATCTTCAAACAGATAACTCTTACTAATGCTCTCAAACACTTCATAAACCCATGAGATATGTGTATATGAACCATCAGTTGAAGATAGATTACAAAGAGCTATAGAGCACATATATAGAGGCCAAAAAGAGTAGCTAGCCATTCATAGATGTATGGTAGAGCAGACATCACTGGATGATCCATCAAATGCCTAAGTCCCTAATCAGTTCATATGATGAGTAGTAATATGTAACAACTTCCCATGGTAATAGTACAATGCGGTGTTACCGAGCGTTCCACTTCTTGACACAAAATTCAATGTTGGATCATCCTTGATCATAATGTTAGAGTGCACAACGGGTCCGTCCTAGCTCACTATACCCACGAGCCACTGCTCCCTAGGCCTAGGTCCACTAGAGCCCACAACATACCAAAGCATTGGGCCTAACTTAACCCAAAAGACTAGCCTAATAAGTGAGGGCTGCCCCCGCCTTATATATATGTTGTGCTCCCATGCCATCAATTTCTGATGTGGGACTAAACCTAATAAACTCCTCCATCACATATCGGGCCCAACTCTTAATATCACACAAACCCAAGCGATCTTCCAAAGATGTTCTCTAGGCCTAGAGTCAAATGCTCCATGTCACACACACCCCATGTGACCTCTGAGATGTTAGCGGGCTCCCATGTCACCATGTGACCCTTGAGATTTTCTAGTTTTTTTACCATGAGATCTGATACCACTTGTTAGAGTGCACGATTATATCCAACCCAAACAGATCTACTCTAATTGAACAAATAGAAGTATATACCATATAAGAAAAATACACAAGCAAAAATGATACCGAGGCACGATATTTTTAACGAGGTTCATCTATGTTCCTACATCCTCGAGGCACACTAGGGGTCCTCTTCCTCATAGAACAACAACTACACTGGCATCTAGGCACTCATATAGCCTTGCCACCGCCCAAACCAACCGCCAAGTCATCTCACAGTTACAATAGGGGTCGCCTAATATTCATGGCTCACTAGGATATGTAGTTCAACTCCATCTCTCTATCCTAGTCCCTAACACAACTTAATTCGTAGCATAACCAAACTATACACATATTTAACACATAAGATTTGTGTCCCAATGTTATCTTCATTAGCATAGTAACACTGGACAATCCTCTGAGTCCACTAAGTTAGCATTGGATCATCATGTGACAGTCTGGAATTGTGCCTAATATCAATCTTGACTTCACATCGTGTCCCCAGATAATTTCTAGCATAAAACCACCATCACTGGATCATATGGTGATCAACAAAACCATACGCACAATATCTCTATTAGTGCACAATGATCCAATGGCTTTGATCACCTAATTCCGTGATGGCTAAATTTTGAATCTAATTGAACTCTTGACTCAACCAATTCAACTTCTTTGAGTTCATAATCAATTTCTCATCTTTTCAAGGCCACACCTAAGCTGCATAGTGTCAGCTTTCACAAGTGTGCATCACTCTAGTACTCTTAGCAACAGCCTAGGTCAAGCTACTCATCTTATCCCGCTTTATAGTATAGCCAAAGAAAACAAAGACATGTTCTATTTCTAAGTGCATCCCAATAACAAGTGGGGCCTAGAACAATAGAATGCTTAGCCTTCACGGGTGTCCTTTGTAATACTTGAATCTATAAATAGGGCAAAGGGAACCATCATTTCTAGTATTGTGACTAAAAAGTAATGTCTTACAAAATATATGTTAGTCACAGTACTTATGTTCATTAATTTTTCAATACCAAGGGTCCTAGATGCTTTTATTTCCATATAGCAAGAGGATGCATGGAGTACTTATGAGGGCAACTCCAACAGTTAGAGCTGCCTACTAACTCTAAGGGGATGTTTGGATACATAGGGCTAAAAATTAGTCCTAGATTTTGATACCAAATAGGAGAGCTAAACATGACCAGACTAATAAGGGCAATGCAAATCGGTGGTTAGAGCCGTCTAATTTTTAGCCCCGCTATCCAAACACCCCATAAAGTTATGTGTCACATCCATCTTAACAAGAGCTATCTTAAAAGATAAGTTCTCCATTGATATAGCTTTTACAACTATATGGTCCAAAACAAAGGATGATAACTAGATAGATGTAAGTAGTGTTGGATTTAATTGAACCTGTTCCATTTTTATTCAATAATTAAATCAAAGAATAATTCCAAGACTATGGTTAATGTTGGGAGTAACAAGCATGGTCATTTATGCCGCTAATGTAACTGACGTCTTGATGAGTGTCAAGTGCATGATGACCATTATATGCTAGTGGGTCATGATGTCTTAGTGCTTCTGTTACTAGTAACAGACAATTGAGTTGTCGGTTTCATAAGTTACTAGTAACGGACGCGCTATGATGACCGCTATATCTTCATGCACCTGGCTCTTCATCTTTGTTTGTTGCTACATAAAAGGGGGACTGCTTCTCTTGTTCGCGAGGGAAGAACACATAGCCAAGAACACCACTACGCTGCTATTGTGCTGCTCTCTGTCATTCCCGTCGCAATTCTCTGCGTGAACAGAGAGTTGCGAGAGCAGGCCTGAAAGGTCCTAATGGCTAGAGGGGGGATGAATAGTCTATAAAAATTTCTACAACAACACTAAGCAAAGTGATTAGACAAAAATAAGACAAAGCAATTCTTGCGCTAGCCTACTAAAAATACAAGCCACCTACCATAATTCTAGTATCTATAATCTCTACGCACACAATGCTAGGCACTAAGTTAGTGAGCTCTCAAAGAGTAACTAAAGAGCCTCACTAACCACTAGACAAGACACAAGCTAGCTCTCAAAACTAATTACACTAAAGAGCTTAGCTACACTAGAAAATGTAAATACAAGGAGAAGAGGTGATGTTTATACCACTGTGGCAGGCGAAGATCAATCAATCACAATTAATACCAATGAAATCCTGGTGACAAGATGACATAATGATTTGTCACTGTGGTTCACTTGCTTGCCGGCAGCCAGTTCCCGTTGCGGCGATTCACTCAGTGGTTCATGCGCTAATAGGCATCACACGCCTAACCCGTGTAACACCCTAAAATTTTGCTTTGTTTTAAAATAGATGAATATGAATTAATTAGTTATGTGTGTGTGCATTTAAATATAGAGAATAATAAATTTTGTGAAATTAAAATTAACCATAAGGCTAATCATTTATTTTTGCACTCATGCTGTTGCACAAGTATTTTTGTGATGAGTGGTTTTGATAAATTTTTTTTAAAAGGATTTGAAAATCATTTGGAAATGTGAATTGAAAATCAAATTAGAAAAAAAGGAAATTGTTTTTTTCCCTTCCCTCCTTCTGGCCCGAGCGGCCCGTTCGGCCTGCTTGCCTTTTCTCCGACGGCCCGCTCCCTCTCCCCCTTCTCCTCTTGGGCCGCGGCCCAGCCCATCTCGGCCTGCAGTTGCCGCCCACTCTCCCGCAGTCGCTGACCGCCCGGTCCCGCATGTCAGCGCGTTCTTCCCCAACCTCCCGCTCCGAACGCCGGTCAAGCCGCAACCGCCCCCGCGCCCACGACCTCCGCGCGTGGGAGCGCCCCGCGCCCTTACCTCTTCAAAAGGGAGCCGCAACCCCCTTCACCGCCTCCCCCTGCTGTTTTTCCCGTTCCAACCCACTCTATTGAGCACACGAAGCCCCGCGGCGGCGCATCACCGGAGCACCATTCGGCCACCCCGTCGGTCTTCGCCCCGAGCTGCCTCGACTCCGGTTGTCCGCTCGGTGAGCACCCCGCGTTCCCCTCTTTCTCCCCGTCCCTCTCCCGTGGCGTTTGGTGGTCTCTAGGGCCGTCCTACGTGAGCTCCGGCGAGCTCTTTCATGGCCGGCCATGGCGGGTGGCCCTAGCGCCTTTCCCCGGCCGCGTTAGTGGCAAAAACGGAACCCCCATCCCCTCCGCATCCTCCCTAGGTAGTTGGTTTGGCGATTAGAGCCTTGTAGTGCCCGGCCGAGCAGCTCCGGCGAACTCTTCGCCGCCGTCCATGGCGGGAGCCGCTCGGGCGTCCCCCGTGCCCGCGTTCTGTCCCGGAATGAGTTCGCCTTCTTCCCCGCGTCACCCCGGTGCCCTCGGTTTGTCAAACCGTGGACCGTAGGGTCATAACCGACCGCGCCGGCGAGCTCCTCGCCGCCGCCAATGGCGGAGCCGCCGTCTCCACCCCCAACTCCGGCGGCCGCACCTTTCTTCCCCTCCTTCATCTAATCCTCGCCGTCCATCTCAGATCCGACGGCCAGGACTCGTTGATACCCCTTCGCGGGTCTTCTTGCTAAAGAGCCCTCGGATTTCTTCCTATTTCACCCGCAGTCCTCGGCCAGATAGGAATTTCCCGAATTTGTTTTATTTTAATTCCGAAATATTTTCAATTTATTTACAGAATTGCCACTGCAGTAAAACGTGTATAAAATCGTCGTTTTAGCTCCGATTCGACCCGTTCAACTTGCGTTAGATTCGTAATTTCATAATCTACGCAATAGTGCTACTGTTAGACCTGTTAATAGCTTTTGAATTTCTCAAATAAATCTAGTTAATAGCTAGCTTCTGGAATAGTAAATGTCTCGTAACTTTTGCGTTGTAGCTCCGATTTTCGTGCAATTCGCGTCAATGTGATCGTAGCGAGACGTAGATGATTTTGGTAAACATTTTATTCAGATTTATTTATTGATGGTGTACTGTTCTAATAGTAGCTATGTTTTGCTTGTATGTCTGCTCCGAATTGCGTGTTGTACTTCGTGTCGTACGAGTTCAGACGGTGAGGAGTACGTCGGAAATCCGGACGCGTACGAGGATCAGCAGGACCAGCAGCAGTTCGTGAACCAAGGCAAGTATAGCATGGGCCTACCTTGTTGTCCTATTCATATTATAACATATTCAACATGCATGTGTCTAATATTGCTCGATTATAAGGACTTCCTAGCAAATTGATGACCTGTACCTTGATTCCTATGGGGATTAATTGCATTTGGGTAGGAAGCCAGTGCTTTAACTAAACATGATCTACACATTGATTAATGGAAACAACGGATAATCATGATGATAGTAGTGGAATTAAAGGGTGATGGTGCAAATGATGTCGATCATGTTGCCCTAAACCCTCCGTAAGGACTTATCTGTAGGGCAAAAGCTGGGACTTACAGTGCAACCGTGGGAGTTAAATGGCTCTGACTTTAGCTCAGTAGTAGGATCTTTTCTAACTTGTTAGAGGTTACCCGGAAGGGCGCAAGAGGGGCTTGCCACGTTGGGTATAGAACTGCCTCTGTTCAGATGTGTATAGCCTGCGGGAATTGTGCCATCGAAAGGGGGGTTCTCTATATCTGCCTGCCGAGGAAACCTAGCGGCCCTAACTGGTTAGAAGAGGCCTATGGAAGGCTTCATAGTGTACCCTGCCTGCTCACCTTGGAAGTGTTAGGGGGTCGACGGGCCCCGGGCATACGGGTAACACGACTCACGGGTAAAGATGCACAACCTCTGCAGAGTGTTTAAACTGTTATAACAGCCGTGCTCACGGACACGAGCGGCCCGGAAAACTCACAGAATAAATGCTTACTTGATAAGTGATGAACTATGATGATGAGATCACACTGATGCTTTCTTTTCTTAAATCTAGTAGTGGATCATGTGGGATAAATGGGAGTTTGAGCATAACTTAATAATGATTAATAATGAAATGTTGATCTACTAAAAATGCTAACTGCAGTCAACCGTGTCTAGCCTTTTTGAGCCTCATGAATCCTCATACTATACTTGCGGAGTACGAATGTACTCACACTTGTTGCTATATTGTTTTTGGGTAAAATCCCGGACGGGTAACAGATGACAGTATCTACGAGGACTTCCCGGAGGATTTCTAGGTTTGGGTCAACCAGTCGTCCTTCCCTGTGGATCAGACACTACGCCTGAGAGATGTTATTTATCTTTCCGTTTGTTTATGTAAGAACTATGTGATGTAATAACGTTATGTATGTACTCAGTGATGATACTTCTGTTAATTTGTCGGCTTATGTGTGCGACTATTCCTGGGGCGCACATAAGATGTATGCACTCTATATTGTCCTTTAATTGGAGTGTGACAAATTGGTATCAAAGCTGTGTCGACTGTAGGACGCAAACCTAGGTAGAAATGGTCGTTTCTAGGAGATTGACTTTATTTATTTATTTGCTACTACCTTACTCTTGATATTTTCTTAAAAATTTTATGCTCTATTCTTTATTTTATTGCATAAAATATTGACTCTGATAATATTTTATATCAAAACTATAGATGCCTCGTCTCAGTGCCGCTGCCTACGTCGCCCAGTTCGTTCCAGCAGCACCTGCTCCACCAGCACCACCAGCAGTACCACCAGTGGAGCCTGAGGTCGTCCACGTCACTGACGAGGAGGAGGAGGAACCCATGGAGGAGGAGGCATTTTCAGATGCCGCATCTGATGGACCCGCTTCGACTCCCGTGGCTGCGCCCATTCCACATGTGGATGCACCAGTCCCCGCTGCTACACCTCCACCAGCATCACAGGCTGCTTCTGCACCAACCCCAGTGCCCTCTCCAGCTGCATCAGAGGAGCCAGAAGAGATAGGATGGTCCACCAGGAACAAGTTTAAGGAAGCTCCCGAAGATGCCCACTACCACAACCTCCTCACCACCATGCTAGCTGAGTACTATCCAGAGTTTGCTGCCTCTGTGAAGTACTACTGTGCGGAGCACACACATCCAGTGGAGGCGACGTACTGGAAGACCAATGTGATCGTCACCGCCTGGAACAACACCGACCAATCCCAGGATATTGTGACCACCCATAGCCACCGAGCCAGGCGTGCCAGTGTTTATGACAGCATGGAAGATGCTGCGCAGGTGGCGTACCTGCACTACCATGGTAGGCGTTTTGAGGATATGCAGAACAACCGCTACCGGTATCTTCCACGCTATGACCCGAGGGTGAAGACATGGGCAGTGTTGGCTCCTCCAGCTTCTGATCCCACCTTGGACACCACAGTGAGGCACCTCAGCGCCATGCAGGAGGTCAACGAAGCACTCAGGGAAGAGCTTCGTGCAGCGCAAAAATCTGAAAAGCGCCTTCAGAACCGGATAGATGAGATGGCCGTTCAGCTAGGACAGCCCACCATTTACAAGAAGAAGGCCAGGGTGTTCACCATGGTGGATCGCGCTCCTTAGATGTTGCAGCCCTGTCTAGCTAGATGCGTCTTAGAGTCGAGAGTCGTGTCAAGTTCGTGTTTGTTTTGTGAACTTTCCGTTGTATCGTTGGTTGTGTTGATGAACTTGGTTGATTTGGAGTTTGTTTGATTGTTGGAACAGTGTGGGCTTGTCCACATGTTCTTTTTATTAAAACCTTAAGTTAGTGTTGGATTAACTTAGTTGGGGTTAATTTCTGTTTTACTGCTGTGCTGTTTCTCAGAGCAGTCTGCAATGTTTGCCTCATATCTCTAAATCTCTACGTCCAAAAATTATGAAATTTTTGTGGGAAGAACTAGACCTGTGTACCTTTCATTTCCCACTGGAATCACCTCATTATCAATTCGGATTTGGGAGATATGCCCGCTGCAACCTGGCAAGTCTGTGCAGTCTGTAACCTAGAACAGAAATTGTTTAGCTCAGTTTTTGATGATGTTGCTGTCTGTATCAGTGAAAACGTTCTATACAAAAGTTGTAGCAGACTCTCTAAGCTTTCCAACGATGTATGCCACGCCTATTTTGGATTTCTGGAACTCGAGTTACACTCCAGTTTTCGGTCTGCTGTTGTAAACACTCGTCCAGAAATTTTCAGTTATGTTATTTACCTTTTGTAAATAATTTGTAAAATATTTGGGAGATCTCTAAAGTTTGCACATTTGCTTGGAAACAGATGGCCGCCAGAGGAGGACGTGGTCGAGGCCGTGGCCGTGGTCGTGGACACGGAGCTTTGGTGGACCCACCTCCGCCACCACCGGTGACCATTGAGCAGTTGATGGCCATGCAAGCGCAGCTCATGCAGACCGTGATGGACCGTCTTGGTGAGCAACCCGCAGGAGCACCCCCACCAGTGCAGGTCCGTGACAAGCGTGGTGAGTTTCTAAAAGGACGCCCACCTGTGTTCACACACGCCTCTGAACCTATGGAGGCGGATGACTGGCTGAGAGCTGTGGAAAAGCAGCTGAACATTGCTCAGTGCAACGACTTGGAGAAAGTCTTGTACGCCTCAGGCCAACTCCAAGGAGCTGCTCAGGATTGGTGGGAGTCATTCCAGTATGGACGTCCAGAGAATGCTCCAGAGGTCACATGGAAAGAGTTCACAGAGAACTTCAGGTCCTATCATATCCCTGAGGGACTTATTGAGCTGAAGCAAGAGGAGTTCCGGGCTCTCAAGCAAGGGTCCATGTCAGTGGCGGAATACCGCGACAAGTTTGCACAATTGTCGCGATATGCCCCGGCTGAAGTGGCTAGAGATTCTGACAAACAGCGCCGTTTTCTGAAGGGGCTGTATGATGGACTCCAACTGCAGCTGATGTCCAACAAATATGCCAGTTTCCAGGAGTTGGTGGACCGCGCAATTGTAATTGATAACAAGCGTAAGGAAATGGACCTCAAGAAGAGGAAGCTCCAGGGACAGGCATCGGGTAGCAACACTCGCCCGCGAGCCTTCCCGCAGCAAGGTTTTCCGCAGAGGAACCAAGGGCCACCCAACCAATGGAACAAGGGCCAGTACCCCCAGAGGAACCAGTACCAGCAGCGCCCCCAGTACCCACCGCAGTTGGGTAATCAGAGTCAGCAGCGCCCCCAGCAACAGCAAGCTAGCAACCAGGCACCACGTCAGGGAGTGCCCAACAATGCCCCAATCAAGAGTGGCACCCCAGGCAACCCCAATGCCTGTTACAACTGTGGAGAGGTGGGACACTATTCGTACCAGTGCCCGAAGAAGCAGAACCGGCAGGCCCCGCAGAACCAGCAGAACAACCAGAGACCCAACGCTCGACCTCCGTTCTCTGGCAAGGTGAACCATGTGTCGTCGGAATCAGCTCAGGAGGCACCTGAGGTTATGCTGGGTACGTTTAGCGTCAACTCCATCTCCGCTACCGTACTTTTTGATTCCGGTGCCTCGCATTCTTTCATATCCCAAGCTTTTGTTAGAATGCATAGCATACCCCTGTGTGCCATGAAGGATCCCATGCTAGTTAATTCACCGGGGGGTAGCATGCCAGCAAATTATTGGAGCCCTTCTACTAGTATATTCTTAAGGGGGGTAGCTTTCAAGGTAAATCCAATTGTCCTGAGAACCGCTGGAATTGACCTCATCCTGGGAATGGATTGGATGAAGCAACATAGGGCAGTGATACAATGTCAGGAAAAATCTGTGGTTGTGACATCTCCAAGTGGTGATAGAATTTGTGTTGAAGTGGAAGTGCAAGCTCAACCTACCGCCACCGTCAATCAGCTGAGCGATGTTGCTAACCAGGAGGACCAGGTGGTGGATGAATTCCCGGACGTGTTCCCCGATGAACTGCCAGGTATGCCACCCGATCGCGACATCGAATTCCTTATCGAGCTTTTACCTGGAACTGCACCCATAGCTAAGAGACCATATAGAATGGGGGTAAATGAATTAGAAGAACTAAAGAAACAAATTAAGGAATTGCAAGAGAAAGGTTTTATTCGTCCTAGTTCTTCACCTTGGGGAGCACCTGTTATATTTGTGGATAAGAAAGATGGCACACGAAGGATGTGTGTCGATTATAGGTCCCTTAATGAAGTCACCATCAAGAACAAATACCCACTCCCTAGAATTGATGATTTATTTGATCAGCTGAAAGGTGCTTGTGTGTTCTCAAAAATTGACCTCCGTTCTGGATATCACCAACTAAAAATTCGTGCGTCTGACATACCCAAGACAGCATTTACTACCAGATATGGCCTTTATGAGTACACAGTGATGTCTTTTGGACTGACTAATGCACCTGCATACTTTATGTACCTAATGAACAAAGTATTCATGGAGTACTTGGATAAGTTTGTAGTGGTATTCATAGATGATATCCTAGTATTCTCCAAAAATGAAGAGGAACATGCCGAACACTTAAGGTTAGTCTTACAAAAACTCAGAGAACATAAATTGTATGCAAAGAGGAGCAAATGTGAGTTCTGGCTGAAAGAAGTATCTTTTCTGGGACATGTGGTCTCTAACGGTGGCATAGCCGTAGATCCCAGTAAAGTGCAAGATGTGTTGAATTGGAAAGCCCCAGTCAATGCTAGTGAAATCCGTAGCTTTTTGGGTTTGGCTGGATACTATAGAAGGTTTATTGAAGGGTTCTCTAAGCTAGCCAAGCCTATGACAGCCCTATTAGAGAAGAATGCCAAATTTGTTTGGTCAGACAAATGTCAAGCCAACTTTGAGGAGTTAAAGAAAAGGTTAACAACAGCCCCGGTGTTGACCCTACCTGATTTAAGTAAGAGTTTCTCTATTTATTGTGATGCATCTTGCCTAGGCCTTGGATGCGTGCTTATGCAAGAAGGAAAGGTTGTGGCCTATGCATCCAGGCAATTGAGAAAGCATGAACTGAATTACCCAACCCATGACTTGGAATTAGCCGCAGTTGTCCATGCTCTGAAAATCTGGAGGCATTATTTGATCGGACATAAGTGTGACATCTACACTGACCACAAGAGTTTAAAATATATTTTTACTCAGTCCGAGTTGAACTTAAGGCAACGTCGTTGGCTGGAATTAATTAAAGACTATGATCTGGAAGTGCATTATCATCCTGGAAAGGCAAATGTTGTTGCCGATGCACTTAGCCGGAAAAGCTATGCCAACGGACTTCAGTTGACATTTATACCAGCAGAGTTGCGAGCTGAAATAGAACATCTCAACTTGGGTTTTGTCAATAATGTAGTAGAATTGACTATAGAACCTACATTGGAGCAAGAGATACGTAAAGGTCAGTTGGAGGATGAGAAATTGAAAGAGATTGCTGAGCAGGTAGTGGTTGGAAAGGCACCAGGTTTCCGGTTGGATGAGAATGGTACTCTATGGTTTGGAAAAAGGATATGTGTACCTGAAGTGAAAGCCATCCGTGATATGATTCTGCGAGAGGCACATGATTCTGCATATTCTATACACCCTGGAAGCACCAAGATGTACTTGGACCTCAAAGAGAAGTATTGGTGGTATGGTTTGAAACAGGATGTGGCTGAGTATGTGGCCATATGTGATACTTGTCAAAGGGTGAAAGCTGAGCACCAAAGGCCTGCAGGATTGTTGCAACCAATGAAAATACCAGAGTGGAAATGGGAAGAAGTTGGTATGGACTTCATTACTGGATTGCCTCGCACTCAACAAGGATATGATTCGATCTGGGTAATAGTGGACCGACTTACTAAGGTAGCCCACTTCTTGCCAGTCAAAACCACTTATAGTGGTGCAAAGCTAGCAGAGTTGTATATGGAGAGAATAGTATGTCTACATGGGGTCCCAAAGAAGATCGTATCTGACCGAGGAACTCAGTTTACATCACATTTTTGGCGTAAGGTACACAGTGCTTTGGGAACCAAGTTAAATTTCAGTTCGGCATATCACCCCCAAACTGATGGGCAGACCGAAAGGACCAATCAAATCTTGGAAGATATGTTGAGAGCTTGTGCCTTACAGTATGGTGCTAGTTGGGATAAGAGTTTGTCATATGCTGAGTTTTCATACAACAACAGTCACCAGAAAAGTCTTAAGATGGCGCCATTCGAAGCTTTATATGGACGAAAGTGTAGAACACCTCTATTCTGGAATCAGGCAGGTGAGACCCAAGTGTTTGGACCTGATGTCCTACGCAATGCAGAAGAACAAGTGAGGATGATCAGGGATAATTTGAGAATAGCACAGTCTAGACAGAAAAGCTATGCTGATGTCAGAAGGAGAGAATTGAGTTTCAAAGTAGGTGACTATGTGTATTTGAAAGTGTCACTAATGAGAAATGTGAGAAGATTCAATATGAAGGGCAAGTTAGCACCGAGATATGTAGGACCTTTCAAGATTCTGGAGAGACGTGGAGAAGTGGCTTATCAATTGGAATTGCCAGAAAGTTTAGCAGGTGTGCATGATGTGTTCCATGTTTCACAATTGAAAAAGTGTTTACGGGTACCAGAAGAGCAGATTCCCTTGGAGGAGCTTACTGTTAAAGAAGATCTCACGTATGAGGAATATCTGGTAAAGATTCTTGAAACTGCAGAAAGAGTTACAAGGAGTCGCACTATAAAGATGTGCAGAGTGCAATGGAATCGTTATTCAGAAGATGAATCTACGTGGGAAAGGGAAGAAGATCTGAGAAAGTCTTATCCACAGCTTTTTGAGTAAGCATCATCCAATCTCGAGGACGAGATTCTTTTAAGGGGGGTAGAATTGTAACACCCTAAAATTTTGCTTTGTTTTAAAATAGATGAATATGAATTAATTAGTTATGTGTGTGTGCATTTAAATATAGAGAATAATAAATTTTGTGAAATTAAAATTAACCATAAGGCTAATCATTTATTTTTGCACTCATGCTGTTGCACAAGTATTTTTGTGATGAGTGGTTTTGATAAATTTTTTTTAAAAGGATTTGAAAATCATTTGGAAATGTGAATTGAAAATCAAATTAGAAAAAAAAGGAAATTGTTTTTTCCCTTCCCTCCTTCTGGCCCGAGCGGCCCGTTCGGCCTGCTTGCCTTTTCTCCGACGGCCCGCTCCCTCTCCCCCTTCTCCTCTTGGGCCGCGGCCCAGCCCATCTCGGCCTGCAGTTGCCGCCCACTCTCCCGCAGTCGCTGACCGCCCGGTCCCGCATGTCGGCGCGTTCTTCCCCAACCTCCCGCTCCGAACGCCGGTCAAGCCGCAACCGCCCCCGCGCCCACGACCTCCGCGCGTGGGAGCGCCCCGCGCCCTTACCTCTTCAAAAGGGAGCCGCAACCCCCTTCACCGCCTCCCCCTGCTGTTTTTCCCGTTCCAACCCACTCTATTGAGCACACGAAGCCCCGCGGCGGCGCATCACCGGAGCACCATTCGCCCACCCCGTCGGTCTTCGCCCCGAGCTGCCTCGACTCCGGTTGTCCGCTCGGTGAGCACCCCGCGTTCCCCTCTTTCTCCCCGTCCCTCTCCCGTGGCGTTTGGTGGTCTCTAGGGCCGTCCTACGTGAGCTCCGGCGAGCTCTTTCATGGCCGGCCATGGCGGGTGGCCCTAGCGCCTTTCCCCGGCCGCGTTAGTGGCAAAAACGGAACCCCCATCCCCTCCGCATCCTCCCTAGGTAGTTGGTTTGGCGATTAGAGCCTTGTAGTGCCCGGCCGAGCAGCTCCGGCGAACTCTTCGCCGCCGTCCATGGCGGGAGCCGCTCGGGCGTCCCCCGTGCCCGCGTTCTGTCCCGGAATGAGTTCGCCTTCTTCCCCGCGTCACCCCGGTGCCCTCGGTTTGTCAAACCGTGGACCGTAGGGTCATAACCGACCGCGCCGGCGAGCTCCTCGCCGCCGCCAATGGCGGAGCCGCCGTCTCCACCCCCAACTCCGGCGGCCGCACCTTTCTTCCCCTCCTTCATCTAATCCTCGCCGTCCATCTCAGATCCGACGGCCAGGACTCGTTGATACCCCTTCGCGGGTCTTCTTGCTAAAGAGCCCTCGGATTTCTTCCTATTTCACCCGCAGTCCTCGGCCAGATAGGAATTTCCCGAATTTGTTTTATTTTAATTCCGAAATATTTTCAATTTATTTACAGAATTGCCACTGCAGTAAAACGTGTATAAAATCGTCGTTTTAGCTCCGATTCGACCCGTTCAACTTGCGTTAGATTCGTAATTTCATAATCTACGCAATAGTGCTACTGTTAGACCTGTTAATAGCTTTTGAATTTCTCAAATAAATCTAGTTAATAGCTAGCTTCTGGAATAGTAAATGTCTCGTAACTTTTGCGTTGTAGCTCCGATTTTCGTGCAATTCGCGTCAATGTGATCGTAGCGAGACGTAGATGATTTTGGTAAACATTTTATTCAGATTTATTTATTGATGGTGTACTGTTCTAATAGTAGCTATGTTTTGCTTGTATGTCTGCTCCGAATTGCGTGTTGTACTTCGTGTCGTACGAGTTCAGACGGTGAGGAGTACGTCGGAAATCCGGACGCGTACGAGGATCAGCAGGACCAGCAGCAGTTCGTGAACCAAGGCAAGTATAGCATGGGCCTACCTTGTTGTCCTATTCATATTATAACATATTCAACATGCATGTGTCTAATATTGCTCGATTATAAGGACTTCCTAGCAAATTGATGACCTGTACCTTGATTCCTATGGGGATTAATTGCATTTGGGTAGGAAGCCAGTGCTTTAACTAAACATGATCTACACATTGATTAATGGAAACAACGGATAATCATGATGATAGTAGTGGAATTAAAGGGTGATGGTGCAAATGATGTCGATCATGTTGCCCTAAACCCTCCGTAAGGACTTATCTGTAGGGCAAAAGCTGGGACTTACAGTGCAACCGTGGGAGTTAAATGGCTCTGACTTTAGCTCAGTAGTAGGATCTTTTCTAACTTGTTAGAGGTTACCCGGAAGGGCGCAAGAGGGGCTTGCCACGTTGGGTATAGAACTGCCTCTGTTCAGATGTGTATAGCCTGCGGGAATTGTGCCATCGAAAGGGGGGTTCTCTATATCTGCCTGCCGAGGAAACCTAGCGGCCCTAACTGGTTAGAAGAGGCCTATGGAAGGCTTCATAGTGTACCCTGCCTGCTCACCTTGGAAGTGTTAGGGGGTCGACGGGCCCCGGGCATACGGGTAACACGACTCACGGGTAAAGATGCACAACCTCTGCAGAGTGTTTAAACTGTTATAACAGCCGTGCTCACGGACACGAGCGGCCCGGAAAACTCACAGAATAAATGCTTACTTGATAAGTGATGAACTATGATGATGAGATCACACTGATGCTTTCTTTTCTTAAATCTAGTAGTGGATCATGTGGGATAAATGGGAGTTTGAGCATAACTTAATAATGATTAATAATGAAATGTTGATCTACTAAAAATGCTAACTGCAGTCAACCGTGTCTAGCCTTTTTGAGCCTCATGAATCCTCATACTATACTTGCGGAGTACGAATGTACTCACACTTGTTGCTATATTGTTTTTGGGTAAAATCCCGGACGGGTAACAGATGACAGTATCTACGACGACTTCCCGGAGGATTTCTAGGTTTGGGTCAACCAGTCGTCCTTCCCTGTGGATCAGACACTACACCTGAGAGATGTTATTTATCTTTCCGTTTGTTTATGTAAGAACTATGTGATGTAATAACGTTATGTATGTACTCAGTGATGATACTTCTGTTAATTTGTCGGCTTATGTGTGCGACTATTCCTGGGGCGCACATAAGATGTATGCACTCTATATTGTCCTTTAATTGGAGTGTGACAACCCGCAATCGAGTGTTACACAACCAACATAAGATAAGAATCACACAAGGCACGAGCAATCCACTAGAGTATATTTTAGCTCTCCGCTAGAGAAAGGTTAAGAATCCCTCACAATCACCACGATTGGAGCCGAAGACAAGCACCTTCCTCTGCTTGACGATCCTCGCTGCACCAAGCCATCTAGGTGGTGGCAACCACCAAGAGAAATAAGCGAATCCTGCAACGAAACACAATCACCAAGTGCCTCTAGATGCAATCACTCAAGCAATGCAATTGGATTCACACCTAATCTCACAAAGATGATGAATCTATGATGGAGATGAGTGGAAGGGCTTTGGCTATGCTTACTAGGATGCTATGTCAATAGAAATGGCTAAGAAAGAGAGCAAGAGCCAGCCACACGACTTATATAGGGAGCCCAAAGGAATAGAGCCATTGGCCCCCTGTCTGCATGTTTCTCGGGGCGACCGGACGCATAGGTCCAACCAACTAGATGCATGTCCCCCAACGTCCGGTCGCTGGATGCCATCCATGTGTCCCTCGCTTTGAACCACCACCGCGCTATCCCAACGGTCAATTCACAGTGCCCTTGCAGTCAAGTGATGACCAGACACGTGCTAGACATGACCGGACGCACCGGTGCACGCGCTCGCCCGTGCCAGCAACAAGCGATCAGACACGCTTCTCCCTAAGTCTAGTGGTGACGATTTTTACACCACCTAACGCGTCCGCTCAAAGGTGACCAGACTCAGGCCAGGGTCTAGCCCTTACAACTCTTGCAAACCACGAATACATCAGTTGTGACCGGACACAGGCCCTGCATGTCCGGTCACAAACACTGTGCAACATCTGGTCTCAAGCTAGACAAGCCCGAGCACGCCACCTTCACTATAATTGACCGGATACACCACCATTGAGTCCGGTCAATTTGTGATCGAGTCTGGTTAGTGCAAAACAACACCTCCTCTTCACCAATTTTGCCACCCTTTGATCAAATGTGCTAACCACCAAGTGTTTCACCTTGTGCACATGTGTTAGCATGTTTTCATAGACACTTTCAAGGGTGTTAGCACTCACTAGAATCTAAATGCATATGCAATGAGTTAGAACATCTAGTGGCACTTTGATAACCGCATTTTAATACAAGTTTCACCCCTGTTAATAGTACAACTATCTATCCTAAATGTGATCACACTCACTAGGTGTCTTGATCACTAAAACAAAATGGCCCTATCAAATTCACCTTTGCCTTGAGCCTATTTTATTTTTCTATTTCTTCTATTTCTAAGTTCGAGCCCTTGATCATCACCATGGCTATCACCACCATCATTATGATCTTCACCATTTGCTCTCTACCTATCTCATAATCACTAGAGCACATAGGTTCGCACTTAGGGTTTCATCTATTCACCAAAGCCAAACTAGGCTTTTAATCTCTCCTTTTTTAGTAATTGATGACAACCCTTTTACAAAGACATAAATTGAAATCATTTTGAATTCATGTTGCTTGCCCAAGCATTTTACCATGTGTAAAGGATATAGACAAGTTTCATGAACCCCAAATGGTAGCATTAGCTCCCCCTGCATATGTGCTAAGAGTTTGGATTGCAGCTTGCATATATCCATATATTTGAGTTGTGGGAGAGAAATGTTTACCAAATGATGATAAGGTATAAGAGATGGACCTTTCAAGCATGATACCAATCAGAGTGCACCAAATATACCATCCTTAGCACCATTGTTAGTTAGATAGCACTTGAAATCACTTGAAAAACACAAACACTAGATACCCCGTGAGATCAACATTATAAGCAAGGTTCTAGTATTACTTGTGAGAGCAAATGCAAGTCACATCTAACTATCATCCTATGCATGCTAGTTTTTCATTTCATCATTCAAGCCTACAACTAGCATACATCACACAAGCATGCATATTCAATTGAAACTTTTCAAATGCAAGAAAGCATATGTGAATGCACATCCAAATGCATCATATAAGTTCATGAGCTTGCTCCCCCTACTTGTGTGCTCAAATTTTAATTGATCCCCTTACTTTCATATTTCTCCCCCTATGTCATCTTTTCACTATCTTTGAGCACTAATTTCTCTCCCTTTGTCATCAATGACCACAAATGTTTAATTTTAGATAGGTTAAGATTATCAATGCCAATAAATGGGGTAAAGATTATTTTCCCAAATTTGGTTTAATCTAGAATACCTGCCAAAGATATTTAACTTGGTTTGATCCAAGGACAAACTTCTTCACACCTCATTTCAAGGGTTATCTTGTTTCATGTTGAGTTAAACACTTATAGCTCATTTCCTAGATTAAACACTAGGTTCACAAGTCCACAAACATGTCATACGCTACCATTAGATCAGGTCAAGCATAGAAACAATAGTAGTACCATACAAGCATCAAATTCATTTAATTTTTCATGGATAAGCTTATGAAACATGAGGAATGACTAGATGCACTAAACATGTCCTTAGCAAAGGATGTATGCATGCCAATCAACTTTTACCTTGGTTGCTCGAAGGAGAGGCATGTCATATAAGTGGGCGTGCATCAACACATATTTGAGAAATCCAATATGTTCAACTCATTTATTAGCTTGCAAAACCTTTTCTCATCAAGTGGCTTGGTGAATATGTCGGCTAGTTGATCTTCGGTGCCCACACTCTCAATTGAAATGTTCCCTTTTTGTTGATGATCTCTAATGAAATGGTGGCGGATATCAGTGTGCTTTGTTTTTCCATGTTGAACCGGATTGTTGGTTAGCTTGATTGCACTCTCATTGTCACAAAGCAATGGCACTTTCTTGAACTTGATTCTAAAGTCATTCAAGGTGGCCTTCATCTAAAGAATTTGTGCACAACATCTACCGATGGATATATATTCAGCTTTGGTGGTTGATAATGCAACACTATTTTGCTTCTTCCAAGACCATGAAACAAGTGATCTTTCCAACAATTGACATGTGCCCAAGGTGATCTTCCTTTCAACCTTGCATCCCGCATAGTCAGAGTCTGAATATCCAACAAGCTCAAACTTTGCTCCTTTGGGATACCATAAACCAATATTTTGTGTATACTTCAAGTACCTCAATATTCTCTTTGTAGCCTTCAAATAACTTTCTCTTAGTGAGGCTTGAAATATTGCACACATACACACACTAAGCATGACACCTGGACTAGATGCAGTCACATAGAGTAGGATTCCAATCAGAGCAATATAACTTTTGATTCACCATGTTGACACTTGTATCACTATCCAAATTGCCATTTGTTCCCATTGGTGTACTAATTGGCTTTGCTTCATTCATGACAAATTTCTTAAGAATGTCTTTGATGTACTTGCCTTGACTCACAAATATACCATTCTTCCATTACTTGATTTAAAGACCAAGAAAGTAACTCAACTCTCCAATCATGGACATCTCAAACTCATTAGCCATCATCTTCCTAAATTCTTCACAAAAGTCTTGATTGGTTGATCCAATATGATATCATCAACATAGATTTGTAATACAAATAAGTGCTTGCCAATCTTCTTAATAAAAAGAGTGGTGTCAACCTTACCCATATTGAACTCTTTAGAGAGTAGGATGTCCCTCAACCTCTCATACCATGCTCTAGGTGCTTGCTTCAAACCATATAATGCCTTCTTCAACTTGTACATATGGTTGGCTTCATGTCATCTTCAAAATCAGGTGGTTGCTCAATATTGACTTCTTCATTGATGTAGCCATTGAGAAATACACTCTTAACATTTATTTGATAGAGCTTGATGTTGTGGGCACAAGCATAAGCTAGCAAGATTTTAATTGCTTCCAATCTAGCAACCGGAGCATATGTTTCTCCAAAGTCAAGACCTTCTACTTGAGTGTATCCTAGTGCTACCAATCTTGCTTTGTTCCTCACTACTATCCTATCTTGATCTTGCTTGTTTCTATAGACTCATTTAGTTCCAATCATATTGTGTCCTTTGGTCTCTTCACTAACTCTCATACTTGATTTCTAGTAAAGTTGTTCAATTCTTCATGTATAGTATTCACCAAATCAACATCCCTC
This sequence comes from Saccharum spontaneum, assembly GCA_022457205.1. Classification (NCBI taxonomy): domain Eukaryota; kingdom Viridiplantae; phylum Streptophyta; class Magnoliopsida; order Poales; family Poaceae; genus Saccharum; species Saccharum spontaneum. The sequence goes on along the minus strand of CM039589.1, from coordinate 50,314,139 downwards.
AATACTTCTTCTATCTTCTTTGGTTTAATGAATGATACAAATGAGGAATGCTCACAAAATGATGCTAATTTTGATCTTATTTGTAAACCCCTAGAAATATCTCTAATTATAGTGTCCAATGGATGATCTCTTGCAACATTAGTTGGTTAGAGTATTGGAACATTGCTTGCACTTGTTTGAACATTCTGTTGAGATGATGAACTAGCCACTTGATCTTGCATATTTTTATGAGAGCCACTTGAACTTACTTGATTTGTATCAACTTGCACATTTGAGTTAGAGAGCACTTGCACTTGATCATCTTCTTCATCAATCACTTGTCTTGGCCTCAATTTACCAACATCCATGTTCTTCATGGTATTTGAAAGTTGAATGCTTCTAACATCTTCCAAGTTCTCATTCTCATCTTGGGAACCCTTGGTTTCATCAAATTCAACATCATGTACCTCCTCAAGAGTACCACTTGCCAAATTCCAAACTCTATATGCTTTGCTAATGGTTGAGTATCAAGCAAGAATCCTTCATCACACTTCTTGTCAAACTTGCTCAATCTTGTGTCTTTCTTTAATATGTAGCATTTGTAACCAAAGACCCAAAAGTATGCAATATTGAGCTTTCTACCATTCAAGAGCTCATATGGTGTCTTCTCTTTCAATGGGTGACAATATAAGCGGTTGCTATAGTAGCAAGCCGTGTTGATTGCTTCAGCCTAAAAGGATTGACTTACATTGTACTCACTAAGCGTAGACCTTGCCATGTCAATAAGTGTTCTATTCTTCCTCTTAACTAGGCTATTTTATTATGGAGTGTACTTGGCCAAGAATTGATGTCTAATACCAAATTCATCACACAACTCATCAATTCTAGTGTTCTTGAACTCACTGCCATTGTCACTTCTCACTCCCTTGATGCTTATTGCAAACTCATTGTGAATGCTCTTATCAAATGATTTGAAAGTTGCAAAAACATCACTCTTGTCCACTAGAAAGAATGCCTAAGTGTATCTAGTATAATCATCCACTATCACAAAGCCATATTTATTTCTACCAATGCTAGTGTATTGTGTTGGCCCAAACAAATCAATGTGCAACAACTCTAATGCCTTAGATGTACTCATCATGCTCTTCTTAGGATGGGTGTTTCCAACTTGTTCTCTGGCTTGACATGCACTACATAGCTCGTCCTTCTCAAATGTGACATCTTTCAAGTCTCTAAGTCATGCTTAATCAACTTGTTCAATTGTTTCATTCCAACATGACCAAGCCTTGTATGTCATAACCAATCCTTGCTAGACTTAGTGAACAAGTATGTTGACAATTGAGTTTCACTAGCAATGAAATCAACCAAGTATAGATTCTCATATCTAAAGCCTTTGAAGATCAAGTAGAGCCATCTACACTTATGATCTCTACATCATCTTCTCCAAATATGCACTTGAATCCAAGATCACACAATTGAGCTACGGATAGCTAGTTGAAGTTCAAGCTCTCCACTAGCAACACATTGAAAATGCTCATGTCATTGGATATTGCAATCTTATCATGCCCCTTGACCTTGCCTTTGCCATTGTGACCAAATGTGATACTATCATAACCATTGCTATCATTGGTGTTGATTGAGTTGAATAGTCTTGCATCACTGGTCATGTGTTGAGTGGACCCACTATCAAGAAGCCAATGTCTTCCTTTGGCTTTGTAATTGACCTACAAAAGAAGATCAATTCTTTTTAGGTACCCAAACTTACTTGGGTCCTTGAAGCTTAGTCACTAAGCTCTTTGGTATCCAAATGGTTTTCTTCTTTGAGCCCATCCATGGTGCACCAATGAACTTAGCATGAATACTATTGGTACCCTTTGTAAGCACATAGAAAGAATCAAGCTTAATTGAGGATACATTGACTTATGATTTCTTGTTCATGCATTTTTGCTCTATGTGACCAACTTGCTTGAAACTAGTGTAAAACCAACCATTATTCTTCATAAAACTAGTCTTGTAAGGAGCAAAGGCCACCTTGCTTTTCTTGGGGTATAGCTCAATCCCTCTTTGTAGAGAGAAACTCTTTGCCTACCCAAACACATAAGCAAGCAGACCTCACCATCATAGGCTTTGCCTAAGGCGTGAGTGAGCTCATTTATCTCCTTCTTGAGGGTCTCATTCTCAACCATAAGTAAGGCATCACAAGTGAAACCATCACTCATAGGTGAAGTAGAAGTTGATGTGCTAGATGAGCTACAAGAAGGGTTAGTGGGAGCAATAATGATAGGCTTATAGAATGATTCATCAATTATATCACAAATTAAGCCTACATCACATGTTACAACATGCTCTTTCTCATTTTTTTCATCAAGTAGAAAGGAATGAGCTTTTTCAAGCTTCTTGTGAGCCTTGCCAAGCTTCTCATGAGCCTTGCTAAGCTTCTCATGGGCTTCCTCTAGCCTTGTTGGCATTTCTTAGCACCACTACTAAAAATAGAATTACTCCTACTAATAGCAATGGCGCCAGAAATGATATGATAATTATTAACTTGTTACTATTATAGTAGCCACCTATCAATTAACCTTCATCTCTAATATTAAACTAGGTTGTCATCCCTAGTGAGGAACTTAGAAATGTTTATTGGTTCTATCTAGCATTACTACAAGAATAACACTAAACAAGAATCTATTATTTCATGTGACTAAAAAGAATATAAAGATAAGAATGAAAAGAATTCTATAAGTGGACAGATAATTAAACCATTGTAGCATTTTACCTAGAGTATTGCTAGGTTGTTGATTTATAATTCTACCACTGGAAAGGTATGACTATGAATACAATAGTATTGATAATTTATGAATATGCATAAGAGAATGAACCAATATCATATACTCTACTCAAAACAGGAATAAGTCACAAGATAATAAATACAGATATATAAATGATAAGTACTTGATCAATCATCATGATAAATAAATAGTAACTTAGAGCACTCTAGTTAAGCAATAGGTTAAGCCCAATTAGAATATTAGAAGGAAATTCATAGGTAGTCTTACTAACATGTCAAATGCTTAGTCTAATTAATTATATCTAGTGATCATAGCCAAATTATGCCACATAAGGAACATCAACTTAGGAAAGTTGGAAACAGAGTCCTCCTCTCCTTCGAGGCCGGGTTCTACCAACATCAATATATGTAGGGGATGAACTACAAAGGACTCAACGCAGCTATCACCTACGCGATCTACCACACATCCTGGCACATAAGGGCATCCGTAGATAAACAAATATCTAAGCACCATGCTTACATAATGTCTATCACTCACCCATGGTCCTATAGGGTGAGCGCTATACGATCTTATGCATGGTTTCCATAATCTAGCTACACCGAATACAAAACTAGAGCAAATAATGAACATTGCTTTCAATGACATAAATGATATAAAGCTTAATGTTGATATAAACATAGTAGCAATGATACAATCTCAATGAAATAAATAAATAGAGTAAAGTACAAGAGATATACCAAACCACGCTCTTGCCAACATCGAGAATCCAAGCATTGCTTGATCTCCCTCTAGACCTAATTTAACTAACCTAAGCTCTAATCTAGAGAAACTCTGAGGAACTAGGGTTGGCTCTAGATGAATTGATCTTCAACTGAATAGCTTGATGACTTGATGCTTTAAGGGGGTGCATGGGTCCTTATATAGCCCTAGGGGTTGAATGTAACTTCTTAGATCAAACCGACTTCGACATAGGGTGGAGATGCATCCTAGGAGGCGGTAGAGGAATACTCTAGAAGCTCGTGGATGAATCCCCTCATAGGGGGCCGGGCGGCCGGCCCCACCTGGCGGTGTCTCGTCCTCCCGTTCATTCCCATGCCTTCTAGTGTATCCTTCGTCGTGATCAAGTTTCATCATTTTTCTCAATTAGGTCCCCCTTCCTACATTTTCTAGAATAATCCTGTGGAAAATAGAAATTCACTAAAACTCGTGGAATTTGTTAGTTTAAACCCTAGACCTATGTATATTCATGTACTTAAACCATTTCTCTTGTTTATTCATATATAAAATATTGACGTTATCCACTATCAACAAGCCTCTCATAAGATGCATTGAGCTCATCAAAGGCTTACTTAAGGGCTTTTAGTTCCTTACGCAAGTCTTTGCATTCTCTTCTCTTAATGTCAAAATGTTCCTTAGCATCATCTAACATGTCAAGTAGATCATCTTTAGTGGGTTCATCATCATCATCATCAATTTCACTTTCATTATCATGTTCCTCATCCTATTCATCATCACAAGTTTATACCTTAGTGGCCTTGGCCATGAAATAAGTCGCTAGAGTGTCAAAGAGAGAAGGCTTCTCATTTATGGCAATGCTAGCAAGAGCCTTCTTCTTGGTAGTCTTGTCATCATCACAATCATCATCATCACTTGAGGAAGCATCACTATCCCAAGTAACCACATGAACCACCCTTCTCTTCTTCTTAAAGGTCATCTTGTCCTTCTTGTCTTTCTTCTTGCTCTTCTTGTCATAATCATCATTGTCACTATTGTATGGGCATTGAGCAACAAGATGATCTTTGCTTCCACACTTGAAGCACCTTCTTGACTCTTCCTTGTTCTTGGATGAAGACTTCTTTCTTCTAGCACGGTAGCCCTTCTTCACCATGAACTTATCAAATCTCTTCACAAAGAGAGCCATCTTCTCATCATCCATCTCATTAAAGCTCAAGTCTTCATCTTCACTTAATGATTCTTACTTTGCCTTGCCCTTGGATGATGTGGCTTAAAATGCCACTCTTCTTCTCATCCCTCTTCTCATCTTTCTTCTCCTTCTTTTCTTCCTTCTCATCATCATTTCTATATGTGTCATCGGTCATCACATCTCCCAACACTTGGTTTTGTGTCATTGTGTCCAAACCACTCCTCACAAGCAATGTGACCAACATGCCAAATCTTGATGGTAAGCATCTCAAGAACTTATGAGAAAAATTCTTGTCCTTCACTTCTTCACCAAGTTCTTTAAGATCATTAACTAGCACTTGTAGCCTATGGAATATCTCCGGCACACTCTCATCATCCTTCAGCTTGAAGCTTGCAAATTCATCCTTGAGAATATATGCCTTAGCACCCTTCACCGCTTGTGTGCCCTCAAATGATTCCTCCAACTTCTTCCAAGCCTCATGAGCCATCTCAATGTTCTTGATTTCCTCAAATGTTCTCTCATCAATAGCATCATGAATGGCACTAAGAGCAATGTCATTATTTTGGAGAAGCACTTCTTTGGCGGCGGTGGAATTCTCCGGATTGGCTATCTCAATCTTGGTCTCCACCACCTTCCACACCTTTCTATTGATTGACTTGATATGAGTGGTCATCTTTGACTTTCAATATGGATAATTTGTGGCATCAAATTGGGGTGGCTTCTTGGTGTTGTTGATTTAAGCCATTTTGACATTGAAGGTTATTAAGCCTCAAATCAAGGTGTCCACGGCTCCGATACCACTTGAAAGGTCCTAATGGCTAGAGGGGGTATGAATATCCTATAAAAATTTTGACAATGACACTAAGCAAAGTGATTAGACAAAAATGAGGCAAAGCAATTCTTGCGCTAGCCTACTAAAAATGCAAGCCACCTACCATAATTCTAGTATATCTAAGTCTCGAAGCACACAATGCTAGGTCACTACCACTAAGTTAGTGAGCTCTCAAAAACTAACTAAAGAGCCTCACTAACCACTAGACAAGACACAAGCTAGCTCTCAAAACTAATTACATTAAAGAGCTTAGCTATACTAGGAAATGTAAATACAAGGAGGAGAGGCGATGTTTATAGCACCATGGTAAGTGAAGATCAATCAATCACAATGAATACCAGTGAAATCTCGGTGACGAGATGACACAATGATTTTTCACCGAGGTTCACTCGCTTACCGGCAAGCTAGTCCCCATTATGGCAATTCACTTACTTGGAAGTTCACGCGCTAATAGGCATCACACATCTAACCCGCAATTGGGTGCCGCACAACCAACACAAGATGAGGATCACCCAAGCCATGAGCAATCCATTAAAGTACCTTTTGGCTCTCCGCCAGGGAAAGGTCAAGAACCCCTTACAATCACCACGCTTAGAGCCGAAGACAAGCACCTTCCTTCGCTCGATGATCCTCGTTGCACCAAGCCATCTAGGTGGCGGCAACCACCGAGTGAAACAAGCGAATCCCGTAGCGAAACACAATCTCTAATTACCTCTAGATGCAATCACTCAAGCAATGCACTTGGATTCACTTCTAATCTCACAAAGATGATGAATCTATGATGAAGATGAGTGGAGGGCTTGGCTATGCTCACTAGGATGCTACGTCAATAGAATTGGCCAAGAGAGAGAGCAAGAGCCGGCCACATGACTTGTATAGGGAGCCTAAAGGATAGAGCCATTGGCCCTTTTCTGTACCTTCCTTGGGGCGACCAGATGCACAGGTCCAACCGACCAGACGCACGTCCCCCAGTGTCTGTCACTGGATGCTATCCACGTGTCCCCCGCTTTGAACCACCACTGCGTGATCCCAACAATCGATTCACAACGTCCTCGCGGTCAAGTGATGACCGAACGCGCACCAGACATGATCAGACACACTGATGCACACGCTTGCCCGCGCCAGCAATAAGCGACTAGACGCACTACTCCTCGAGTCTGGTTGTGATGCTTTTTAAACCAAGAGGTTCTAGAACCTAATTTTCATGACCTAACACGTCCGCTCAAAGGTGATCAGACTCAGGCCAGAGTCTGGTCCTTACAACTCTTGCAAACCGCGAATACATCAGCGTACATTAGCTGTGACTGGACGCAGGCCCTCTCCTCGGGTCACAAACAATGTGCAGCGTCCGGTCTCGAGCTAGACAAGCCCACGCACGCCACCTTCACTATAACTGACCAGACGCACCACCACCAAGTCCGGTCATTTCATGACCAGCGCCCGGTCAGTGCAAAACAGCACCTCTTCACCAACTTCGCCACCCTTGATAAAATGTGCTAACCACCAAGTGTTCACCTTGTGCACGTGTGTTAGCATGTTTGCACAAACATTTTCAAGGGTGTTAGCACTCACTAGAATCTAAATGCATATGCAATGAGTTAGAATATCTAGTTACACTTTGATAATCGTATTTCGATACGAGTTTCACCCCTCTTAATAGTATGACTATCTATTCTAAATGTGATCGTACCCATTAGGTGTCTTGATCAATAAAATAAAATAGCCCTATCAAATTTACCTTTCCCTTGAGCCTTTTTTGTTTTTCTCTTTCTTCTTTTCCAAGTCCAAGCCCTTGATCATCACTATGGCTATCACCACCACCATTATGATCTTCACCATTTGCTCCAACACTTGAAAAGTGCTACCTATCTCATAATTATTAGAGCACATAGGTTAGCACTTAGGGTTTCATCAATTCACCAAAAGCAAACTAGAGCTTTCAAGGCCTCTAGAACCGTTGTCCGTCAAGCGACACCTGCTCAGGTGTGTGAGCAATTAGGTTTTTGGGGAGTGTCTCCGTGACTGCTCGCTTCTTCCTGATGACTGCCAATGTCTTCTTCTTCCTTGGATCGTCTACTTCCTAGTGGATGTTCAAGGGACTACACTGTGAACATCGTCCTGCATCAACTGTGGTCTGTGACATCAAGCAACGCACTATGTCGACTAGTGCACATGGAGCCACTGGTGCCTTGAGCATGGGTCCCTCCGCTGGGTATAATTCTATTCTTGTTTGCTATGGATTTTCTAGATTAAATTTAAAATGAAAATACCTAAATTCCTAACAATCCAAAAAACTGATATTAGGTAATTTTATGTTAGTGGTTTTGCTGCTGCATTGAAGCCGAATGATTTGGATGGCACAAATTATAAGAGATGCCATGCTTAGATGGTCCTATGGTTGACTGCTATGAATTGCTATCATGCCATGCAGAGGAAGCCCGAACAATTTACTCCTGAGGAGGAGCAAACGTTCGCGGCTGCCGATAACCTGTTTCGAGGCGCCATAATTAGTGCTCTTCATAGCAAATACAAGGACAATTACATCGTATGCATGATAGGCAAACAATTATGAGATGCACTTGATGCTCAGTTTGGTGTTTCAGATGCTGGTAGTGTGCTGTACATCATGGAGCAGCTGTATAACTACAAAATGATTGATAATCGTTTAGTAGTAGAACAGGCTCATAAGATATAGGCACTGGCTAAGTAACTCAAGTAGTTTCCATGTGTGTTGCCCAACAAGTTTGTGGCTGGCGGTATTATTGCTAAGCTATCATCTTCTTGGAGGGATGTTGCTACCTCTCTAAAGCACAAGAGACAGCAATTTAGCATCGTTGAGCTGATTGGGTCTCTCAATGTTGAGGAGAGGGCGAGAGCAAAACACAACCGTAGAAAATGAGTTGAGACTTCTGCTGCCAATATGGTGCAGAGGAAAAACAACAATGCATCTCGTAATAAGAAGAAGAACAAGTAAGAGAACAACTCGAAGCCAAATCAACCACTTTTAAGAAGAAAAAGAACAAAAAAGGTGATTGCTTTGTTTGCGGGAGCAATGAGCACTAGGCAAGTGCGTGCCTAGACCACAAATTCAAGCAAGAAGAGAAAGCTACAAATATGGTTGTTAGTGAGGCTGAAGGAGGAACATCTGGATACGAAAATTCTTTACCTACTATTCTTTCAGTCTGTCATTCACCTGAGTAGTGGATGGATACTAGGGCTAACATAAATGTGTGTGTCGATGCTTCTTTGTTTTCTTTTTATCAAGCCGACGGGACTAGAGCCTAGCTAATGAGGAACGGGTCCCATGTGCGTGTTCTTGGTGTTGGTACGGTCATTCTGAAGTTCACTTCGAGAAAGACAGTGCTATTGAAAAACGTGTAATATGTCCCCTCTATCATAAAGAATCTAGTTAGTGGCTCTCAACTGGGTCGAGATGGTTATAAAATTGTCTTTGAGGCTAATAAATGGGTACCGACAAAGTATAGAACATTTATTGGTAAATGTTATGATTGCGGAGGCTTGTTTTGCTTATCTTTGCATGATGATGTGTGTAATAAGGTTGTGAATAATGCTATTATCCCTGATGAGTCAAATATTTGCCATTCATGGCTTTGTCACGTTAATTTTGGTTGTCTGTCGTGGCTGGCAAATCTGAATTTAATCTCAAAATTTAATTTAGTCAAAGGTTCTAAGTGCTATGTGTATGTGCAATCTAAGCAACCTCTCAAGCCTCACAAGGCTGCGGAGGCAAGGAACTTCATTCCGATCTATGCGAGATGAATGGTGAATTGACTAAAGGTGGCAAAAGATACTTCATGACATTTACAGATGATTGTACTAGATTTTTCAACATTTACTTGCTAAAATCAAAAGATGAAGCGTTGCATTATTTTAAGATCTATAAAGCTAAAGTAGAAAATCAACTTGAGAGGAAAATTAAACGGTTAAGGTCTGATCGTGGTGGAGAATACTTTTAAGTAAATTTTCTGAATTCTACATAGAAGATGGAATTATTCATGAGAAGGCACCACCATACTCACCACAATCCAATAGGATTGTCAAAAGAAAGAATCGCACTCTAACTGAGTTGGTTAACACCATATTGGACAGTGGGACTATCTAAGGAATGGTGGAGTGAGGCTATTTTTACAGCGTGTCATGTCCTGAATAAAGTTCCCACAAAGAATAAAGAAATCACACGATTTGAAGAATGGTAGAAGAAAAGATTAGATCTCTCTCACTTGCGCACTTGGGGTTGCTTGGCCAAGGTGAATGTGCCAATTAACAAGAAGCGCAAACTTGGACCGAAAACTATTGACTATGTATTCCTTAGTTATGCTATTCACAGCGTTGGATATAGGCTCTTAATAGTAAATTCTATAGTACCCGACATGCTTGTCGGTACTATAATGGAGTCCAGAGATGCTATATTTTTAAAGTGAATTTCCTATAAAAAATACACCTAGCACATCTAGTCATAAAACTATAATACCTTATGAGTAATTTATTTTGATAGAACATTTTGAGGAACCCCCTTTGTAGAGTCCTAAAGAGGATGTAATTGTAGTCACTTGAAAGACTAAGAGAAAAAAGACTACAAAGTCTTTTGGTGATGACTATATTGTGTACCTTGTGGAGAACCATTGAAGAGGCATATTCCTCTCCCTGATGCTAACCTTTAGAAGGAAGTAGTATAGAGTGAGATGGATTCAGTTATGTCTAATGGAACTTGGAAAGTTGTTGAACGTCCTTATGGGTGTAAACCATAGGATGCAAATGGGTGTTCAAAAAAAGCTTAGGCCTGATGATATTATTGAGATATACAAGGCAAGGCTTGTGGCCAAGGGTGATACCTAGAAACAAGCTAAAGATTTCTTTGATACTTATTCACCTATTGCTCGATTGACCATAATTTGAGTGTTACTTTCTCTGGTAGCCTCTTATAGTCTTCTCGTTCATCAAATGGATGTTAAGACAGCTTTCCTTAACGGAGAGTCAGAGGAGGAGATCTATATGGATTAGCCAAATGGATTTATAGCAAATGGTTAAGAAGACATGGTGTAAATTATTGAAGTCCTTATATGGCCTTAACAAGCTCCTAAGCAATGGCATGAGAAGTTCGACAAAACTTTGACATCTGTCGGCTTTATTGTGAATGAAGCTGACAAATGTGTATATTATCGGTGTGACATCCGGCCTAGTTTAGAATTTGGCCCATAGTGACCCATGTGCACGTTATTGAAATATTATGGAGAGTTTAGTCCCATCTTGGTTGTTAAAGGTAGGATAGACCAACATATGAGGCTTCAAGAGTCCATCCCTTCATCGCCGGGTTAATCCTTTTACGCGAAGTGAGGACAAAAGCATAAGTGGGATGGTGATTGGTGTGGTTTGCTCAGCGTGCAGAGTAGATCTGAGCCGTTTGGACTCTAGGATGTTACAAATGGTATCAGAACCGACCTTCGCGGCCACGGGCATGGTGGGTCAGGTGCATGGACATGGGGTTCATTGCGTGTGTAGGCCCTGTGGGGTACATGACATGGCACATGTGCCGGTACTAGACGTACGACCGAGTGTGCTAAGAGGGAACGTTTCTGATCATCGTTTGCTTGGTTGTTGGTGTGTTGGGCCGATGAGGACGTCGGTTCCTTTGAGAGGGGGTGTATGTGATATCCAGCCTAGTTTGGAATTTGGCTCATAGTGGTCCATATGCATGTTAATGAAATATTATGGAGAGTTTAGTCCCACCTTAGTTGTTAAAGGTGGGATAGACCAACATATAAGGCTTCTAAAGTCTATCCCTACATCCTCGGGTTATCCTTTTGCGCGAAGCGAGGACGAAAGCATAAGTGGGATGGTGGTTGGTATGGTTCGCTTAGAGTGCAGAGTGGATTTGAGCCGTTTGGACTCTAGGGCATTACAATTGGTATGGTAGGGGCAAAGGTGTGATCTTGTGTTTATATGTTGATGACATACTAATTTTTGGAACTAGCCTTGATGTGATCAAGGGGGTTAAATAATTTTCATATAATAATTTTGAGATAAAAGATTTAGGAGAGGCTGATGTTATTCTTAATATCAAGTTGTTAAGAGAAGGCAATGGTGGGGTTACACTGCTACAATCCCACTATGTGGAAAAGGTTTGAAGTCGCTTTGGTTTTAGTGACTGTCAGCTTGCTCCTATGCCTTATGACCCTTGTGTGCTATTGAGGAAAAATCAGAGAATAGCAAGGGATCAATTGAGATACTCCCAAATTATTGGTTCGCTTATGTATCTGGCGAGCGCTACAAGGCCTAATATCTCATTTGCTGTGAGAAAACTACGCCAGTTTGTGTCTAATTCGGGAGATAATCATTGACATGCTCTTGAGAGAGTAATGCGCTACTTGAAAGGTACTGTGAGCTATGACATTCACTATACCAGGTACCCAAAGGTACTAGAGGGTTATTGTGATGCGAACTGGATTTCGATGCAGATGAGGTTCACACCATGAGTGTATATGTGTTTGTATTGGAGGTGGCGCTGTTTCATAGAAGTCTTACAAGCAGACCATCTTAACGAGGTCAACCATGGAAGCAAAATTCATAGCATTAGACACCGCCGGTGTTGAGGCAGAGTGGCTTCATGAACTCCTTATGGATTTACTGGTAGTAGAAAAACATATATTGACTATTTCTATGAACTGTGATAACCAGACTATGATAATCAAGGTAAACAGTTCTAAGGATAACATGAAGTCCACAAGACATGTTAAGAACGACTAAAATCTATCAAAAAATTAAGAAACTCTGAAGTGATAACGTTGGACTATGTCCATATGTCTAAAAATCTAGCAGATCAATTCACTAAGGGACTATCACGTAATGTGATAGATAGTACATCGAGTGAGATGGGCCTGAGACCCACATAAAGTCTACAATGGTGGTAACCTGTTCTATGTGATTGAAGATCCCATGAAATAGGATAGTGAAACAAGCTATTCGTAGATAGTGAGGAAAGACCCTTAACTTGGCCCATGCTAGATGCACATCTTCCTTTGCTGTAAGGAAGGTTGTTTTTTATCTTAATGTGTTCTAAATGGCTTCCTAAAGCAAAGATGTTATCCTACAGAACATCTTCCGAGGAACACACCTATATGAGTCGAACTGTTAGTCACAGTCTATGAGATTTGGGTGATCTCTAAATATTCATGAAAGGTCCAGGAGTTTAACTTATATGCTCCAACCAGAGAGGATGCTTTAGGCAGCCTTGTATCAGCAAAGGACTTAGGGGAAACATATTTCACACAAAACTATCAATTCAAGGGCATAGTCCATTGTTCAGTTGTGAAGAAGTGTAACCTTTGTTCTAGATGGATGTTCAACTTAACATTCTTCATTGAAAAACCGGTATATCAAATATTAGTAGCTGAGAATATTTTTCTATGTCTTGGAATTTGGTGGGATGGTTGGATTTAATTGGACCTGTTCCATTTTTATTCAATAATTAAATCAAAGAAAAATTCCAAGACTATGGTTAATATTGGGTGTAACAAGCATGATCATTTATGCCACTAATGTTACTGACGTCTTGATGAGTGTTAAGTGCATGATGACCATTATATGTTAGTGGGTCAGGATGTCTTAGTGTTTCTATTACTAATAATGGACAATTGAATTATCGGTTTTATAAGTTACTAGTAACAGATGCACTATGATGACCGTTATCTCTTCATACACTTGGCTCTTCATCTTCGTTTGTTGCTGCATAAAAGGGGACTGTTTCCCTTGTTCGCGAGGGAAGAACACATAAAGAACATGGACGTTCGAGGGATTGCAGAACATTGCCCTGCATTGACTATGGTCCGTGACATCGAGCAACGCACTATATCGACTGTGCGCGTGGAGCCCTTGGTGCCTTGAGCATGGGTCCCTCCGCTGGGTATAATTCTATTCTTGAATTTCTTAAATTCAATATCTTTTCGGCTATGATCTGTATGTCGTTCATGTCCATATCTGCTACTAGTGCAAGTAGTAATATCACTCACATGCATAAACATGTTGTCGCCAATTTACTATGATTTTTTAGATTAAATTTAACATAAAAATGCCTAAATTCGTAACAAGTTGTGCTAACAACCTAAACATCGAGAGACTAGCTCACTTTAAAGAGCTGGGTCTTCTTTTTTTTCTCCTAAAAATAAATAAATGATGACGTAGATCCCACACGAGCTATCTACCTGAGTCGGCATTACTGGGGTTGCCATGATATCCCCGAGGTGCATATAGCCTCTAGTTGCATCATGTGTGATGTCTGCATTTCTGTATGTGCATCAACATTAGTTGCTTTCTTATTTACGGTCAACTATATGGAATAACACTGTCGGACACGTGAGGAATTCAATACTCGTACATATCCTTGGTTGACCTGCGGGCTGCGGCTGCTCGTCTTCTCGCTGTACAGTTGAAGAGAATAGATAAGATGGCCTCATGCATGCATTGATGAATCTCTAAAGGCCACCAGAGAAATGAAATAAATCGGCCACGTCAAAGACAAACAGTGGTTCATGCATGCACCTGGACGCATGTGACTACAACATAATGCAAACGTTATATGCCAAAGCACGCATGCAAAGTATGATGACTTCGCTTTGACTTATGCTATGGAACTTCAAATTATTGTCTCTAATATATGGTGTGTCGGTCAATGTTGGAACAAGGAATTACGTTAAAAAGGATCAAATAATGAGTTTTACCATGTAAAAAAATATTTGGTGAATGGGGTCGTAGTCCTGATTAGATGGCCTAGCCATATTAATATTAGGCCAATCGTAGTGGGAGTTTCATCTCCCAGTTTTTCCAACACGTAATATATTAGAAATAGTGCACAAGAGTTCTATCCTTATAAAACTCTCTCTACTTTCATAAAACCTTTATCACATATCTCTTCATAAATACGGTATCATGTCAGCATATTTAATGCCCATGAAACTCTATGAAACCCGGCCTTAGAGAATTGATCTAATTTAAAACGTATATTTTGCGCTTATTCCTACCAGTAAAAACACTAACTGTGACCATCTACATCTAGACCATAATGTAGGTCAATAATATAATATATACATGTTACTAAGTGATTCATGAATTACTTTTGCAGTATAATTATATTTATTTGATTATCATGTTTTCTAAGAAAAGAATAGTGAAATTCACTTGTGGACCGTATGAATGTCACTAATGATGTCATAAATTCTGAATCGAAGAAACTGTCAATTTGTCAAAATGGTTTTTTATTAGAGATCACTAGCCCAACAATCTGTTCTTCAGCATATGCTAGAATATTAGGAGACATGTTTTGTCCATCCATATCTATATATAGTTTATCTCCCTCTCCAGTTACTTCATGTGTCTTCAACATGCATGCATTTAGTTAAAATCTTAATCGAAATTATGGCAACTCTTGTTGCATTCAATGTCTCATGACATTATCAATCTAGATTTTGACTTTCAGATTATAATCTTTATTAGTTACTGCAAATTTTCTGTGTATGTTAAGTTGAAACTCTTATTCCAATTGCTCCATTTATTCTAAAATCCCATTTTGTATTCTATTAGAACGAAATATGGATTTTAGTCTTATACTACTACACTCTTACTCCCTCCGGTCCATTTTATCTGGCGCACACGCATATCAAGATTCAAACTTTAAAAACTTTGACCAATAATTAGGCTAATAATTTTTAATTATTATAACACAAATTTTATATGATTAGATTTGTAAGGAATTATACTATCCAATGATTATAAGTTTATAAGCATAAATAATATAATATAAAGCAAATAAATGATCAAAGTATAATCTTGGAGACTGTGTCATTCTAACCTGCGCTAGATAAAATAGACCTGAGGAAGTAATAGTTATGATGGCATAGATGATCATTTAATCCTGCACCACATGCCATGCCGGAGATTGGCAGTGGAGTTTGATGACAGATCTAGAGTAGCCAATAATACTAAATTCAAGATATAGTAATATTTTTTACGCAAAAAAAAGATATACTAATATTTGAGCCAAACAAAATTACTATTTTATTTCAAAGGAATTTCAAAAACTAGGTTGACCATGGCCAACTTTGATTTGCAATATGCACTAAGCTCCCCCATTGATCAAGACACATATTTAATTTCATCTAGAATTATATGTGTGTTTGTGTTTTTCAGGTAGCACTTGCGACACGGCAGGCCGGGTAGCTCCATCGTCGATGCAGAACTGGAGATAGAGATTGGAAATAATACTGGGCCAAACTATGTATGCTTTCCGACAGGCGCAGCGGAAAGATTTGATTCGCCATATACATGACACGTACGCGCAGCCGCAGCACGGTGATGACATGCCGCGACCGCGATCGAGATGCCAATTTTCCTGCACAGCGAGCGGGCGAACGAGTGAGCGAAACGAATGCTATCTCCTATCTGCATGCTATCTAGATCGATCGATCATCTGCACAAGGCACGCACGCAGGAAGCCGTCCATCACTGCACAACTAGCTAGGCCAGCCGGCTCATAGTCGTACATGAAAAGAATCCTCGATCGATCTCTGCACTCATGCCCTGCTGCCATTTTCATGGATCGGAATAATGCATGGCGGCGTGCTTTTTTGTGCTGTGGCTAATGCATTCCTGATGCTAGCTATCTAGCTTGACAGTCTGATCGGTCGACAACTCACTGATCCGAACTGATGCATTATTTCATTCGGTCATCTACATGCGTCATGCGATGTGTTAAGCAGACCGACTGAGATAAAGATTTGATTAGAGTAGGCCAGGCTGTGATTTTGTTAAGCTTTAGTTTATTAATTTCCTATTAATATATAATAATGCTATATTTGTACTAGCTACAGCTAGCTCTTCCGAGTAATAATAAGCAATAGTAATAGTAATGCATGCGGAAAGTTTAAACATTGCTTGGTCCAAGGAACTAATGATTCCACTTCACTCAATGTTTACCTGCGGTATGTGTGATGTTAGGGTTCAGGGTACTTGACGAGGAGTGGCTCACTAAACAGTATGGGAGTTTTCTTGGTGGTCTGCGATAGTACTCGAGGAAATGGTAGTTTTTTTTGGCGGTTCGTAATAACACTCAAGGAAATTGCACATTTCCTTAGAGGCTGAGTGGAACCGCTAAGGATACAAATTACCTTGGTGGTTCACTATACAACCCCTAGGAATTGGTTAATTCCTTGGTGGTTAGATTTTTGCACTCAAGGAAATCCTGGACCCTTAAGGAATTTCTGGTTTGGTGTAGTGACATGCCTAGCATTTCCAAGTGCTCAATAATACAAGGACAACTCTTCTGTGTATTCTTGAAATGAAATGCTTTTCACTACTAAACAGTATGCGGAGTATATAATCGAATGAGGCATGATGGGTGGTTCAGAAAAAGAGAGAAACATACATGCATGGTTGTTTTTGTCTTAAAAAGGAAGTGAGAAACACATGTAAAATAAAGTGACATGATCAAATAAATAAATGATATACACTACCCTTCCACAGTGGCAATTAATAATCCACATATATTTTCAGAAGATACGACGAATCCAAGCCCCAAGCAGATACATGAGGGATTTATGTGGACATTACATGATGGAAGGGGGAATCTTCTACCTTGGGGATGGGCCGCTGCATGATTGTGGCGGGTAGCTATACAGAGAATATGCAACCCCCACATAAAACCTGCCTTGCATAGTCTAGTCTTCCTAGCCACCTTTCCTACATTACAACATTTTGACGCTGCCAACAGCGATCGATCCCTCTTCGCCTTTTGCATGCATGATCATCAGCTGGCAGCTCCCCATCAGAGCAGGCCCTTTCACGATTATTGGAATCACATAAAGACGCCCAGACGGCTATAATTTGGGGGGCTCATCTCGTCTCAGGATCAGAGCATCAAATTTGTACCATATACCACATGTGCTATACCACCACATCTCTGTCACCCCACACCCAGCTCCTCATTGCAACGCTTACGCTTGGGAAGAAACTCCACCAGTCGGCGGCTTCTCGAGGAGAATCACGAAGGCTGAACTTAAAGGCGGCAGGAAGGAGTATGGCATTTTTTTTCAGAATGTAGTGGGCACTGGTGAAAATTTGCAACATCTGAGAGACCACACAGGAAAGAGCAAAACAATGTATCACCTTGTGATATTTTCACTTTGGCTCGTAGCAAGAATGATCATCGTCAGATTCCTTTGTAGCAATCAGATTAGAGCACGAGTACAGGTGTTGAAATGTCTTTGACGCCACCAATATTTCTTCCTGCCACCTACTTCTAGATTATTAGAGCAGTTTGAACTCAGTTGACACTGACAGTTGCACTAATTTATGATATTATGAAATATATATATTTACGAGATATATAGCTCATGATGATAATTATCATAATGTGATAGTAAATCATTTGCATTGGGGAGTTGTAGACAGCTCACATTTCATTATTGTAAATAACATCATGATGAGATCGTTATGGTAAATCCAGGTATTCAAGTGATCATATAATAAGTTACTCTGTAGTCGATTATGGAGTACTATATCCAAAAAGATGACACATCCAGCTACCACAAAAAAGATATGTATATTGGTGCTAGTTTATCTGGGATATGTATCTTGCCAGTAGCAACGTTTTACATGCATTTGTCACAGGCAATTATATTAGTTGACCGGATGCCACTGCACATGTGCGCGTGCACCAGTATATTTACGTGCATGCTTGGAACTTGGGCCTTGTTTTAAATTCTAAATTTTTACATTCTCTTTTCATCACATCGAATCTTTAACATATGCATGGAGCATTAAATATAGATAAAAAATAATTAATTACACAGTTTGGTTGTAAATCACGAGACCAATCTTTTGAGCCAAATTAGACCATGATTGGACGCTAATTGCCAAATACAAACGAAAGTGCTACAATAGCCAAATTCTAAATTTTTTTGCATCTAAACACCCCCTTGGTATAAAAAAGTTGGGATAGATTGATTGCACACATGGAAAACTTTTTGGTCGTCGTCGAGATATATATACATGGTTATTCTATCTTGTGTCCCATGCATGTTCCATGGGATAAACAAGGTCTCGAGAATGAGCGTATCTCACCTTTCAGCAATCATGATTTTTTTTATTTAATCATGATATAATAATATATGAGCTGACGTACGTCTCCAGCACATATAGGGGAAATCTTACGAAT